>JAIUCV010000580.1:0-521482 GCA_026724425.1 Erythrophleum ivorense | reverse complement strand
CATATTTTTAATAAAAATCATATGAATTTTATTTTTATTTCTCATCTATTATATTAAAATTTTAAATTATAGACAAGACAATTTGGTTCAATGAAAAATATATTGTTTATCATGTTAATGGTCAAGATTCAAATAAGCTATTGGTCATTTTGCTATTTTAAAATAGAACCATGATAAAGCATTTTAAAATAGAATCATAATAAAGATTTTATATTAAATATTGCACATTATAATTGAAGATGCATTTTAGCTTAATGGTAGGGACATGCTTACATGCCAAGAGGACTCGAGTTCGAGCTACAAAATTGCCAATTTTGTTAAATAAATTGCGAACTGATTCAACCAGTAACCCAATCAATTTTTTTAATTCTTATCAATTTTTTACTGGTATTCACCGATTCTTGACTGGTTCTTAAGCTGACCTTTTCTGAGGGTCAACCAAACTAGACCACAGCCAGTTCTCAATCTAATGGGTCGAACCGATTGGTTCAATTCAATTTTCACAACAATGGATGAAACCGCCATGTCTTAGGTTGAAAATGATAAATTATTGTGATTTATGTCTACAATATTTGTCATCTTTCTCTTGCTTTTGATTTTTATTGTTCCTTGTGTTTTATATTAATTTCATGTGCTTTTTAGAATATGGGACAAATTTGCAAAAAGTAAAAGGCAAGGAAAAGAAAAATCGATGAAAATTATGGGGGCATAATCGTCATTTTGATTATACTTTGAAAATGAATTTTCAATGATAATGCTGATAGATAAGTGTGTGAGACTACCTAATATGACCATATAATACCATGAAAAGGTAGCTAGCCCAGCAAGGAAAGATTATTATCAAGGTAGATGTTTCAAGCAGGGGTATTTCCACTTCTTGGCTGTAATCTTTAACCCACCTCCTGCTTTTACTATGTAGAAAGTCGTTCCCTTGTCTGAATCCTTTTGCATCATATTCATTGAACTAAACACCAAAAGTAAACTGAATGCGTCACCCTTTACATATGCAGCATCCAACCAAACGTGGCCTTAGTCGAGAGTAACATTTAAAATGGTGAAAAATCAAGAAGCATGGGAACCTTATGTAAGAGACTTTGGCAAGTAGGTACATAACACAATTGTCATAATAGGGCCATAAAGTAATCGAAAACATATAGGATGTTTAGGACCTAGGAAAATTCATCTTTGGAGAATTGTGTCCCTTTCCACTTCTAAAATAAGGATCATAAGAGTTAGTCGACCCCTATTTTGGCTAAAAACTCCCAACTGTTTAGCTTATAGGAATTTTGGCTCCAACATTAGTTTCTTTGGCACACCTAATGGGACATTAAGGTTCCTTGTGTTTATGTATGTTTAAGAACATTTGGTGCATTGACAACTACTTATACCCAAACCTAGTTAACAAAGAGATTTTTGTACATAAGGCACATATTAGTATCCCGGAGATCATGCTAGAACAACTACAATAGGGGAGAATAATCTCAAGTCATCTTTGCCTATGACAGTGACTATACGATCATTGAAACACCACATGATGGAAAGGCTACATGAGTGCATGCTAGCCATGTTCACACCTTCCGTAGAAATAGTGAAACCCATAGTGATATTTGAAATGCATAACGAGCAAGAGAGGGAAAGAATGGCCTTAACATAGGCTAAGAAGCAAAAGGGCAGGTATGTAGTAATATACCCCTTTCAAATCTCAAGCATTAACTAATTATCCCTAACTAAGTTGGCCCACATTGATACAATTTGGGATGTTATCCATGAATGGCATTACTTGTGAACTTATTTTTCAGTTATTGAACCTTTTTATTTTACCAAGTTCAATGTTAGTCAGATTAGTCAACATTTATATGTTTCAATGTAACAATCAATTTTTATTTCTAACAAGTAGTTTTGTTGGTTGGTTAAGTGGTCACATTTTTTTCATGAAATGGGTTGGATTGGTATTAGTCTGGATATAGTAAAATAATTCTATTAAATTTAATGTACTTATTTGATCTAATAAGTATATTATGTTAAAATTGAGAAATTTTATGTCTCGAATCTTTATTATTTTTTATTTATTACAAATATTTTATTATAAATATATATTAAATTATATAAATAAATAGAAAAATAGAAATTTCTTATTAATTTTATTAATAATATTTCTTTAATCAAAAATTAGTTTATTTATTATAAAAATTTATTTAATATTTTATTTAAATTTATAAATTTTAAAAATTGAAATATAAATGAAATAAAAAATAAAATATTAAAAAATATTATTTTATTTATATATTATATATTGTATTTTTATTATATTATTATATTTTTTATTATTTTTTATTTTATATTATTAATATTGAAAATGAAAGTTTTTAATTAATTAAAGTAGTAAATTAATAAAAAGATTAATGCATGAAAAAACACATGTACATGTGATATTAGATATTAACTAGTTATCTATGAACTAAACATATATCTAAATTTTTCCTACTACTATAAATTTAGATAGGGATTCAAAAATAAAAGTCCTTCCGTTTCATCTAGAATTGTGAATTGAATCTTAAATGACTAAAGAGATTAAATCAAGAAAAAGAACGAAGAATTCAAAGAATGGTTTGGAAATGTAAAGTAAGATAAGAACAAAAGTTGTAGGGATTCACAAAAACTACGTGGATAGAAACTAAAAAAGAAATATCGAAGTCTTTCTGATAGTTCGATAAATATTATTATAGTTCAATATATATTCTTTTTTTCAATTTAGAATTCTTAATTACTTCGATTGGATAAATCTTAGTGATGGAATAATTAAGTCATAATTTGTTGGTTGATTGTATCATTAACTATTTCTTTTCCTTATTTTGGGTGCGAGGAACTTATCATGAATCCATTGATTTCTGTCGCTTCCGTTATTGCTGCTGGGTTGGCCGTCAGGCTTGCTTCTATTGGACCTAGGGTTGGTCAAGATACTATTGCAGGTCAAGCTGTAGAAGGGATCACGAGACAACCCAAGGCAGAAGGAAAAATACGGGGTACTTTATTGCTTAGTCTAGCTTTTATGGAAGCTTCAACAATTTATGGGTCGATTGTAGCATTAGCGCTTTTATTTGCGAATCCTTTTGTTTAATCCTAAAAATATAAATACATATCTTGTAATATAAATAAGTGTAGATTGCTAAGAAACCTGTCTTAGTACCCTCGAATTTGAATATCAAGCCATCAAGACTTGTCATAGGTGAACACTAATTGGAAATAGCTAGAGCCAATATAGGATATTAAACTTCGATGGGTTAATGGATAACAGACACACGGGGTACTCAGTTTGCCCTACACAAGCTAATTGAATTTTTGACACCATTGCAACAACCTATTATGTTCCATGCAAATTTCCAACAACCTACCCGCTCAATAATGACCATAATGCCTTAAGTGAACAATTAATCCTATGTACTAGCTTAACAATAAGCTGCTTAAGGCCTTTATACACAAGGACCAATTAGATTGTGATTAAGGATAGTTAGAAGGCCTAACACCATCTTTGTAGATTCTGACATGGTAGCCAAAGTTATGAAGAAGAATTTTGGGTTCCTACCCCAAGCAAAGGGACAAGCTAATCTACTGGATCCTAAATGGATAGACCATATTATGCCTTTGGCAAGAAGTTTCAAAGCATTAAATTTCTCTACCTTTTTCAAGAAAGATAAATAGTCAATAATGAATCACATTGGCAAGTTCTCAACACAATGCAGCGAGGTCATCTAGAGTGAATACCATAACCTACAATTGTTCCCTCTATCCTTGAACGCACAGCTTTCACATGGTATGTTAACTTGCCACCTAAATAAGTTCATGAGCAATTTTACTAGGCCTAGGTAAAGGTCTCCATCACAAATGTCAAAGCTTTGAAACAAAGTGTTATGAACTAGTCGAAGAGTTTGTAGAGAGGTTTAAAAGAATGAAGAGCCAATGCAACGTTTAGTTGCCAAAGAGCAAAGTGGTCAAAATGGTAGTTGGTTAGATGTAGCTGGCACTAAGAAAGATATTAATTGTTCATGACTATTATGATTTAATGCATCTAGCAATCAAAGCTTCTTGAATAGGATAGTTCATTAAAGAAAAAAGTATAGAACAACTAGAACCCTAAAAGCGGCTTCTATGATTTCCATTTACATTGAAGAAAAATTGATGGAAGTTCAATGGGATGAGGAAGAAGGGCCAAATATAGTTAACATTAATGTGTCAAGATTTTTAGCAGAAAAGGTTATTTATGCCTTACTTTAAGGCCATCAAAAGGGAAGAAGGTTTAAAATTCAAATGTCACTAAGCTATTTTTGTTTGACATTACCAAGGCAAAGGAATTATTTGATTATCTATTAAATGACAAGTAAATTAAGCTCTTGAATGGTTATAAAATGCCCTCAGTTAAGGAACTAAAAAGGCGGAAATACTGTAAATGGCATAATTTCTATAGCCAAACAACTAATAATTGTGTGGTATTTTGTAGTGCTACTTAGAAGGCCTTTAAAGTAGGCATTTCCAACTAGACAAAAAGGTATAAGGCAATTGATACCAACCTTTTCCCAAAGTCCACTTCTACCAATGTATTGACTGTCACTCAATTCAAGGATGATACCTTAAGGGATAAGCAAAGAAATTAGATCTTAAAGGAAGAGATGCTTCAAGGTTGAAGTATATTGGTAAAGCTAGGGGTTAAGAGAGTTATGATGGAACTAGGAACTAGCCAAGTGACATTGATCAACAGAATTGGCTATGTCACGAAAGTGTATTTGATAGGCTAAAGAAGTCACCATTGGTAGCCAAAGGAAAGAGAAATGACAAGGTTCCATCTTAAGTGCCAGAAAGAGGTAGAGGAATGGTTTTCTCCTAAGGGTAAGGTTTGGTTGAAGGTCTACATAATGAATAAGTTTGCTTAAACACCACCATAATTGATTAAGCCTATAACTCCACCTAAGAATGACAAGTGTGTAGTAAATGAATGAAGGACTAGCAAAAAGGTAGAAAATAAGGGATTGACTAGGACTTAACTATGAAGAAGTTAAAGGAAATATTTAGCCAACATGTAAAAAGGAGTTGAGAGGATGCTCAATGATTCTTGAACAATTGCTTATAACGTTAGTAACTGTAGATCCCATGGAACTATCACTAAAAGAAAAATCAATTGAACCTTCCTCAACATAGTCGTTTATGAACATGGTAAGCAAGATACCAAAAGCACTATTAGCTAAAGATTCCTTAATAACCAAATTAAAAAGGGACATTTAAGTCTTCAAACAAAAAATGGGCTAAATTGGCTTAAGGAGGCATGGCTAGAGAAGTGGCAAAAGTAGTGTTTAAAAAGCCAAAGGAAGTAATGACAAAGCATCTAGAGCCATTTTACATCAAAGCATATGTGAATGTTAAACTATTCAACTAAGTATTCATTGATGCTAGAATAGTTCTCAATATCATGCTCATTTCTACTTTGAGGTAGTTAGGAACGACGAAGAAAGACTTGATTAAAACCAATATGGCAATCACTACTTTTACTAGTGGACTTACACTACTAAAGATAGTATAATTGATAGTTGGTAACAAGACATCTTTTGCTATCTTTTTTGTAGTGGAAGGCAAGGTATCATATACTTTATTACTAGGGAGAGGTTGGATATGTACTAACTATTGCATACCTTCTTCACTACATCAATTGTTAATATATTGGAACATAAGTGATTTAGAGGTAGTAAAAGTCATTGTTAAGCCATTTTCAACTAAGATTAGAAGACATCATATTACACATTTAATATACAATTGATTATTTTTCCCCTAGACTTAGAGATGAACCTTATGTTTCCTTATGAGCTATTAGCAAGAGGCCTTACTCTTAGGGCTAATTTCTCTAAGGATGATACATGGCCTATTCTCCAACAAAACAAATGGATTAAACTATTCAAGTAGTAAAAAACTTGTTCCTAAAACTATTAGAGGAAAAAAGAAGGAAACAAAATGGTCAAGGGAAGGAATCTAACGAGGTTGAATGAGTTTTTCCAGAGTCACCAATCAAAGAGGTCATAACAATAGTCAAAATTAAAGATTCATTGGCCAAAGTCAATTTAAGTAGCATTTTGGAGGCAAAGCTAACATTTAATAGTGCCCTATTGACAGAGCAGCAAAGGCATTGGTTGGTAACCTTCCTTAAGGACATTGTTTCACCTAGGATTACCATGAGACACCAAGTTTCATCTTGAGAATTAGTTGAACATTGACTCCTATTATATTCAAGAGCTTAGGTTGCATACAACATCCAAGAAGAATGACCTAGAGCTATTAGCAAAAGTAAATGAACAAATTCAAAAGCTATTGGAAGTAGGATTCATGCGCACAACCATATATGCTAAATGGCTATCTAACATAGTCCTAGTAGTAAAAAAGAATGGGAAGATCATAATTTGCATATACTTTATTGATCTCAATGATGCCACACTTAAAGATGAATACATCATGCCAATAGTTGACATACTAGTTAACATTGCAACTAACAGTCAAATCTTGTCATTCATGGATGGATACTTGGACTATAATCCTATTTACATAACTGAAAAGGACATCAACAAGATAGTGTTTAGGTGTTGATGAGCTATATGAATTTTTCTACTAAAGAATGCTAGTACCACCTATCAAGATGATATGAACACCATCTTCCATAACCATATCAATAGATTCATGGAAGTATATATTGGTGATGTGATAGTCAATTCAATTGAGTTTGAAGTACATTTATTGGACATGTGAACTGCGTTTAAGTGCATGACAATGTACAATTTAAAGATTAAACCTACCAAATGTGCTTTTGGAGTCGCGGTTGGTAATTTCCCTACAAAAAAAAGGAGGCATTTCATGGCCATTTTTTACATTTATGGCAGTTTCTGTTCACCGCTAAATACTTTAGCAATGATTGACTAGCTACCACTATTGAAACCATGGAAACTCAATCAACAATTAAACTGAATATAATATATATATATATATATATTCGATGTATAACTAATTATACATTATGAGAATTGTTTTTAACATTATAAACCCTTGCTAAATCAATAGATCATACATTTTATATACTTGTCAAAGAAACATACAATTAATACATCTATCACTTTTACAAAATGATCAACTACTAGACATAATATTTAGCAAAACATCTCAAAATAAAATAAAATAAACACTAAGTTGTTCATGAAGCATTCCAAAATCAAAAACACTTATCATTCCCTAATTATTTGGTGCATGCCTTGAAAGGGATGAAAGACATGGATCACAAACATCACCCTAAAAGAAAAATGGAAAAATTATATATAAGAACCATAAGTTGATAAAAATAACCCTAAAAAACTTTAAAAACCAAAATCCCTCTAAAAGATAAAAATTACGATTGGTGCTTCCAAAAGTTACTACTCATGTTTCTTAAAGTTACCACTAAAGAAACCCCCTTGTAACACTAGGAAAATCAAGTTGTAACTTTGAGAAGTACAAGTAATAGCTTTTAGAAGCTTCAATGGTAACTTTTGAATTTTGATTTTTAAGGTCTTTCAATGAAATTTTCTTCAACTTATAGTCTTTATATGAAATTGTCTCCAAAAAAAAAATTATTAAATATCTAACTAATTTAAAGAGAAGTATCAAACCTTAAATTCCAAACCAAAACTTTGACCCCAAAAAAAAATGTAGCTTTGCTATGGTTCTTTTGTGGTACCGCCACTAAACTATCTAATCATGGCAAAACCATTCGTCAAAAAAAGTTTCACTGTAGTTTTACAAAACTAAAGAGATTACCACAACTAAACTTGACTTAACCATAGTTTTGAAAACAACTAATCCTTGCTTAACTACAGTTTTAAGAACCACAATTAAGCCAAGCTTAGCTGCAGTTCTTACAATCACCGTTGAATAATGGAAATCTTTTAGTGGCAGTTTGAAGCAGAGCTAAATTCTCTTTTTAATTAAAAATAAAACGCTTTCTTAATATCTAACTCTCTACCTGTCCTTTTTACATGACTTTCACTTGCTCAAACTTAGGTAAGAAAAATGATTAGTTTTGCATAAATGTAAAGAAGAAATAAATAGATAAATAAAAGGAACCAAAAAGGAGAAAAAGCAACAACTAAAATTGCATTTCATCTTAATTATCTGCCTCATAACATGTATCCAAGCCACAAAGCAACAGATAGTACAGAATAATTATCTGCCTCAAATCGCATCTCAGCAGCAACTAGAAAGGAAAATTTAAGCTATAAGTCTACAATTCAAAAAGCAAGATGACTCGAGAATTAGACGTCATGATGAAGCATTTTGTAACTGTATGTCGTTGAATGCTTCAGACAAAACTTCATTTTGTTCTGATTCATACGAACTTCTTTGAACCTGTTTCTCAAGTTCTATCGACTCATTTCTTGAAAGCTCAAAGCAGCGGATTTCACTGGATTCAAATTCGACAACACTGGCACTTGAAGTAGGCAACTCAATATAATTGTCCTGCAAATGAAAAAACAAGTACACATTACACACAGTTCAGTACAGTATTCCAACTATTAACCAGAATAGATAGTTATGGTGAAGACTACGCATACAGAAGTATCCATATCAGATTCCAGATGAGGCTTTCAATTATATAGGTATTGTTCATTTCATCAAACAGTCTATATCTCAGCAATAAAGAAGAATACGGAGATTTTAACATTAGAACAAGATCCCAACTTTGGGGGAAAATCAAGCTGCTTTTAAATTTAAGTGCTCTTTATTTTCTCCAGGTCAAAACAAGCTGCTTTTAAATGCTCTTTTCCAGAACTAGCACTTGATATATGCAACTCTTGAAGCAACTTTTCCAGTCTTAGCACAGCTTCTTCTACACTCTCCAATGCCTGATATCAAATGCCAAAGAGAAGGCATAACATGAGATAACTGGAGTGTCACTGAAACAAAAGGTTAGGATCCATCTACATCTTTTGCTTGCCAACAATCACTAGTAAAGTACTAATTTAATAAGTTTGGAAGCATCATATGGAATCTGATTTTGAGAAAGAGAACCAAACCTCATCAAAAGAAGCTGACTCTTCTGAAGTTGTGCAAATTGCTAATCTAGACCAAAATTGCATTGAGCTATAAAAATCTCAAAACCTCATAGACATCAGCAAATTTTTCACCACATATCAAGATCACATAAGAGGCATTCAAGGCTGAAATTGTATTCACCATCAAATCACATGCATCTAGACCAAATCAACAAGCTTCACACACTAACTCATACATTTCCATTAATTTTGACCAGACATTTTAAATTAAAATCCAAAGGAACATATGTAAATTTGCTAAAGCATAACCAAAAACACAAGTAATAATTAAATGGCAAAATTGGAAATTGGAAATGAAATAAAATGAAACAAAATTGATTCCCCGTTCTTGACTTCCATGGGATGCTCCTCATCAATGTGACAACAAAGCCCAGCGACGTTGAAATCCTCACCACAGAAAGGACAGAGAATCTCCACCTTGAAATCGTCATCTCCATCCTCATCTTAGTGACCAGCAAGGTATAGATGATCTGCATAAATATGAATTCCAATCCGATCATTCAGTAATGAACATAACCAAAGTCCCCATCAACTTTCCCGCAATTTCTCAGGAAACAAACAGTGGGGGAACAGACAAACTGGAAAATTTAAACCCAAAAAACAGAAAAAAGTTTCTTAAGAAACATGAACAGGCAACACAAACCAGATTGAGATTGATAGGAGCACAAACAACAATAGAGACTTGCAGAAATCCAGGAATCAAAGTCCATTTTAAAACAAATGGAGAACCATAGGGGAGAAAAGGTTCAAATGTTGGTATAGGAAGAGAAGTGTGGCAGCTCGGTGATTTTCACCAGGAACTGAGGTGTGAATCAAAAGAGTGGTTCAAAGGACAAAAGTCGAAGATATATGGAAAAGAAGAGAGAGTAAAATAAGAGTGGCGAAGAGATGGCATTAATTTAAAGGTTGCCAATCTTCATCACTGCTCAGTTGGTGTCATTTGGTTCTGGTCGAACATTAATGATTGTCCTTGGCATCGGCTGTTGGTCAATCATGTGAGAAGGGAAGGGTGGGGCTGCTACTTTGCGGAAATTTGTGTGTCTGTGTGTTTTTTTTCACGGGGGGCCGGGGGGGGGGGGGGGGTGTTGTACTGCAGCTGTGCAAAACTTGAGGGGCAGTGTGTTGGTCTAAAGAAGAAGAGGATAAAAATTAGGGTGTTTAATAGCGGTTTAATACAACTGTGGTTATCTGCATGGTTTAACCGTGATTCAACTAAACCATGATTAAAACCAGAGGTTAGCCCCAACTAACAAAATTGCAATTAAATCTTAGCTTAACCATAGTTAAACCACTGCAATAAAATGCTAATATTTTAGTAGTGTTTATACAAAAATTTCACTACCTCAAACCAAAATTTAAGCCTTATAGAAGTCCAATACCTAGAAAACCAACACTAACCAACACAAATTAATGCAGAACTCTATACCAAAAACATCCCAATATAATCTTCAAAACAAAAGAGATATTTATAATTTATAATTTAGTCAAATCTTAAAAGAGATTAGTATAATTTACTCTAAAAAATATTATTGATAGAAAATAAATTAAAAAAGAGAGATATTAGTAGTAATTTAACCAAATCTCAAAAGAGACTAATATAATTTACCCAAAAATCATTATAAAAAAGTACAACTAATTTTCTATGAAAGTTAATAGAATTAAAAAGTAAAGAAATATAAAATCTCCATAATTTTTTTTTAAAATTATACCATATAAAATAATATTATCTTATGCTTTCCCCTATCTTTCATGATACTAAACAGATTCAAATACATATGTATCTTGAATTTAGCCTCATAATATATCAATATCAATATGACCATATACTAAAATTTTCATCTTTCAACATATCAGCAATATCACATTGTGAGCTGCGAGCGGTTTATAAAACTAGAGGTGCAATATTAGAAAGAACTTGTGAAAAAACATTACCAAGAAAATGTTGGCTGACCAGGAATCCAGGATCAGCAACATGTGCCATCAAGTTCTCAATAGGGCCTTCCCCTGTATAAATAGCTTGGAACCAGAACCTAACCAAAGCCAGCATGACCAGTCGACCTATAAATAGTATGATATTCTAGTTCTCTATATGCAATTTTCTAATGTAAAGTTCAATGCATAGCTAAAGAAGATCTAAAGAGATACAGAAGGTAACTAAATAGGATTAGACACTAATTTGAGAGTAATCAACAAATTTAAACAAACTTCACTGGGAATAAAGAATTAAGAAGCAATACCTCTTGAACTGCAGCATAGCCTCTTTAATGAACATCATCAACAATTGGGTTTACCTATAAGGCGTAGCTTCTATGTCAATCAGGAACAGTTCTTATTAAAATGATCTTCAGCAAAACAGATTTAACAAACAGTAGATCAGAAGTTTATTAGGGTACATACCTTCAGCAAATGTATCTCTGCATAGACAAAGATAAAAGAATAACATTAAAGGCAAACAAAGGTAAGCAAGACCCATAAAAAGTATTGCAGTACTTTTGGATTTCCTCAATATCAATGTTGAGTTAGCATAGATGATGCACTCCTATGGCTTCAAACCATAAACTGAAGAAGAATTCACACTTGGTCAAACATGTTGATAACCATAATCGAGCAAATGATTCAACAATTCGTGTTTAGATAAAAAATATCATAAGGCGATTATGTTAAAAATTATATTACAATATCATAAGATGATTAATTGATAGAGAAATAAATTAAAGGATTGGAGGACACTTTTGAAATTACAAGGCAAATCAATGTTGAAGCAAACCACAAGTTAACCATTTATAACTTGTACTTAAAATTGTTAATATCAAACTTCATTGTGAAGGCATTTTTCTCTAAAGAGTGTACGCTATAAAGAAGATATAATCATAAACTTTCACCCATAAATTTCCAGATTGAGTAGTCATTTGACAATCTTACCTGAACCAGCTTCACCATTTGAGAATTAGTGTGACCATGTTCAACTGCTAGAATCAGTTCTACATAAGATAAACCCATATTCTATGATTAAAAAAAATTCTAAAATTGAAATGTGAAGCATATATGGACAAAAAATATTTATAATTTCACTACTGGGCCCTTCTAGAGGGAATTTTTTATTTACTTTTGCATTACACAGGGCAGGGGAGACTCATACAATATCTAAACTTCTTGGATAAAATTAATGTCTGATTAGAGATTATTTTAACTGCTCCCTTTGAAAATCCCGAAGCAAACAAGAATTCCCAACATAATTGATTGATTTATTTCAAATAAAATGTGGATTCACGCAGACTTATACAATATCTGAAATTCTTGGATAAAATTAATGTGTGATTAAAGATTATTTTAACTGCCCCCCTTGAAAATCATGAAGCAAAGCAAATTCAAGTTTTTCTGTAATCAAGGTTCTTGAGGAAATGCAAAATCTAGCAGGAGTCATTCAAAACTTAGCTAGTAGTATAAAAGAATGGTCTAAGGTGGAAAAACAGTGAAGTGATGGAAGCCAACGGAGAAAGGAATATCTCTTACACAAATACTCCTCGGATATGATATAGGAGTCAAGAATCATCACCTAACTTAAAACCAAGATAAGCAAGAGATAAGTACTGTTGGAATTACTTTATGCCAAAGGAAATGCAACTATAGAGGAAAATGCCAAACTTCCTCTAACAAGTTTACTTTTAATAGATAGGTATTGATCTGAATCAACCACCAATACCAAAACAAAGGACAAAGAAACACCAACCTGAGGTCATCACAGAAAAGGTGACATGCATTAATTTGAAGAAGTGCATTTGAGGAAGGAACAGTTAAAAAATAAAACAAAAGAATTTAAAGCAGGAATTCTATCCCTAGACATGATAATAAAGATGACAAGGTCAGGTAAGAATTTTTCTCAGGATCTGGACCATAAAAGATATGCATTAATTTGAAAAATGTTGACACTAAATCAGCATTAGTCTGCACAGGCATAACCTTCTCATATTCATAACCACTCAGCAGAGTAAATTTTGAATCTCTGCGCATAAAACAATCAAGGTAACCATTCTACATACCACCAAGACATCCATATTTAATCAAAAGCATTTAGCAATTACAGTTGTAATTATAGAATAATTTATTGTTGATGGATCATTCCCTTTCAAAATAAAAATAAAAAACACATCCATTTAAATAACAAATTCAAAGAAGAAATAACTGAGTGATATGTTTGTAGCCCAACGAGTCAAATGATTTTCATCTTGAAACAATTGTTAGATCATCAAATTGTCAATAGTTACTTTCAGGTCTCTGGAATGAATTGACAATACTGTTGTGTATATCCTAGATTCAATTAATAGATTTTACATTTCAAAATTCATCATGAATCATTTCTTGGTATGTATAGCCATATGAATTTGAACTCTAAAATAAGTAAATGAAAAAAATTACTGACTCAAGCAAGACAAGCTATCCCTGACCCTCAGGCAATAAATTTCCAATGGTGGAGTATAACCACATGTAGGCTGTCCAATAACCAACTGAGACAGTGCCCTATCGAGAACAAGAGACAAGGAAGAGGGATGAAGCAATTATGTGATCATAATATTGTCTGGGTGAATTTGACGTAGCTTAAGCAATAACAGAACACAGAAACAGTCACAAGATCAAGGGACAGGAAAGTGGAAACACAACACAGTCCCTGGTTCATCAATACCAATTCCCAAAGGAAGATAGCTAGCAGATCCAATTACAAACTGAACATGTTGTATCAGTTAGCCACAGCTTAAGAGTGCAGCCAAAATGGGAAAAGGTTTCACAAATGGCTAATACCCAGAATCAAAGGCACATGAAAGACTATAAATCAAAGGCAAAAGCAATTCTCAAATATTAGATGCAGGTCTGCGATATTAACCATCATCCGTATTTCAAAACAACAAAGTAAAACATAAAGTAGCAACTGGGAAATCCGTCCCTCCATTGCTTCAATATGAAATAGAAAACATCCCAAAATGTTGAGATACAACTTGCAATGAACCAGAGAACAGCTTCAAAAATTTAACCCGAAAACTTCATTTACAGGTTGCAGTGAACCACAACAAACCAATAAAAGGTCAGAACGCAAATATGAAACATAGATTCGCATTTCTCAACCTCTAGCTTCAAGTATCAAGACCGACAAGAGTGAGTGTTCGATTTTATTATAACATCAATCAGAGTGTTAAATTCACGGTTAGACACAGAAAAATCCAATAGGTATGCATTTTCTTTAATCGAACCAGAAGAAGTCGAAATGCGAGATTAAAATTGAAATTAAGATAGGAGAAATTACCTTTTCGTTCTCAGTTTTTATGGCTGTGAAGGAATGAAGAGAAGCTTTCCCTTCCTTGATTGTACTGTACGAAAAATAGGAGAAGAAATTCCCCTTCTGTGATTACGAGACTGAATGAGTTTCCAAACTTGACAAAATCAGAGAAGGTTTCACAAAATCAGAGAAGGAAAGGAAGGTAACGAAAATCAGAGAAAAAGATGTTCTGAAGAAAAGAGGGAAACCTTGAAATTTCAATAAACCAGAGCAAAAGAACAATGGAAGAAGAAATAGGCTTTGCTTTAAACCTGAACTAGTGAAGTCCAAAGAAGTTCAAAAGTGGGTGTTGCTTTGCTTTAAATTCTCCTCGATTTCAATTCTTCTCTCTCAATCTCGATTGTCCTCTGCCCTTCCTCATGTGCTCTCTCTCTCTCTCTCTCTCTCTCTCTCTCTCTGCGTTTCTGTGGGTGGATTTCATTTCTCTCCGGGGAAACGAGAAATTAGGGTTTTGACCGAAAATGGGGATGCAGGCAATTCGAAATGAAATGGCCAAAAACGAAATCCGGGAACGGATCGTCTGAAGTGGGAGGGAGTAAAGTGTCTCTGAAGTGGAAGATCCGACGGCCAGAAATTTGACATGTGAAAGAACGGATAGATGCCAAATTTCAAACACAAAACGCACCGTTTCATTAAACATCTATTAATCCTGTCCGTTGGGAATTTGGACAATGGAGATTGAGACACGCGGCACGCAGAGCCTCAAGGCTGATGAATTGAATGATTCTGATTACCTTTATTCAAATAAAACAGCAAATGGATTTCCTTCCTTTAGCCAGTTGCGTCTTGCATTCTGCAGCTTTTGGGAACGTTTTGGCGCCAACAACAAATGGAGTATTAAGCATTTAGGAACCTTTTGGCGCCGATTTCTTCATCAGCAGCTGGGGGAATATATTTGACACAGCCGTTTTTTCTCAGTCACAATATTTCTCTAAATCTTAGCATTATGCAGGGTAAAAAAAAAAAGCTTGCTTTTTGCTTCTTTTATGATAAACAATATTTTGAATGTAAGAAAAAATATTTTTTTCACACATTTTGAATATAAAATCTGACTTTTTTCCTTTCTTGTTATATCATTGCAATTGTTCCTTCCATTTAATCCCTCTCTGTTATATATATATATATATATATATAAAGCTTTTCTTGTAGGATGGTGCATTTTTACTGTAAAAGGTTATGTATGAAAAAAAAATTTATTACTTTGTTAAGAGATAAAAACCTTATATAAAGTTAAATTTTTAATTTTTCCTTTTTTGGATTTGTTTAGAGGTAAAAACCTTATTTATGAAATTACTAGGTTCTATTTATTTTATCATCTAATACATTAAGTTTGATGGGCTCTATTTAATATGGATTAAGAAAAGACTAATTGATTGATTGATTTTGATTTAACTTTTGTCTACAAGACTAATTGAGAGACTTTAGAAGGAATTTGAAAGTTATTGGTGACTTTATCAAGGCTCTTCCACCGTGTAAGTATTGTTTTTTAAAATATATATATATATAAGCATGTTTATGATATTCTAAAATAATTATGGAATTTGATTTTCAAGGAATTAAGTGCACCTAGTTGTTCATCATCTGAAAATACTAAATTTGAATCAAGCTTGAAGTCTAAAGTGGGAATGGTATTTGATACTTTAGAAGAAGCTTGGAAATTCTGAGTTGATTATGGTGAAAAAGTTAGATTTGAAGTTAGAAAGTTATACACCAATAAGAACAAGAATGGTTCTATAACTACATGCAGATTTGTGTGTTGCAAACAGGGAGTTCGATGCAAAGACAAAAGAGATCATTTAATAATCAATCCTCGATCAGAGACCAAAACTAATTGCTTAGCAAGGATGGGAGTCACACACATGGGTGAAAAATTTAGAGTGTATGATTTTGTGAAAGAGCATAACCATGAACTTCGTCTTTTAGAAACCACCCACATGTTAGCATCTCAACGTAAGATATTTGATGTTCAAACTTATCAAATTGAGTTGGCAGATGAATCTGGACTTCAACAAAGATCATCATTTCAGTTAATGAATAGAGAAGCAGAAGGACGAGCTACTTTAGGTTATACTCGCTTGGATCAGAAGAATTATCTTCGCACCAAGAAACAAAGGTGTTTGATGTATGGGGAAGCAGGTTGTTTGTCTGAATACTTCCAACGACAACTATTACAAAATCCCAGTTTTTATTATGCGTACCAAATGGATATGGATGAACAAATAACTAATATATTTTGGGTTGATGCAAGGATGCGTATTGATTATGCCTACTTCGGTGATGTTATTTGCCTTGACACAACATATTGTATGAATCGCCAACATAGACCACTTGCTTTGTTCTCCGGATTCAGTCACTACAGAGGAGCAATAATTTTTAGGGCGGCATTATTGTATAATGAGACAATTGAGTCATTCAAGTGGTTGTTTGAAACTTTTTTTGTAGCTCACCGTTAAAAGAAACCACAAACTATATTTACTGATCAAGATCAAGCAATGGCGAGGGCAATACATGAAGTGATGCCTAACACATGCCATGGATTATGTATATGGCATCTGATGCAAAACACTTAGGCAATTTGATGAAAGAAGACTCTCACTTTTTAAGAGACTTTAAGGCTTGCTTGTATGGTTATGAAGATGAAGAACAATTTGAGGCGGCTTGGAGTAGCTTAATTTCTACATATGAGGTGCATGATAACACATGGTTGACCTGGCTTTATAGCATAAAGAAAAAATGGGCTGCTTGTCATATGAAGAAGGCATTAACACTTGGCATACGAAGTACACAACTCAGTGAAAGTTTAAATTCATATATAAAGAATTGGATGAAACCGGACTTGAATATCATTCAATTCTTTAGACACTTTGAGAGGGTGGTAGAAGACAAGAAATACAATGAATTGAAGTGTGAATTTGAATCACGACAAAAATTACCCAGGTTGAAAAGTTAATATTCACCCATGTTGTGCCAACTTGCATAGATTTACACTTATCCAATGTTTAACTTATTTCAAGAAGAGTGGGACAAATATGCAGCTACATGTGTGAAGCATAAGAATGAGACTCCGCCATTGTTTAAATATGTTATTACATTGGTTGATAAGAATGGAGAGTGGATAGTTTCATTTGATCTGTGTGACAATTCTGTTTATTGTAGCTGTAAAATGTTGAGGCTTTTGGTATACTATGTTGTCATACTTTAAAGGTACTTGATGTCATGGATGTTAAATTAATGACTAAGCAGTATATTTTAAAGAGATGGACTAAACAAGCTAGAAGCGATATTATTCATGATGTTAACGGTGATGAGATTGAAGGAGATGCTAGGTTAGCCATAACACAACGCTATAGACAACTTTGCCCTCAACTTATGAAACTAGCAACCGAAGCGTCTAATAGTAAAGAAGCATTCTTGTTTGTGAATAAAGCTATCAGTAAGTTGAGCAAACAAGTGTCTGAGATTTTTAATCACCATAGAAGTTTAGACAACGGCACGAAGGACACCACGATTAATGCAACTGGTGATGGAAGAGTGGCCCAAGTAAAAGATTTTAAGAAAAAAGAAGGGAGAGAGGGAAAGAAAAGCCAAAAAAGTTGGGTTGAGACTTTCACAAAGAGAAAAAAATCTCAACGTGTTGATGTGCATCAAGGTCAACCATTTATGGTATGTAAGATCATACTTGTCATCATTTATTTAATCAATTATTTTATTTTCATCAAATAAATCAATTTTTTTCCATTTGGCAGCATAATGAAGCTACTCTAAGCCAAGTTTTATCTAAACCATCTCATTCAATAACTCCAGTGATCAATACCGTCTCTCAAGCCTCTGGTGATCCTTTTACTAGTTATACTAGTTTATTAATGGTAAGTTTTAATACATACTAATATGTTGCTTAGTACATACTTTAGATGTTCTAATTTTTGTTTCTTGAAATATAGGCGCAACATGAGCAATATAAAGTTACACATCTTAGCACCCAAGAAGATTAAGGATTCAAGAAGATTGAGCAATATGAAGCACTTATTATTATATATGGGTTTTGAAAAGTTACACTTGATATACTTTTGTATTTTGTAGTATGTTTTGATATGTTCAAGATAGCCATGTATTGGTTTTGAAAAGTTACACTTGATACACTTTGGTGTTTTGTAGTATGTTTTGATATGTTCAAGATAGCCATATATTTATCCAAATTGTAAAGAAGAAATGTACACCATTTTTGAAAAAGAAATAGACATCTTTTATTGAATATGTAATCTACAACTTGATTCTATAAAAGAAAGCCAAATTCTAAAAGTTACAACATCACTACAATTTCAATATAGTACTATACATTATGATTCATATTTTGTATTTCACTGTATTAGTTCACTACACCATTACAACATATATCATATTCTATATGTAGTGCAGCATAGCTGTGGGGTGCAACAGAGCAACGTAGTTATCTTCAATTATCACCAGAATATAATCTCAAATAATTTTGAAACTTGGTCATCAACTTTGCCATTGGTCACAGATACCACTAGGAAAGTAGCTTAGGTCTTAGGTAGCAACTTAGCTCCTGGTCACAAACTCTTAATTGATGGCACTCAATTCAACTTGGACACAAGCTCCCTTCACTGCTTCTTACAGAAATTTCAATCCTGATGCTTGCATCTGGTCTTTTGGAGCATCATCCTGTGGTTCAACTTCTCCATCATCAGTTCCTCTTGGCTCTCACAACAACTAGACACTACAGGCCAAGAGAAGTTAAGATGGATGAAAAAAAAACTACATGATTTTGAACTACAACACAAACACTAAGAGATTTTCCTATAGCCTTTTACCAAAATGCAAAACTCCTAGGAGAAAATACAGCAATCCATGCATTAAATTTATTATTTCTATCATTCTTTTTATGCAAGATATACATCAAATTCTCCTATAAAAGATATATATCAATAGAAAAAAGGGTTCAAGTTACATAAATAAAAGCTTCCTTTTTCATACAAGATGGATATATTGCAAGGAAAGAAGTATACAACAATAGAGGTGCATAGTGGACCTAAAATATGCATTAGCTTCCTTTTTTATCCTCAGACCAAACAAAAGGCACAAAGAAAACTTGCATTAACTCATAACAGAAGCGTGCAGGAAGCATCAGGGCAATTTCCAACCCTTTCCCGTAGGAGTACCTACTTCCACCATATATACATATATAGAAGCAAACTTCTTGTTAAAAAAGAACAAAAAAAACTAATGCAAATTATGTGGTATTTTCACAAGTAAATAGCCGAGTCAATTTCCAGAGCGCCAATATCCAAAAGCTCAGCAATTCAATTAACAAACATGTTATATATCGCCACATTAATGGGAAAAAACTGCAATGGAATGGATAATGCAGAGCCACACATATTGAACATTCATACAAAATAATTCATGTTAAACATTCATATAAATTTGCTCTATTAATTACAAAATAATTCATGCCTTCAGACGGATCATAGCATCATGGACTCTAAGAGATTTTCAGTATAGCATTTGGGATCAAAAAACCACAAGATGAAGAACCAGAGTTAAGTGGATCAGTGTGTCGAATTACAATGTCCACAAAGCAAACGGGTATCACAAATAACTTTGGGCACCTTCAATTTGTGAGTAGAAAACCAAAATCAAGAAGTATCGAAGCCATGGCATTGAAGACGAACCTCAAAAGGACAATGAAGAATATGTGAACAGTGCGAACGAACCTTAGCAGCAAAGCCATGGATGAACCTCAAACTGATAGTGCTATGCGTGGCTACGGCAAGGAAGCTGTTGATAAGAGAATCGACAGACGAACTCATAGGATGCAGCGTTGTTTTCTGGCTATGGCGTTGTTTTCCGTTTTCTACATTGTCTATTTTCTACCTCAAAGCACGCGTGTGGCTTTACTTTCGGGCTTCTGAAGCGTGCGTGGCATTGGGGTGTTTGGTCAATAAATCAAAACACATTGTTATAATGCCACTTCAAAGGCACTTCAGGGGAGACTCACTTCAAATGATCCGTTCCCCAAAAAGTGAGAGGGACTGGGTGAGATATACTTGGCATTTCCCGGCGCTCACAAACTGCCCGAAGTTGCAGAAAAAATGGTTGCTCACAAAAGGGAAAATAGTTTTCATTGTCAAGCAGTTTTAAAATTGCCAGAAGTACCGCCGATAAATGATGATTATTTAATATACAAATATTTCAAATTTTAAAAATTAAAATTGATGATTATTTAATCCACTTTTAGTTTATAAATTTATATACAGGTTAAACCTTTATGAATTAACATTCTTGGGATCACGAAAATATGTTAATTAATCGATATATTATTTAATATATATATATATATTATTAATTTATACGTTAATTAATGAAAATTTTAATTTATCTCAAAGTATTCTTTAGTTTTTCTAAAATATTGAACTTAATCAATTTTTTCTTTTGGTGTAGATTGAACTTAAGCAATATACATATTGTGCATTGTGATTATAAAAATATTATCCAAATAGCAAATTATAAATTATCATTATTCTATGTATTTGTTTAACCAAAATATATTCATGAATATAATTAGTTTTATTGAATGGGATTCATGGATATATCCATTTTAACAACAAACTAAAATTATATTCCATGTATATATGCATAATTAATATTCTTCATGAACATTAAGTCCTGCAAAACATCTATAAAAAGTACATATAGTATCACAAACAAAATACTAGCCACAACAGCTTCTTATCTCTAAGGTGTAGAGAAATCAACAATGACACATGAAATGCCTAAAGCATTGTGTGAATACAAAATAGAGAATCCAACTTGCACCCAAAAGCAGTTGCAACAGTGGGTGTCAGGAAAGTTCAACTTCCATAATTTTCTCTTGTAATACGAGAACATTATAACAGAGCTTGTTAATGCACTAAGAAAAGCTAGAGATGAGGTCCAAGAGATATCAATTACAAGGGGAAACAATTAACATGGGAGTCCTATTTCACAAAGGTCTCTTCACTGAGTCATGTATATATATAATTTTAATGTATAAGGGGATTATAGATTTATATAGCAGGAGAGACCTATTTATTTCTTTTATAATGTGTTATCTTATAAATTTAGCGAGTTATTAATTTATCACGTTGGTCCCAAGTTAAGACTGGAAAAAATTATTATTTAATTGAGGTTATTAATTTAATAAGTATTAATTTATCGAGGTTATATCACATGAATGTGCCAAGTATTTTAATAGAATTAATTTTGAAGGAATCTTCTATTTTACTGATGACATCAGAGATCTCTCGTCATCCCAAGGCCAGCAAAAGAAAGCATATCTGAACTTATTCTAATTTTTGTTCGTTAAGGTGAAATGACCATATATAAACCCGAATGCTGTGCTTGAGTTTCTCGTATTCCCTAGTTAGCCAATGCCTCATACCATCAAATAAATAATGGTCAGCCCAAATGATAATCGCCGGAATCCATCAACTGATGCAACTGCAAGGGTTTCTGAGCCTCCAATTTCTACTTGCCAGAATTTTAAGAATATTGACATACCAACAGTGCTTTGTCCTTTTACTAAGCCACCAAGCAAGGGAACCGAATCCGCTGGTACTTCAACATCCAACCCTTTAAAGCCATGGCCCACTACTGCTCAGAACCTCTTTAACCACAATAGGAAATGATTCAGCTCCTATGTTATGTAAGTTTGTGTCAGGCTATTATCTCTCACTATCTCTCTTGGGTACACTGAATTTTTGTGATTTAGGATGTTTATATTATAATATTGTGGCAAATGAACTGAAACATGAGTATCCGTGTGTTTGATGATATCTACATTTTGCATTTGAATCTCTGAGAAGGGACTATGTATTTGATAAAAATTAATTAAGTTATATAAGGGATAAGCTAGCAATAAGTCCCACCAGCTAAGTTTATTTATTTATCTACTTATTGCCTTCCATGTTCTCTCTTCTCATCATCTCTTCATCATTTCGTCCATTAATTTCTCTACTGACAATAAAGAACGCTGGGGGGGAAAATGAAATTGTCTCTTTTTTTTTGGGGGGGGGGGGTGTTAAGACCTTCTTCTTCCTCTTCTTGTGCTACTGCCAGAATGGTTCCTTCTTTTCTTTTTCTTTTTTTTTTTTTTAAAACCAATGAGAATCTATAGAAATTAAATTGGGGTTGTGAGAATTTCTTCTTCTTCTTGAAAGAGAAAGAAGAGGGAAAGAGAGAGATGAAAGAGTTAGTGATGGAGGTTGATGGAAGAAAACCAGAAATGAAACTCTGCAAACTTGGTGGCTTAATCCTAGCTCCTTTCTAATAATTTTTTGATCATGATAAATTGTGACAGTTTTTCTTACATGCTCAAGTTTAATGATTATCGCTGTTGAAATAAATTTGAATAAATTGTAGAGAAATTGCAATACATGCTCAACGTTAATTCATTGATTTCCCCTCCACTGCTATACTTGCTTTTTCCATATACTCCATCTGTTTGACGTTAATTTCCAGGCCTTCTTGCACTGATCTGTCTTAAGAATGATCACTGGGCATCGTCTCTTAAACAACCCTTGTGCCTCCTCCATTAAAGAAGAAATATACAATTACTTGCAAAAGGAGAAAGAAGAGAGAGAGAGAGAGAAATGAAGGAGCTAGCGATGGAGGTTGAAGGGGGAAAACCAGAAAAGTGAGTACGCAAGTTGTAGGTTAAGATTTGATTGCTGTTTGATTCGTTTTCTGTGTATATAGACAAATGTTGGTAAAAGGTCTTAGATCCAAAATGCCCAGATGCGAAATTAATGTCCCAAATCCCATCATTTTAACTCTAGGACACTTAATTATCGCAGATAAAGGTTTTGAGAGGCATGCATGGGATTCAAGAACTAGCAGTGCATTACCTCTCTCCTCATTATACCTTTATCTTGATCCTAGATCCTTTCTAATACTTTTATAATACTAAATTTACCAATGTCACTTTCTATTTGTTGATCTTCCTCCTTGTTTTTCATTTCTCGGTCAATATATCGTGTATTACTACTTTATTTCTCTGCCTTTATCTTGATGGTACATGGATATGGCTAGGAAGCCATGAACAAAGTGGACAAAATGGAAATGGAATTTAAGGCGACAGGAAACTACAAAATAGTGCACAACCCACTGGGTGGGTTTACAAAATAACCGTTTTGTTCCTCCCGGCCGTAAGCTAGCTTCAATGAAAAGCCTGCAACACTATTTGTTTCTCTTAAGCAATATGCCTTTTGTCTAACTTCTCTTATATATTACATCAATTGAGCAAGTCATTATGTCAAAATAATACACTATTACAGGATAATCACATAAATGGCTAGTGAAATCACATTTAAGAGCTCCCCAACTCTTGCCATTAAAAATACAGATCGATCAAACAGAAACATGCACATGATCGAGCTAGGCTACTATATTAAGAGCTTGTGAAATGGTCAAATTAAGTGGTCTCAATTCGAATTGATGTTGAGAGAAATAATACATTATATGAGTATGTGATTGAAGAATAGAAAAGCCACAAGGTTATCGTCATACTTCCACAAATTGCTTCCCCCTATGTCTTGAAAGCCCTCGTTTGCTCCACATTTTTACACTTCAAATTTGAAGACGAGGAGAGTACGTACCAGCGATAGCTAGCTAGTCATCTAATTTGGTGGGCTAAGACTAATCGCCATAGCTTCATCTTGATGTTGATGACGCCATATACTAAACATACCTGCTGGTAACAGATGGTGGTGAAGTCTCCCTTAGCCTTAGGCTTTTTTTTTTTCTTTTGGGTGCTTTGCCTTCTTTTTCTTTTTTTTCTTATTTATCTATTTTAATTTGGTTTCTTGGGTTTCTACTTGTTATTGCTAACCGATGGTGGTGAGGTTCCCTTAATTAATGAATGCGTAGCCACTATTACAATCCGTCTAAGCCTTCTAAATGTTTATGTGTGCACTTGATTCTTAAGTTGTACTTTTTGACGAAGAAATATGGCATAATGAATGTATTACTATGAAATATATGGCTCCACACAAAACTAATGGCCCACATTACAAATCTTTAATTTTTAAGGGGTTGTTTGAAATTAAAGTTTGACGTCTTATGTGTTCTTCTGATGATAGTTTCTAATTACAAATCTACTTAACGTGTGATTGAAAAGAATATAATTGATCCATACATACATCTTTCACTCCCTATAAATTATCTCTATATATGGTTCAAAAAAGACAAAGATCCCAGTTGCAAACAGGAAAGAGTTTAAGGTTGATTTAATTTGATATATAAAAAGTTAAATATAAACTTAATGAGTTTTGTTGTGTATAAATGATGACATATATGCAATTGTTATGAGATTCTAAAGCACGAAGCAAAGGAGCACAGAGATGACATAATTAAGTAATCAAAACACCGTATTCTTATTCATATTTCTTTTCAGTTGCTACAACATTATTATTATACATTTCCAAAATCACACAAATTAAGGGTACCAACGATAGATAGATACAAAAAGATATAAAAGACTAATGCTTACATATAACATACGAATCCACGGGGGTAGTCTACGTACACATGCCTCCCTTTCCTGGATAATCTCTGCCTAATGAATCAATATAATCTCAAAATTCATGGCAGAGAAATCTGAAAGCACCTATTTCTAATTAACTTTGAGAGATGTGAATCAATTTTTTTTTTTTTTACTCTGTATTATTTGTCAGATGTCCAAATACATGCCAATATAGATTTTCCTTCATACTTCTTAAAGCTCCCGCCCAATTTTACATTTTCTTCTGTAAACCCTTCTATTATTTATCTAAAACAGAAAATTACGTACACCCGAAATGATACCGAATATTTGTTGGCCAAAAATTGAGTTTCAAAATTCAACTTTCAAGTATGTAGTTATATATATTAGCTTTTATCTCGTTGGTCTTTTGTTCATCTAATTTCGTCTTTATCAATGAAAAAATAATTTAGATGTAGTCTCTTAAATAGATAGACCAGGCCAAAAAAAAAATTTATGAGTAAATCTGATGACTTTCAAGTGTAACCTATCTTTGTCATACTCATATTATATATATATATATATATATATATGTCTACTTCTGATTGATTTATTTTACTTATTTAGAATAGATTTATGAATGTTTTATAATTTTTTCTGATTAATGTTCATTTAGGCTATAGGAGTTTTGGTGCTTACCTCTTTGTTTTAGCACAAAACTCATCCCATATATTTTGTTGGAAAAACAAAGAGATAAATTACAAGTTGGCCGATTGTATGGCTGTGCACGTCTGTCATTCAACGTCAACATCAACCGATAGGACCCAGGGGCTGAAACTTGAAAGCTTTGGCGGAGAAATATAACATGTGGTATTTATTTATTTATTTATTTAAAAAGAAAGGGTCAATAAAACAATGTTTCTTGTGATCAAATGCTGCTTGTGTTGGATTATGAATTCGAGTAGAAAGTTTTATATTAAATAAAATTAGATTTTAAGAGAAGTATGTAAGTAAGAATAATTCATTAACTTAATATTTTAAAATTTTTAGTTAAAATATGATGTCAAACTCACTTATATGAGTTTTTTATCAAAATCCAATGACAAAAGTCTAATGATTTAAAATCTTCTTGGTATATCAAATATTTTCTAGGAATTAGCCGCACGTACTGAATTAAAAAATAACTTATAAATCTAATACCTTAAGATTTTATGTTAAAATATAATGTCAAATTAACTTATATGAGTTTTCTATCAAAGTCTAATGACAAAATAACAATTTAAGATCTCCCTGATAACTCAAGTACTCCCCAAACAAGCCCAAAAATTCAACAGCCTCTACATTTATTTTCCCAACAATAACTCTTCTCTTATTAATATCTACAATGTGTGACTCAATGATTTCAAGTCTTGCGTTCCTTTTTTCTCTTGAAACTTCATTTGCTATCTATTTAATTTGCTTTATTATAACTTTCTAGTTTAGCAAGATTTAAGAAAGATACAAATTTTGGAAATTGACAAGTTCGTCTAATACACGAGTTAGGTGAATTAGGCTTTCGCCTAACTGGTACTTGACCAGATTTAGCACTAGGTCAATTTCCTAGTACCCCATTAGGTTAAGGCGTCAATTTCCAGTACCCTATTAGGCTAAGGCATTTCAAGCTAGTTTGACTAGGCCAATTTTTATTTTTGGGTAAAAATTAAAATATATTTTTAAAAAAAATTAAAATTTTTATATTAGTCGTTGTAAAATTATATTTTTTCTTTGAAAAAAAATAAATTTTTTATATAAATTCTTATAATATAATTTTTTAAATATATATAATCAGATTAAATTGGGTAAAACTAGCTAATATGTTTGGCCTCTGCCAAGCTCATTTTGGCCACTTTTCCTCTTTTTTTTTGGGTGGGGGGGGGGGGGCATATGACTTTTGTGCATTTCTAGTTCATGGGCAGTCTGAAATTAAAGCAACATGAGAAAGAAAAAGTAAACAAATATGATAATAACTTGTTTGGCCCATAGGGAGAAGGTGTTACAATTTTTTTAAAAAGTAGTTATTTTGCTATGTTAAGTATCTGGTCAAATTTTAAAAAATGTAATATCTATTGAGTAATAACAAAATTAATTTTTTCTTTTCTTTTCTTTTCTTTTTTTAGCTATGAGAAGAAAGCAGAAAATTAAAACTTTGCCTTGAAAGCAAAAACAAAAGTTAAAAATTATTTTTTAAAAGACAAAAATACCCTCATTCAAATAATTAATTACCACAGTTACCTCTATTTTTTTTTTACTTACTTTATTAATACATGTTTTTTTTAAGTTATTGGATAGGAAAATAATGTACTTTTTCCAACAGAATTTTTCAAACACAAACTATTTTTAAAATATTAAAAAAGTACTTATTTTTTTTAATAGTTAGTATGTTATGCAAAAAATATATTTTATAAATAAGTTTTAATAATTTCTCCGCACACTCATTTTATTTTTTTAAAGAAAATAATTAATTAAATTTTCAAGCATATGATGATTTTATTTGTTCCTAAATCTTATCCTTCCTGAGGGAAGTCCTGGCAGAGACTATTTTGCAATTTTTGTGCTCCTGTGTAATTGAATTTCAGTTCATCATTCTTCTTCCACGGGGTAATTCGAAGAGGGCCCAAGGGCTCCAATACAGAACCATATGGGCCTGTATCCGGCTTTCCATAATGGATTTTGTCTTTCGATGAATGTTAATAACAACTAATGGGCATCTTGGTCTATGGGAAATGTCCAACATGAAAAAAAAAAAGGAGATTGAATAGAGGAACTCTCCAACCTGTAGCCATCTTAGGGCCTGTTTGGTATGATGTATAGAATAAAATTTGATAGGATAAAACTTGATAAAATTTTAAAACTATACAGTGTTTGGTATCATACTATATAAGATAATGTATCATATAAAATAATATTATCATTTATTTGGTAATACACTATATAATGCTGGATAAGATAAAAATCAACTCTTTTGACAAAAATACCCTTTACTTAAAAAATATATTATATTTATTTAAATTTAGTGTTATATTAACTTTCAGAAAAAAAATATATGGATAAATAAGACTTCACATAGTGTATGGTTACTTAGTAACCTAGGTGACCTGATCCTGTCTGGTCATATCAGGCTAAATAAGTAAAGAATAATTTGGGCAATATTAGGTCAGGTTGGCTATATTAGCCAATTTCAGCCAAATATATCATTTTAAAGAATTTATATGAAATTTTTATTTTTTAAGAGTCAAGTTATAATTTTTACTAAATATTTAAAAAAAATAGTTTAATTAGTTTAAGGAACATTCTAACATAACGTCATGCTAAACCAATTAAATTGAATCTGATACTAAATTAGTTTTTGCGTAATTTATTTTAATCCTATTAATTTTTTAAAAAAATTATTTTATAGGGACTTATATAAAAAAAATTTAGTGGTAAAATATAATTTTATAAGAACTTATATAAAAATTTTATTTTTTAGGGTTATTTTATAATTTTTATCAAAAATTATTTTATAAGGACTTATATGAAAATTTTATTTTTTTTGGGATCATTTTATAATTTGTACCAAAAATTTAAAAGTGCCTAATTAACCTGATCCAACCTAACCAATGAATATTCCTATAGGTGAATGGTTAAAATTAGAAAATATTAATAAGGTTTTATACATTAAAACCTAATCAGGCCTAATCCTACCCCCCAAGACATGATTAGGTTATACATCATTTTGATGTATAAGAGAGATATGATGTATAAGCTTATACAATACATTACTTGCACCAAACAAGTGATAAGTTCATAATGTATTGTATTAGCTTATACTATCAGGTCTTATACGATATGTCAAACTTACCCTTAGATATCAAAAGCGACTCTGATAAAATTTTTATATTAAGTAATTTCCATTTTTATCACAAATCCATCTCAAAAAACTGGTGCGAGCTTTAATGCCTTTTATTTCTCTTGATCACCGTAAATCTATAAGAGAATTTCCTTTTCTTGCTATTCCCTACATGATTGATGAGGGAATAGCAAGAGATTTTGTCTCTACATAATTTTTTCACTATTTTAATTTTTTCTTGTTGTGTAAACACATGTTATGCATGCCTAGGCTCAACATCAGTGCTAGAACTACTATCAGCACAGCCACCCAAAGAGAAGGAGAACCCTATTGCGCTTCCTCCTTGTGTTAGATAATCGATTGTAGGTAAGTGTTTGGGAGCAGAAAAAGAAAATTTGTAAAGCTTGATTCATGGAATTTTCTTCCTTATTTCAAAAAGGGAATCTATCTTTTGACTTTAATCATCTTTCTCAATAAAATAGCATGGAATTTCTTTCACAAAAAATTGTCAAAATGGCAAATAGTGAAAAAATGAGGACAACTTAATTATTTTAAATTCAAATTCAAAATAAAAGCCAACAATCCTACTCTAAGAATTAAACATCCAACCTCCTCAAGACCAATCATTTATTGTCTCACAATCCTGTGCTACATGCTAGAATGATAAATATATTTTAATTATTTAAATGGTTGTAATTTTGAGATTTTAACTAATATAATTTATAAATAGTCTATATCTATTTAATTAATCTTATATCTTCTCTCATGTTTATCTGCAGGATCAAATAAGATAATGTTTATCTGCAGGATCAGATAAAATGATGTTTATCGTTGAAAAACTATCGAGAGAGATTTATGCAATTTTTTTTTAGAACAGATTTACTCAAATTCACACGGAGGAAGCTTATAAAAGGAGGAGTGAAGAACCAAAAAAGGGGGACAGAGATCAAAGGCTTCTCTCATTCGTTATTTTCTTTGCATTCTTTTTTCATTTTTTTCATCTTTTCAAAATTTCTAAAGAAAATTCTTTGAGTGTTTCAAAGCCATGAGTGGCTAATCTCTTTGTTCTTAGTCAAGGTTATTAAGATTTGACTCCAAATAATTTGTGAGAGGTTTGATTTAATTGTTTCTTTTCTTAGATATTGAAATATTTTCTATTATTATGATATTATTATTTAGTTAATTTAATTGGTACCTTATTTTAGTTGAGTAATTATTGCTATTCGAATTTTTTTAAATCCGTAATTGTTTATTTGATTCGGTAGAGTAGCAATTCAATACATTTGATAAATTAAAATTGTCTTTGTGTGGTGAAGAAAATATTTCTTCCGTTTTAAACATACGAGCTTATGTATTATTAAACGGTGATTGGTTGCTTTTCTTTTCTTTAATGCTATTCAAGGTTTAAATTCTAAGAGTTTATTTGGGATTGATTTATGAATGAGGTATAATTGGAGAGTTTGTTCCTTTTAAATATTTTTAAGGAAGAGCAGAACATCAGAGCTTATTGATGTTCATAACCAGTTTATTTTAGAAGAGAAATTTTTTTTTTTACCTTTTGGGTACTCAATGATCAAATTGGTTGAGTCAGATCTGAAAAAACCCTTGGGTGAGAGTTGTTTACATTAAAGTTTTCTCTATCAAAAATATTTTTTGAATTTATTTATTTTTAATTTTCTTTATCAAGAAAAATTTCCTTTATTTTATTTTACTATTTTTGGGTTGAATAATTTGGCTAATCCCTGTGGAGTACGACCCTACTCACCTTATTTGCAAGAAATATTATTTTGAGAGTAAGAATTTATTTTTAGTGGTTTCGACACCCATCATAAAACTAAATACATATAGTTAGATTTATATTTTCTTAGGGAAAAGGTGTTGAAAAAGGAAGTTTGTGTATGTTATATAGAGACTGATACAAGGCAAACCCTTGGAGGGGTGCTTGTCCCTACCATTGAATTTTTTTTATTTTTTTATATGTAATTTTTTATATGGGGCTACTTGCTTTTCGGCCAACTTCTTTAATATATGTAAAGACAAGACCAAATTAAAATATTCATTTTCAACCTAGTTCTTTATGTAAAGACATGACAAAATTAAAATATTCATCTTCAACCTAGTTCTTTAACAACTAAAGAAGACTAAATTATATAATAATTTATATAAAGGCTTGTGATAAAAGTCAATGCACCACGTTATTTATATACTAACCAGTAAATTTAGCCAAATTATATAATAAACTTTACACAATAGTAATATTATAGTAAATAATAGAATGTGAACCTTATACAATATCCTATTTATATGATAATGAAGTGAGTAATTGAACATAGAATCTAGTTATATAATTTAACATTATTTTATTAGTAAGTGGGTCATATATTTTGTTTGATATAAACTTTTTTTTTTATTAAAGAGAGTATAAATGATATGACACTAAAAAATATATCAGAATCTCTCTCTTCAATCTAACTTTTAGACCAACTCAGCTTCTTGTTGACAACTACAAAATGGCCTCCCATTGCCCAGCTCCTTATTTTTTATATTAGGATGCAATATGCATAGTCTAATCCTCCCAACTCTTACATTCCAAAACTAAAGGAAGAGAGAAAGAAAAGGGAGGCAAGTGTTTCAATTTAAAATATTTGTTTCTTTTTTGGAGATGGTTTTGATGCAATATATTTAGTAGTGGCTATGAAATTTTTTCTATCATGGACTGACCCTCCCCTTTGATGCAAATATTGTGCATATTGCATCCTCCAAGCTTATTTTTCAATTTCAACTACAACAAATAAGAAATCATTTTTTACTATGAATATTATAGGAAACAAGCTCAGATTCGTATTGTCGTTTCTATTGGCCAAAAGTACAAAATATGTTATTGCTTTGGATATTTGTGTCCGTCTTTTGTCTTTTGGGCCTCAATTCCAAATCTTTTGCTGTGTCCCACAAACAGAAAGGCAGCACCTTTTATTATTATTCTTTTTAAAAAATTTTATTTTAAAAAAAATACAACCTTTGCTTCACCAGCACAGCAAAGGATCTAAAGTCAAGCAAACACAACGTATGCATAACTAGGTAGACTCTATTCGGAATAAATCAGATTCTCTCCTGTCTAAAGGAAGCAGATCTGAACGTTAGATTTCAATTTTTAATTTTTTATTTTAATTTTTTTTATTTACAAAAAGTAAAACATGAGATAAAAACGATAGAAGTTAAAAGACTATTTTCATTATGTATTTTGCTTTCTTCAAAATAATTTATATGTATATACATATGTATATGATTGAAAATAAAAAAAATAAAAAATAATTAAAATTTGAACCATTTAAATCTTGTCTTCTTAGAAGAGAACCCTATTACCCTTTGGAAGGCATGTCCGTAGCAAAAATAGATGACGTGGGGTTTTTACTTAGATTTAGTTTACAATAAATAACTATTATGACTATAAGCATAAATATATTGTAGATAGGTTTTAAAGTATTGGGGCCAAAATAAAAAAGTTTAAAAGTATATTTAAATGTTTTTTATGTATTTGTTTAACTACTGAGTTTTTTTTTTAAAGAAAAAGTCTAAATTATAGATTTAGATCTATTACTAAATTATTTACCTGCGAAAAATGTGTGAATTTCAAAAGCATTGAGTCTCATGCATTGCTTTTATGTTGGAACGAGGCCTTCATAGTTGTGCACAAAATACTTTTATATGTTTGATTCATGTCTTTAAAAACATTATTTTGTTTTCAAAATATATATGATTATTTGGCATAAATGATTCGGTCGATTATTGTTATTCTAATTGATCTCTTACTAGTATTCTTTGTGAAAATAAATTATTAAATTGACTTAGTTGATTATTTTTATAATATTATAAACATTATTTTAATTTATTTATTTTTATTTTTGGTACATTCTCAGGTTTGAACAATTGACACTACTAATATCCTCATTCTATTCTTACCAGCACCCAGATGGTTTGGTTTTCCATTTTTAATATTAAAATTTGTAGTTTGAACAATCCTTAAGTTTAAAATTTTTAAGTCACATTATATGGTATGTTTTCAAAATATCTCAAGAATAAATACTCCAAACAGATTCATTGCTTTTTTATTTTTTCGTTAATTCTTCAATTATTGAAATGTTTTTCATAACGATGTCCTTCTATTTTATATGCATCTAAAACTTAATACTAAATTAAACCTAAGATATTACTGACTTAAAAGTATATAATTTGAGGTAAAAGTTGACGATAAAATAAATAATCATAAAAAATAAAATTGAAAATGCACGTATTTACGTGTCAAAAGTTAACATGGATTTTTTTTTTCCACCTTCTTTTATAAGGTAATCTTTTCCACTCCAAGATCATGCATTACTTTGGGATGATGCAACCCCAATAGTCATTAGCTAGAGCCTTGCTGGTGTCCATCTTTTCCCTTTCTCACATTCTCTGATTCTGGTTTTACTTTGCAAGTATAATGGGTGATATGCTTGTTTTAATGAAAAGGTATGATAGGTCAAGATAATTCTCAACCTCCCAAAAGAAAAAGAGGGCATAATAAACCATTCGCCAAGAAATCATATCTCGCACGATGATAATTTGCTTTACGTGGGAATTTCAATGACCTGCCATGACTCTACAAGGATGATGGAGGAGTGTGGCCGAAGAGAAGGACTTTTTTTTTTTTAATGCAAAAATACCACCACTAGCCCTATGGATGAAACACAATGAAAAGCGTAAAATGTAGAACAACATTTGCAACCATCTTTTTTTCGTTTTAGCCTTTAGACAGATTGGTGTGTGAGATCAGGTGTAAAAATCATTTTCTCCCAACTAATTTCATAATACCCGTGTGCTAGAGGGCAACTAACTAGGCTCAAAAATGCGTCCATGGCTTACTAAGGTTGGGTATTATTTCACACCGTGACGTGATGCATGGCCACTGCCTAGTTTCCTGGAACGACTGGCGGACACAATCTTCCCATCTGCCTAAAGTTTTTAATATTTTTAAATGATTAATATATAAAATAAATGCATTGAGGTGATCTCAGAGTGGTTTTCTTTGATGGGATAATCTGATAAAGGGATTCGACGTATGTACTGCATTAGAATTAAAGAATTTCATATATATATATATATATATATTTCTTTTTGAAAAAACAAAAACAGTTAATGCAGAATTTGTCCAAGAGCTTTCACAAACTCGAAGTGCACAAGTAAATATATACTTTATCCTACACTAATTGCTATGGAAACGCGTTCTCCTCTGTACGCAGTGAGAAACATAATTAACCAAACTCACCCAAAGCTTGATGTTTCCATACATTTCGGCCAAAAAGAAAAAACGTATTTCCATACATGTCTCAAAGGTACATATATACATATAGGTTATAAAATAAGGATTTTCACAAAAAGACATCGATTGCATAATTTTTTTCTGATTACAAATATCAAGCAAAACTAACTTTTACATTGAATCCAAAACTATTTTATGTCTCATCAATATATAACACAATTATTATAACAAAATTACTATATAACATTTTCTAAATATAAACTTTATTAATTATTTGATTGAATATTATCAACTGCTTATTTAAAAAAAAAATTGGCATACAGTTAACATCAACTTAATAGTTATATACTTTTAATCAGCAATGATTAGATCAGTCAAAGTCGCGTGAGTGTGTGTCTGTGATTGTATCCTATCCTCTCATCTCATTTACACGTACGCCAGAGCATAGAAAAAAATATCTCAATTTTTTTCTAATAATTTTAATTAAAATGACGCGGTGTGAGAAATGGCTATATATTCTTTTCTTGTTTAAAAAAATTACATTCAATTTATTTAATATCTTAATATGTATTATAAAAATTTTTCCTTCAATTTAATTTTTGTTAAAGAAATTTAATTTTGGTTAAATATGACAATGCTGTTTTATTCTTAATTAACAGTAAAGGCAGTTATTCACCAAAAAAACAACAGTAAAGGCAGTTAAATAATTCTATTTTTGAAAAAAAAATACATGTTTAAAAACTTAACTTTATTGATAAAAAATAAAACTAAATATAATTTTAAAAACAAGATGTTTATCAAATACAATTTAGTCAAAGTTTAAAGAAAAAACATTAGTATAATCTCTCTCTCTCTGTGCGCGCGTGTGTGGCCTTTAAGTTTTTATCTCGCTTAATTTGTTGCTCATCTAGTATCCCTCATAAAATCCTGGGCAGCTTATAGCCTTACCATCATGGCGGACCCAAATAATAATAAGGTTGTACTGCCAAAGATTTCCAAGATTTTCTCTCCATGATGCATTAATGCACCATCTACTGGTACAAGTATTGGTGATCCTCCAACTTCTTCAACCTCAAAGAAGATTAACGTCCAAACAGTGTTTATTCCTGCACTAAGCCATCAAGCAAGGGATCTGAATCTGCTTCGAGTGCAACTTCCGACCTTGCAAAGCGATGGCCGAATGTTCAGAAGAGCTTTGGCCACAACAGGAGCAAGAAATGATTCAGTATTAATCACCACCAGGCACCAGCTACTGCATGGATTCGTATTAGGGTTAATTTAATATTCATGTCTATCTATTTATCTATGATTAATCTACACCTATCATCATCATTACCTGAATATTTTTGTGATTTGGTGTATTTATATATTATATAGCAAGAATGAAATATGAAAAATAATCTGTGGGTTTGATTTCTTACTTTTACCTTTTGAATCTCGGAGGAGGGACTGTATATATTCGAGAAAAATCAATTTAAACTTTTCTATCCTTTGATTCTTCTTCTCTCCCAGCAAAACCTAGCCAGGAGACCAATGGCGGCACGCTATCTAGCCTATGCCCGCCAATGCATCGGCGGCAACCATAAGCCTCAAATCTCTCTCACACAACTCTAAAAAATTAATCATCACCATGTCTTCTTTCTTCCTTCTTTTTCCTCTGCAAGAAATGCATGAAATGAGGCCCAAATGCTTTAGAAAGAGTATATCAAAGCATTTAACTCAAGCTACGCGTTCTGACGAGGATTAATATACATGATGAAGAAACAAATTTTCACATCATATGCATAGAAACACAAGTCATAAGATGAAGCTTAAACCTTCAACGGCTGGAGTTGGAGGAATTGAGGAAGCGGAGCTAGCAGGGACGCTGGACTTTGCGGCAGAAACGAGAAGACGCTGTAATTTAGAAAACTAAAGGTAATGGGGTTTTTATCTGGCGGTAAAATTGGAGAATGGTGAAAATATATTTTTTTTAATGAGATTGGGAGGAAGGGAAATTAATTTTATTTTTGGTGGGTTTATTTTTAGTGGTAATTGACATTAATTACCGGTATATTGATACTTATTATTAGTTATTGAATATTTGCCAGTAATAATTTAATTTTGTGAACTTATTAGCGGTTATAAGATTTTAATAGTTAATTAATTGCCACTAAAAAAAGTTTTTTGGTGCAGTGTATATGTAATGAACAAATCGTTCAAATATATATTGTCTTCATCTTATTATCGACTCATTCTACTTGATATGCCAATCCAATATTAGCCTACCCAGAAACGAATGCAACATGTTCTGCATGAATTGCAAACACCGTGGATTTTTCTTTTATTGCAAATGGAAGATCGTCGAGTAGTTCAAGTGGGTATTTATCACTTTCTGTTCTTCAATCTGTCTCTTTTCTTTCTTTTTGAGTAATTCAAGTGAGTTTCACTGTAAATACAAATAATGAGATCTTTGTATCATGAACCATGATGTTGTCAGAGTATCAGAGATTCAGAAGGTTTTGAACATAACTAGGGTTCAGACATATGTGACTACCAGTGCTATAGGGTCATTTTTTTACCTCAACCTAAGATCAAAGCTATCACAATCATTTGATTCACAAAATTGTCAGTCATAGAATTAGAAAGGGAAGGGGTAATTGAATAAAATTACTTTATTGTGTTTGATATATTTCAAATGAAATGAGAATGTTTTTTTTTATTTCCATATTTGGTTGGATAAAAAAATAGAAAGCAAAGCTGATAAAATAACCAAAATGCCCCCCTCCAAAAATGGATTTTTAAAACAAATTTTAAATTGTGGATTTTATTTGTCAAAGAATCAAAACTAAGGGCACGATTTCATCTTCTTCACTATGCTTCCTCTGCAAAGTTAAGATCATCTTCCACCCCGAAACAAGACGAGGAGCAGCTTGAGAAGAGCACATAAAGGAAATAGAAAAAGAGGGCTACAATTAGTAGAACTCACCTATTTCGAAGGAGACAGGCACGGGTGGAGCTTGAACATCTTTGGAGCACAACAAATCCGGCATGAACAGCCACAGGAGTTTGCAGTGACTGAAGAAAGTTTGGAACCAATGGAGGAAGCTGTTCTTTGCTCTAAATGATAGATGGGTTCAATCAATATGGAAAGCCAAGGGCGAAATAGACTTTCTCCCATTTTAGCTCCAAAGCCTTCCAAGATTCGCGCGCTACAGCAACAGTCGTAGACAATTGCAGCTAAAGGTTCCCAAAGCATTGTGATGTCTTCCAACCAAACAGCTTCAATCGAAGGAATGCCTTTCTCTTTCCCTTTGTGCACATCAACCAAACAGGAAATCAGTTCTAGTGGTAAAAGTAACTCGCGTAAAGGGCAATTCAGGTATAAAATAATTAAAGTTGAAAATTAAAAATGTGGCATTCGAGGTATTAAAAAAATTCAAAGCTGAAAATGAAGCCAAAGATCAAGCCAGCCACTCAACCATTTAAGAAGCTCACTCACATGATGTATAAAATTAAATGATTTTTTTATATTATTAGATATTATACAAATTAAGTGGTACAATATATGTATCCAAGATTTTCTCGTCGGGAGATTGCAATATATATATATGTGTGTGTGTGTGTGTGTGTGTGTGTGTATAAATTCAATATGATGACAGTTAAAAAAATGGACTTGAACGGTGAATTAATTGTCACATGTATGGATACAGTCAAGCGCCGCCGCTATGTCACGCGCGGTGTCTCCATCGGCAAAACCAGAAGCTCTCAACTTCTTCTTCTAGGCTTTTGCCATTCAATTGAGCCCTGAAACTATGTTAAATTTGAGGTATCAACTTTACCGTGTGTTTTTTTGATCATTTAGCATGGAAAGTTTAATTTTAGCACTTTTATATATGTTCCCCATTAAGTGGGAGAAATAAAATGAATGCATCTTTTATGGCGATAAACATTCGTTAGTTAACTCATAACACAATGGCATAAATGATTTTATTCAAACACAACTAAACACAATGGCATCAAACATGTGCACACATATTTGTCATGTGTGTGTGCGCGCATAAAATTTGAAAAATAGAGAGATGAGGGGAAAAAACTGAGAGACAGAAAGAGATGAGATAGAGAGGTCATAATCTAATGGTGACAAACATTTGTTATCCCAATTTTGAAAATGTCCCAATTCATATAGTTTTTCTTTTTATTCACAATCTTTTCCCTCATCTCTTTCTTTATCCTGCTGAAGAAACATCCATAATGAACTTTCTATTTTGTTCCTTGCTTGGCATCATAATCTTCTTCTTTTTTTTCAGTATTATTTATTGCAAATCATACTATTTTTCTGTAATCTCATTTTGATTAAACTTGAAAATAGAGGCAATAGCATACGAATGCAATTAAAACTTGTCTTCTTGTTTCTTATACAGCATTCCCACTAATGAATGTTTAAATGGTGCCACCAATCACACTAACTCTCTATGAGGACCGAATTGATGTCCAAAGCATGAGTCGTTTATACCTGACAATAAAAAAAGTACATATAAGTTTTTATAACTTTTTTAATTTTTTAATAAGTTTTTCAATTAAACTATAACATAATTTTTTAATAATGATATGACAAGTGTCTATATAATATTAGAGAATCATACATTTATCTGCAAAATATATATATTTGTCATATTATTATAAAAAAATCATACAATTATCATATTTTAATTAAAAATTTTCATGGCAAAGATATATAGAATTACATATAAATTTTTTTTATTTCTAACAATTAGACTTAAATATAATTTTTTATATATTTATTATCAAAATTTTTAATTAAAATATATCATAAAATAATCATACAAGACTCTCGTCGCATACATCCAATTTACCGTAAATTTATATAAGAACTCATCCACCTACCAGTGTATAAGAATAATCCGCCATATATCATCTGACTAACATCAACTCAACTCACTTTCTCACAAAACTTACCAGAACTTAATCATAAAGAAAAAAGAAATAATTATCTAATCCCTATAATTTTTTTTTTTTTTTTATAAATCAATCTATACACTTTCTACACATTAAAAATTGGTCCCTATCATTTGGTGCCATCACAACTGTAGTTAGTGTGCGTCGTCTGACATGGCTGACGAATGCTGAGACGAAGCTTAGGTGGAACTCATTTTGCCACATGGATGGCACACGATTATCACATGCATCTCACGTGATTTAAATGTGCCATCTCTGTGTCTTGCAAAATCAGATGCAGCAGTAACTCTGCGAAGAAGATAAGCTCCATCACGTGCTCAAGAAGAACGAAGGTGTATATATATATACGTACATAAAACCATTTGAAGTGAAAGGTGTATATTAGCAGCATTCCTGTGCATTGACTGCTGCAATATCTTATATATTGGAACCATCGTAAGGCCGGCGTAGGTACAGAATTATAGCAAAGGCAAAACTAGTATGTATATTCCGGAGTTGTACGGACAATCGCAGGGGTACATTCAATTTGTTTATTTTTATTTTTGCTTTTAGCAAATAATTAAAAAGATAAAAATTATAATTATAAAACCAAGAACTTCAATTATAAGAAAAAAAATTATATTTTAAAAGTTTTAATTTAAAGTATAATTTTTCCTACAGTTAAAATTTTTTACCTTATAATTTTTATCTTTCTAATTATTTTTTTGTCCCTTAAAAACAAAAAATATTAAAAATATTAAAAAAATTAAATGGACACCCTGCAATCCTATATACCACTACAAGGGATCCATCCTTTTTACAAATCCATGAGTGCCTCTTTACCGTGTCAAATTTGGATTTCTGAACTAGATTTTTTTATTTAAAAAAAAACTTTTTAAAGGGAATAAAACCCGAAATTAAAAGAAGTTTTTCAACTATAAATTTTAAAAAAGTGATATTTAATATTAAAAAAATAACAATAGAATCTAGACCATCTAAATTTTAATCTAGACAATTCAAATTTATGAAAAAAGGATTTAAGAAAAAAAAATTCAGATCGTGTATAGTGAATTACCCTAATTAGTACAACACTAACAGAGTTATAACATATGTTAGTAATAGAGACCAATTCTTAACGTTTGTGTAGAGATTAATTTAAAAATATATATAAATTATATAGATTAAATTAAAATTTTGGATAAAGTACAAAGATTAAAAAAACTATTTTTTTTTTAAAGAAAAGAAAGAAGCACATTTTACTCGAGACTTTTTCACAATAATGACCACTCACCACACCTAATTAAAGAAACTTAACCAGATTTAGACTTGACACCTCTCGTAATCCCAAAGATATTGTAATGAGTTCAACATATCGATCAGAAAACTAAGTTCACAAAAAAGGCCAAAATACAATATACAAAGATCGAACAATACAAGCCTTGCATTCTCAGCCTTTCTTCTTCCTTAGCTCAGTTTTTCTCTTCTTCTGCTTCGTCGATCTCTCAACCTCAGGAGGAGAGACTCAGTGTTTGTTATTGCCAGTTCAAAGAAACCCTTGAGTTCCTATGAGTGTACGCTACATCAGTCCTGACCCGAGCAGATTCATGAAGCTGATGAGGTGAAAACGCAGTGAAACTCTGCGTTTTATCCCTCTCCAAATGGTATTTGAGATTTGGGCCAAATTCACCACTCTTCATTCCTGGGAAGGTGAAGCAAGCCCAAAAGCCCTAAGAAAGAACATTCAAAAATCAAAACACATATGGGCTTCCGCGCCTCTTATTCTTAATGGACTTTATCCATAAGTTCATGTTCAGAACAGAACAACTTTTGGGTTTCATGATTTATGTATAGGACACTAGTAAAGATGTTATAGTTTTATTTTCAAATCCACATTTAGTGAGAAAAAGATATTTCATCAAATTCTTAAACCTAAACTTATTTATTAAAAAAAATTTTATAATGAAAACTTTTTCTGAGATTCATTTAAATAAAACTTATTTATATAAAATTATAATAAAAAACAAAAAGTTTCAAAAAACTATTAAGTCTCACTTAGCATTAAAAATTGAGCTTGAAATTGAAGTTTGGAATTGTAATTTGACCTAAAAGTTTGAATTATTTTTTGTTTGGTTTATTTTTTAAAGTATATTTCCAATTCCATAAAGCAATTCTACATAATTAAAAAATAACTAGGGAAAGGCAACTCTAATTTTTACCCCTAACATCAAAATTACAATTCCAAAACTAAGAATTTAAGAGTCCAACACCATATACTCCCTCTCATTTTGGTATGGCTCCAAAAAAATAAAAAGTTCGCATACAAATTCTATGTATAGATGCCCATAACATTACTTACGGAACCCCAAATAAATAATAAAATTTTTATATAAACCCTCGTGAAAGTACATATAATCCCAAAAAATAATAAATTACATATATAAGTCTCTTAAAAAATTACGTTTCCTTCGCCCCTCCCCTTTCAAAACGATTTTTGTTCCACCACAATCTCTGATATTTTGATTGACAACCAATGCCACCATCATCATCCTAGCTTTTCAAGTCGTTAAGAATGCCTGTAATAGAGGATACACGTGAAAATGGCTAAACAGTTATTTAACTAACTTAACTGTCCGGTTAGTTTTTGATTAGTTATAGTTTTGCTGACCTGGTTTCTACGTCCTTGCATGTATATATATAAACTGAGGCAATCATTGTAAGAAGTATGATGCAATCTTTAATTCACTACTTTCCTTTTCTTCTTCGCTTCTCTACTTCGTTTCGTATCATGGTATCAGAGCAGTGATTCATTTTTTTTTACTTCGCGTCTTTAATGGCGATCTGATTCCTTTCTTTACCAGTTTTTCTTTTCTCACCTCATTATGTCAGTTTCTGGAGGCAACACTATTGAATCATCATCAACCATGAGCAACGATGAATCTCAGAATCCAACAAGTCCGTTTTACTTGCACCCAAACGAAAATCCATCACTGGTATTGGTATCCCCGGTGCTTTCAGGACCAAATTATCATTCCTGGTCCAGAGCCATGAAGATGGCTTTACAATCGAAGAATAAATTCAAATTTGTCAATGGTTCCATTAAAATTCCGAGCACAACCGATCCTCTTTTCTCGGCATGGGAACGCTGCAACACGATGGTGGTGACCTGGCTCAATCGTTCATTGTCTTCCACTATTGCTCAGAGCATACTCTGGATTGACAAAGCATATGAAATATGGGAGGATCTAAGAAGCAGGTATTCACAGAGTGATGTCTTTCGCATTGCTGATCTACAAGAAGAACTTTATGCAGTCAAACAAGGAGATTTATCTGTCAATGAATATTTTACGAAGCTTAAAATTGTCTGGGATGAACTCACAAACTTACGACCTCCTCCGCTTTGTTCCTGCCGAAACCGTTGTTCTTGTGGTGCCTTTGAACGCATGAGTCTGTATCAACAGCAAGATTACGTCATTCGATTTCTTAAGGGATTAAGTGATCGATACTCAACCATCAAGTCACAAATAATGTTACTTGATCCGCTTCCACCTGTAAATAGGGTGCTATCTTTAATCTTGCAACAGGAACGAGAAATGGGAATTCTTGATCTATCAATTGACTCCAAGATCATGTTTAGTAGAACTGGAAGATTTCAACCCTCTGGACAAACTGGAAGATTTCAACCCTCTGCCTCTGGACAGGACAAAAATACCAAACAGTGCACTTATTGTGGCAAGCCCAGACATACCATTGAAACTTGTTATAGAAAACATGGATTTCCACCCGGATTTAAGTTTCGAAATCAATCTGCAGCAGTAAATAATCTCACCAACGAAGCACGGGAGCATTCTGAACATACAGTACAATCTCAACATTCATCTCCCTCTGCCAAGCTTGGACTCACAGATGAGCAATATCACAAACTATTACAATTGGTTCAACGTGAACCATCTCACCCTACTCATTCCGTAAATCATGTGTCTACTCACACAGGTAGTCACGTGACATTAGCTTCTTTTTCTTTCAAAGAATGTTGGATTGTTGATACTGGAGCCACTGCTCATGTCTGTCCATCTTTATCCTTCTTCACTTCATACACTGCCATAGCTCCAGTTACTGTTCATTTACCGAATGGCTCTTCTGTTGTTGCTAAACACTCTGGCACTGTTCACCTTTCAGATACATTCACTATTCACGACGTTCTTTACATTCCAGAATTTAAATTCCAAATTATTTCAATTTCTCAACTCACAAAATCTCTCCATTGTTGGGTCATTTTTCAGAATCACCAATGTCTCTTTCTGGACCTGCACTCGTGGAAGATGATTGGTTCAGCTGAGGAGAGTGAGGGACTTTACATCATGCAACATCGTTCTGCAACTTGTCTTGCCTCCTCTGCCATTCTGACACCCAAGATTCCTCCTTCATATGATCTTTGGCATATTCGATTAGGGCATTTATCTAAGTCCACTCTGCAATTCATTCAACAACAATACACATATATTTCCTGTAATAAGCAATGTACTCATTGTGACATATGTCACCTGGCCAAACAGAGACGTCTTCCATTTCCCACCAGCTCTTCCCGCACCCATAGACCTTTTGCTTTGTTACATGTTGATATATGGGGACCATATCATCTTGCTTCAATTGATGGATACAAATACTTTCTTACTATTGTCGATGATTTTTCTCAGTATACATGGACACTTTTACTTAAAAATAAATCAGATACTCGCCATGTTTTACAAGACTTTATCCTTTTTTCTGAAAAACAGTTTCACACTCAAATTCAAGCTATTAGATCTGATAATGGAGCTGAATTTTCTATGCATGATTTCTTCAAAACTAAAGGCATCCTTCATCAAACCTCCTGCATTGAAACACCACAGCAGAATAGCATTGTCGAAAGGAAACACCAACATCTCCTTAATGTCACGCGGGCCCTTCTTTTTCAATCTCATTTACCCAAATTATATTGGTCTCATGCTTTGCGTCATGCCACCTATCTTATCAATAGACTACCTACTCCATTACTTAACAACACTTCTCCTTATTTCCAGCTCTATCATGCATTTCCTGATTTTACTGATTTAAAAGTTTTCGGATGTTTGTGCTTTGCTTCCACCATTTCTCACCAACGCACCAAACTTGATCCTCGAGCCCGCAAATGCGTCTTTCTTGGCTATAAAACCGGCACCAAAGGATATCTCTTACTTGATATTCACACCCGCCAAATTCTCCTTTCCCGTGATGTTTATTTCTATGAACATATCTTCCCTTTTTCTGATCAAGTTTCTGTCACTCATAATCAAACCATTTCTTTACCTCAATCTCCCAGTCCCGTTGACTCCCCTATTCCTCTTCCTTCTGTTTCTCCACCCTCTATTACCTCTTCCTCTCCCAGACGATCTTCTCGACCACGACACGTCCCTACGTATTTGCATGATTACCATCATGCTTTGCTCTCCTCAGCTCACCCACCTTCCATCAGTTCAGGTATCTTTACTTCTCCGCATCCTATTTCTTCTGTCTTATCATATGACCATCTTTCTGCTTCTCATAAATATTTTAGTCTTTCTATTTCTGTGCACTCTGAACCAAAGTCCTACTCTCAAGCCGTGAAGCATGCAGTCTGGCGTGAGGCTATGCAGGTTGAGATTGCTGCCCTTGAACAGAACAATACTTGGATCCTGACTTCTTTACCCCCTGGCAAACAACCCATTGGCTGCAAATGGGTTTTCAAGATTAAGTATCACTCCAATGGCACCATTGAACGCCATAAGGCTCGCTTGGTTGCAAAGGGTTATACCCAGACGGAGGGTGTGGATTATATTGATACATTTTCCCCTGTAGCAAAACTCACTACTGTTCGTTTAATCATTGCTCTCGCTGCCGCTTGTAATTGGCACCTTCACCAACTTGATGTCAATAATGCTTTTCTTCATGGAGATTTAGCTGAAGAGGTTTACATGGCTCTTCCCCCTGGTTTCTCTCCTTCAGCTCCTAACCTTGTTTGTCGACTACAGAAGTCTCTTTACGGCCTCAAACAGGCCAGTCGCCAATGGTATTCTAAACTGTCCTCTACACTCATCTCTTATGGTTATCTTCAGTCCAAATCCGACTACTCTTTGTTTGTTCGCAAGGCCGAATCTTCTTTCACTGCTCTCTTGGTTTACGTGGATGACATCATCCTTACTGGCAATGACCTCCGTGAAATTCAGCACATTAAGTCTCTTCTCGATCAGGCTTTTAAGATTAAAGATTTGGGTGATCTCAAATTCTTCTTGGGTCTTGAGATTGCTCGTTCTCGCCATGGTATTTTTCTGAATCAGCGCAAGTTTGCATTGGAAATTCTTGAAGACTCTGGTTTTCTAGCTTGTAAACCGGCTCACACTCCCATGACTCGCCATTTGAAGCTTTCCAAAGAATCTGGTGTTCCACTTTCTGATCCTTCTGCATATCGTATTCTTGTGGGACGTCTTCTCTATCTCACCACTACTAGACCTGATCTCACCTTTGCTGTTCAACAGCTTAGTCAGTTTATTTCCTCACCTACTGATGTTCATCTCCAAGCTGCCCATCGTGTCCTCCGATATCTTAAACATCGTCCTACTCGAGGTCTTCTTTTCCCTTCTGCCTCTGACCTTCGACTCAAGGCTTTTAGTGATTCTGATTGGGCTAGCTGTGTTGACTCTCGTCGATCCATTACCGGTTTCTGCATCTTCCTTGGCAATGCCCTTATTTCATGGCGTTCAAAGAAACAGAGCACAGTTTCTCGTTCTTCTTCTGAGGCTGAATATCGTGCCCTTGCTGCTGTCATATGTGAACTTCAATGGCTCCTCTACCTTCTTCATGACCTCCATCTTCCTCATCCTTCGCCAGCTTTGGTTTACTGTGACAATCAGTCTGCTCGTCATATTGCTGCTAACCCCACCTTCCATGAACGGACAAAGCATATTGACCTTGATTGCCATATTGTTCGGGAAAAGTTGCAAGATCATATTATCCATTTGTTACCCATTCGGTCTACTGCTCAGCTGGCCGACATTTACACCAAACCACTTGATCATCGTCCGTTTGATTTCCTACTTTCCAAGCTGGGAATGTCTGATATATATTCTCCAGCTTGCGGGGGGGTAATAGAGGATACACGTGAAAATGGCTAAACAGTTATTTAACTAACTTAACTGTCCGGTTAGTTTTTGATTAGTTATAGTTTTGCTGACCTGGTTTCTACGTCCTTGCATGTATATATATAAACTGAGGCAATCATTGTAAGAAGTATGATGCAATCTTTAATTCACTACTTTCCTTTTCTTCTTCGCTTCTCTACTTCGTTTCGTATCAGCCTGATGTTGCTATGCTTATTCTTTATGCAGGAGAAATTCTTTTTGAAATTGTTATCAAAACTGAGATATTTTCTATATATTCTATTTTTCTGTAGCAAAACTAATATCTTGATCAAAATTTTTTTTAAAAAAAAAGTATAATCAATAGAAAAAAAAAATAGGGGCTTTCGTTTCCTCAGACAAGGACGTTCTAACATATACTCATTGTATAAATGCACAATCAATTGGTGCAGAAAACTAATAAAATTTTATTAAAATAATAATATTATTGTTGTTGCTGTTGTCATCCTTGTCGTATAAGGAATTTTTTTGGTTTTGAAATTGACTTGTATATTGCTAAATTGAAAAAAAAAATCACACACACACACGCAACCAGACATGAAAAACAGACAGGGCAGAACAAATGAAACAGAGCAATTCAACGATGATGCTTGACAAAGAAAAATAAGAAATAATTATATCTAAGGATTTAAAAATAATAAAAAAAATTATTTTTAAGAATCTATTATTATTAAATTTAACTATTTGTTATTAAAATTAATAATAATTATCTTAAAACAAATGATAACAAATCGTTAAAAATAAATATATTTACTTTTGATCCGTTGTTATAATTTTCTCGAAAGATAACGATTCCATGAAAAGCTCTAGCGGTTGATTTTTCCTTTTACCCCTTGTTCTACCATTTTAGTATTCAATGCCTTTTTACATACTTAACTAGACTTGGTCGAGTAAATAAGTTAAACGAACTGCGAAGAGATATGCCATTAACTTGCTTACAGAGAGCAGCTCGAAGAATTTTTCCTTATACGTATGTGCAAATTTGTTTGACTTGTGTAATATGCAAAAGCAACAAAGAAAAAAGCAGCAACAAAAAAAAAAAAAAGGGCAAAGCAGAGCAAATTATAAATTATATATAAGCTAATTATTATTTTAATACTCATCACTCATCTAAACAATAAAATTGAAATCAAATTTAAAATTGTAACTTCATGTTGTAATTCTTTATGTGACCCAAACATAAATTCTAAAATTTTAAATCAATTCCAATTCTAATGGAATTGGAATTGGAATTGGAATTGGAATTGGAATTATAATTATGTACTCTAATTTCAATTCTTGACACCAAACAGATCCTTAAGATAATTCAAACCTCTATTATAATTAAGTACTATTTGTATAGTATTTTTTTAATTTTTATAATATATATATATATATATTAGATTTAAGATGAGGTGAATATTATACTCATACTATTTAAATCCAGACCTAAATCCTTAAAATACCTATAAAAATTTATATACTCAATGGAAGCAGATAAAATTCATAGGCACCTACGTAGTAGATATCTTGATCATCCCTATCTATGTGTGTTTTTAAATATGATTTTTTTTTTATTTTTCGAATTAATTCTATAAAAATGACCAACATAAAGTAATTATACATAAGATCCCAAAAGGAAACAAAGGATTATGCTATTCTATATATCTTGAAAATAATATCTACTTTTAATTTAATAAATGTTCAATTTTATTCTCATCAGTTAAAAATTTAACACTTTTTTTTGGTTTTATTGGGTTAAAAAAATAACACTTCTTTAATTGACAAAAGTTTGGCTTGACACAAAAAATATTTACAAAAGAAATAAGTTAAATGAACTAGTTGCAGATTGGCTTGTTTAAGCGCATAAATTTCAAAGCTAATTTTGTTATATATGATTTATAATTTTTTTTGATTAAGTGATTTATAATATTGAGGCTAACACATGTTTGAATTATTATGTTTAACACTTTTAATAAGAGATAACCATTTTTAGTCTATAACTTTTAATATATATATATATATATATATGGATCAAAATGGGGCCACTCAAGCTATTCTGATTTTAACTTGGTTAACTTGGATAATTTTTTTAATATAACTTTTTTTTTTTTGTTTTTTATTCTTCATTTTTTATGATCGTACAAGCGTCCAGATTATAATTTTTGAACCCATTTATTTAAATTTAACTTGTTGTGGGCCAGACTAGGCCTGGGAAGATTTGCCTATGTGAAATTATCACCTCTAAATAGCAGCATATCACCATTGAATTGCAATTTTTTTAAGGAAAAAAATTAAGAACATATTTTAAAAGTTTAAATCATTTAAATACCTAAATATTGTACGAAATGAAAATATAGTAACCAACGATATAATTAAACGAAAAATAGACTTAGAATTTTGGGTCACACAGCTTAACCGCGCCAATAGAAATCTTCTTCATTGTAGGAGTAATGGATATGGACGGGAGATTATGGTAGTTTTCATTATGTGCGGGCTGGTAGCTTTTGAGGGACAGAGATTTTTTTTTAATTTTATGTAATATTAATTATATTTTTGTGGTTAGTATTTAATATTATTTATTTATTTTTATTACATTTTAAAGTAAGAATATAATAATTATTTCTCATTTATAAAATTATTTTTTTATTTTTTATTTTTATTTCTATTCTTAACAATTTTACATAGTACTTTTGCATTTTTAAAAAGATATGATCATTATTTTGAATTTTATCAAAAATTTGAAAATGTCTCGATTCATATGATTTTTTTTAGTAAATTACACAATTTTTTAAAAATTTTGCTAAATTTAACATATTTTTTATTTTTAAAATATACACAGATCTTCTTTAAGATAAAAAATTGACATATACTTTAATTTAACTTTAATTTTTTTATTAAATTATCCTTCATTAACTTAAATACAAGTTTTAAACTAAAAAAATTAAATGTAAGGTATTTTTGTCCAAAAAATATAAAATTAACTTTTTATTTCAAGAGAAAATTATATAATTTCAACAATCTCAAAATATATTTGTATAATTTACTCGTTTTTTTAATTCTCTCTCCTTTTCCTTATGTCCTTCTTTGCCCTACTGAAGAAACATCCACAATGAACTTCCCGTTTTGTTCCTTGCTTGGCATCATAATCTTCTTCTTTTATTTTATTTCAGTATGAATTATTGCAAATCATACCTTTTTATAAATCCCATTTTGATTAAACTTGAAACCAGAGGCCATAGCATATGAATGCAATTAAAAATTGTCTTCTTGTTTCTAAAATACCATCCCCACTAACGAATTTTTGAATGGTGCCACCAATCCCTAACTCCCTACGAGGAATGAATTGATAAGTCCAAAGCACGAGTCGTTACTTTATAGTTTAATTAAGGGTCTTCCAAGCACTTCATATCCACCACTTCACTTTCCCAGTGGAATCACTCCTCCATAGAAAACGACACGTCCTTCTTCAGATGCCATAACTTCTGCGCGCAACAGCAATCATTCATAGTGTTGGGGGAAGAATTATGGTCACAAACCCAACACTATCTCACTAAAGTTGCAAAAAATTTCACTTTGAAGATCCCCACAATCCCCATTTATGTGGATCAAATTTGCTAAACTCTATGCCTACCAAAACCAATATGTTTGGCCCCATCTTTTTAAGTGGGGTGAGTATATATAAGTGTCATTTCTATTCTCTCCATTTTAATATGACCAATAAATGATATGACCAATATAATAATGTTAGAGGATGAAGTAATTATAACACTAATATTTCAAAAATTATATTAGTCTTTAAATCAATGAAATGAGAGATTTATAATTTAGAAGTTAGACTATGATCAAATTATAATTGAACTAGTTTTATTAATTTATTTAAAAATATATTTAATATCATTTTAATAAAAATTTATATAAATTTTATTTTTATATTTCATTTATTATATCCAAATTTTGCAACTATTAGTGAAATACATGGTGACTTAATAAAAAAAGCGTAGATAATTATTCAAAATGTCACATATTCGAATTAGCATGTTGATTTTTGACTTAAGGGGAGAAGGCCCTTAGCAGTAAAATAACTTTTAAGGTAGTTGCTTGGGTCAATTCATCTACAAAGTTAGTGTCAATTTTCATCCAAATTTAGCTGTTTCAACTTGGTTCATAGGCTCCTTTGCACCAACAATAAGAATTATTTTGGTTTGTCTAAAAAAAATCATAAAGGATTTTATAGTAAATGTTGCATACTACTATTGAACAATGCTTGTGACTCAAGAAGAAAAGGCACTTGATAATAAAATAATTTTCAAGGAAGCTACTTGGACTAGTTCATCCACGGAACTTGTGTTAATTTTCACCCAAATTTGCCCTATTCAACTCGATTCACAGGCTTTTTCACACTATGCTAGAGGTTTGTAATTCAAGTTTGTATACTACCAATTTCGTAAATTATTTTCAAGGAAACTACGTAAGTGGACCCATTCATCCATGGAATTAGTATTGGTTTTCACCCAAAATCAGTCAATTTAACTCAGGTTTTGACTAATTCTGAAACCCATTGGTTCATAGGTTCCACTAAACCAAACTACCATTCAATTCACTAGTTATTTAATTAAACTAGCTGATTTGATCCAATTTTGCAAATAATGTGCAACACAAACAAGCCATCTAATTAGAGTATATATATATATATATATAAGTTAGCTCCATTGGTAAAAATAATGGAATAAAAATTTTACAGTTATTTACGTTGTCCAAGATTTTTCTTTTTTAAATGTTGAGAGTTTGTATTAGTAGTCATCTTCTTTAAGAAAATCTCTAAGAACACAACTTTTTGAATAAACTTTTGCTTACCTTATAATAAGCCTTACCAGTATGTTAATCCTTGCACTTTCTTTTTTCCAAAATGTTAATATTTACACTTTATGTTTTGAGTTTATAAGGGGATAAAATGGAATGATAAATAATGGCAATGAGTCAAATGGCAAGTTATATGCCATTTCATTGTATGGGAATTTAATAAGAAAAGTGAGGGAGTCATTAATGAAATGCAATATCTTATAAATTATTTTTTCAATATTACCTTTATATTTAAAATGTGATTTTAACAAGTTTTTGTAAAGAAGAATATAATTATAATTATATCCTCTGTTCATTCCATTATATTCTTAATCTGCCCAATTTAGAAGGACACAAAAATTGAAGTTTTAAATAGAAATGATTGATCTTGTATACCATTTCTTGCCATTCCAATATATCCTTAAACCCAAATAATGACCCAACTTACTTTTGTCATTCCATTCCATCCTCTCTATCCATCAAAACACATGAGCGTTGAATATAAATGCCTTCAAATTGGCAAATATTAGTGTAAGACTAAATAAAAAATCATAAACATGTCACTGCTATAGGAACATTTTAAAATCAATTAGAATATTCTTAAATTTCATCTTTGGATTATAAATTATTAAATGGTCATCATATTGTCGAAATCACTGCTTTGCCATTATTGGCCATTACTTATGGGAGAATGGGTGTCAAGCCAGCTCTATACATGTTTTAAAAACTAATAGATTCTTTGATGGCAAGACTTTATGAATTCTTGTGCCATTTTTAAAAGTGAAATTGTTCCTAACAAATTCAACCGGCTTTGTTCTTGTGCTATCACTAAGGTTAAAGAGTTTGTCTGAAAACATGCCTCCAAGTGTTGTGTTAGACTCTTCTCATTATTTCTTTTCAAGTGCAAAATCCATATTTGAATTCAAGTTTCGTGCTTCCATCTACAAATTCTTACATTATGACTGGAGGTATTTATAATTTTATGTTTTTACATATAAATCTTTACTATTGAATTGTTACATATTATAATTGTGTTTGCTTAATTAAATTGCATGAGTTATCTATATGTCAAAGCGTGAATAGGAGAGATTATCGTATATTACGGTTGATTTTGTAGGAGTTCATAAATTAATTATTAATTATTTGAATTGCCTTACATGTGATATTAGAGTTCTAGGTTTCAACAACTAAACCATGTAATTAGATTATCCAACTGAGCTAGATCTCTTGGTAAAAATTATGTAATAAGAATTTTGCAGTTATTTATGCTATCAATGTTTGAATACTCTTCACGTTAGGAGTTCATTTTATAGTAGTTACCTTTTTTCTAGAAGATCTTTTTGGCACACAATTTTTTGAGTGGATCTTTTCTCACCCCTCAATAAACTTAATTTGCTCTTATGTTAATCCCTATACTCAAGTGTTAAATACAAGTCCTATGAGTTTCACATATATGAATGTGGGACTAAGAAGGAAAGTTCATGCATGTCAATATTGCCCCTAGTGGATATTGTTAAAATAACCTATCCTTATTATTATTTTTGTAGGAAAGAAAAAAGCAGTATAAGTTTTGGGATAATTATTATTTACTTCACTATCTTTTAACCTAAAATTTAAAAGAAGTCATTCAACTCTTTTTTTCTCACTTTAATATTTAATCATTATGTGATATTTTTTTGTTTTTTTTTAAAGTTACTTGAATGTTAGAATTATGAACCATTTAATTTTAAATTAAATTGAAAGTTCCAATTTTAAATTATTAGCTTAATCCGACAATAACCTCATATGAATATAACACTATATAAGAAATAATTGTATAAATAAGGCGTACTTTTAACAATAATATTATTTGTTGTAAGCTTATGTGATTATTTTTATTAAAATTATGACAAAAAAAGTATATAATGGTTTAATGATAATGAATAGAATAAATCATTTAAAATTAAATAAATCTCTCAAATAAATTGTAGTTTATCATAAATCTTAATTAAAACATATATGTTAAACCTGGTAACTTTATGGTATAATCTCCTTATAATAACACAACCAACATAAGAGAAGAAGACACTAGCACAATTTTATTACTACAATTATACTGCTCAATATAGAGTTCTGCTCAAAATTCAAAGAAATAAATCTAACTCTATTAATAACATCAAATCATGTTTTAGTTTTCATTTGGGTACATAGAATATTAACTAAAAATAGAAGAGTATAACAGAGGAAGAGAAAAGAACTATCAGTTAAAAAGAAGGAGGAATTTCTTCTTAGTGAAAGAGATGCCAAAACTTGCATATCCTTCCTTGAGCCTTACCAGCAATATATATCCATTAATTTCTGTACCTTAATAGTCTCTGACACATTCGATTGTTCCTACACACATTTTGTTGTGCCATTTATCCAGATATAGGCCCACTAATATTGGGCTGTGTATTTCGCATCATAACATTACTCTCCCTATTGACAGTGACCCTGTCCTTAAGATCAAAGTTAGGAAATTGTTCTCGCACATGAGAGAGTGTTTCCCATGACAGGTGATCTGTGCCTTCCCATTTGATGAGGCTTTGTGGTACCTAAGTGTCTCGCACTTTTAGTTTAAGAACATCCAGGATATCAAAAGGTTGGATAACAAGTCCAGCAACATTAGTCATTAATGGTAAGGGAATATATTGAGGAGAATGATCACCCACACAGTGTTTGAGTAATGAAACATGAAACACTGGATGTATTTATGCTTCTTGAGACAATAGTAACTTATATGCTACAGTCCTAATCTTTTCAATGACTTAAAGGGCCCAAAGTATCTAAGGCCTAACTTTTGATGTTTCCACAACCTTACAGAGTGTTGCTGGTAAGGTTGTAATTTAACAAATAAGAAGTCTCCAACCTGAAAGTGCACCTCAGTTCTCTTTGCACCGTAAACTTCTTTATTCGGTCTTGGGCGTGTTGCAAATTCCTTTTAAGGTGTTCTAGCATTACTTCATGATCCTACAACTATTTGTAAACATTATAGAAAGCTAAGTCAACAGAAGGGCATTTAATAATGGAGGGAGGATCCCTATCATAAAGCACTTTAAATAGAGTCATTCCAATAGTTGTTTGAAAGGCTATATTATACCATTACTCAGCCCAAGGAAGGAAGGTGACCCATATAGTAGGATGGTCAAAACAGAAACAATGTAAGTACATCTTAAGACACTTATTAAGAGATTCAAATAGGTCATCCGTTTGAGGGTGGTATGCCAAACTCATATTATAAGTAGTTTTTTACAACTTAAATAAGTGTTGCCAAAAATTACTAGTAAACACTTTATCTTTGTTCTAGACAATGGACCTTGGTATACCATGCAACTTAACAACATTGTGAACAAACATTTTAACAACTTGAAGTGCAATAAAATTGCATTTTAAAGGAGCAAAATGCCCATACTTAGACAGCTATCTATTACCACGAATATCACTATGAACCCTTTTGATGGTGGTAACCCAGTGATGAAAGCCATGGCTATATCATCCCATACTTGATTTGGAATGGGCAAAGGGCTCAAAAGTCTAATTGGGTGTAATTGGATAGTATTAGCTTACTAGAAAGTAGTGCAGTGTCTAATAAAAAAGTGTATGGATTTCTGCATCCTTGGCCAAAAAAAGTATTTAGAGATCTGGAAATGTGTGCATAAAAATCTAGCATGTCCCACAATTAGGGAGACATGAAATTCATGTAGAATTCTATTAATAATGTTAGTAGCCTGAGTAGGTAGCACTACCTAATTCTTCTAATAAAGTAACCCATCCTTAACGTAATGGCCAGGCATGGATGAAGGGTCAGCAGTGTATTCGTGTATCAATTTCTACAAATGAGAAGATTTAGCAACTTATGTTTGTATCTCCTCAAGGAAAGTGGTGTACGACTAAGATATAGTCATGTGACAACAACGAGATAAGGCATCAATAGCTTGGTTAGTGTTCCTAAGTTTATACTCTATAGAATAATGAAACCCCATTAGTTTAGGAAGCCACTCCTTTTGTTTTGGAGTTTGGATAACTTGATTTGATAAATATTTTAAGCTACTTTGATCAATTCTAATGATAAAATAATGCCCAAACAAATAGTGTCTAAACTTACTAACTATTTTAGAAATAGCATACAGCTCCCTTACATAGGCTGATTTTGCTTGCATGCAAGGAAATAGCTTTTTGAAAAGAATGCAATAAGATGACCCCCTTGACTTAATACAGCACCAATTCCTATCCCAGAAGCATCAGTTTCGAATATGAATGGCTTTTGGAAGTTAAGAAGAATTAGAACTGGGGCAGTGGTAAAAGCATACTTCAAGGCATGGAAAACAGATTGGATCTCACCATTCCATTTAAAGTTGTCCCTTTGTAATAATTAAGTGAGAGGCACAGCAATAGTAGCATAATGCCAAATAAAGCAGTGAAAATACCCAGTGAAGTGTAAGAAACCCCTTAACTGAGTTATAATAATTGGTGTGGGCCATTTTATCGCAGCTTACACCTTTATGGGTTCCATTTCAACTTCTTAGCCAGTTACTATATGTCCCAAATATTCAATTCTTGTCTGGCCAAAAGAACACTTTGAGAGCTTCACAAACACTCTAGAACTTAAGTCAAATGGTCTAAATGTTTAGGTCAATCCCTACTATGCACTAGTATATCATAAAAAGAAACCAATACAAATTTACATAAATACAATATGAAAACATCATTTATAAGTGCTTAGAAAGTGGCATGAGCATTAGTGAGACTAAATGGCATGACTAGTAATTCATAGTGCCCATGATGAGTATGAAAGGCAGTATTAATTCTATCTTCTGGTTTGATCAAAATTTGATGGTAACCCAAACAGAGATCCAATTTGGTGAAGTATTATAATCTTCGTAACTTATCTAAGAATTCATCAACAGTTGGTATTAGGTACAAATCCTTGATAGTGACAACATTTAAGGCTCGATAATTTATACAAAATCGCCACGTGCCATCCTTTTTCTTTACTAGAAGCACAAGTGATGAAAATGGGCTCTTAACTAGGTTGAATTATCCCAGTTGCTAACATTTTAGAAACCTGGCGCTCAATCTCAGCTTTCTAATTGTAAGGATATCGATAGGGATGCACCTTTATGGCATTGACCTAATCTTTTAAAGGAATTGCATGATCTTGCGAGCGTGTAAAAGGTAGGCCTTGTAGACTAGAAAAGACTAAAGCATATGTGTTGAGCAGGTGAGCTAAATCATCTGAAGTGCAAGGAGGTAGCGTGAGAGAAGACGATTGGGGATTTTCCAAAGCAACATAATGTAGAATGTACAATTCTGCAACCACATTAGTATGATAAAATCTCTTTATGTGATGAAATTTGGCAACCGCAGGAATGAGAGATTTCTCCCCTCGCAAGGTCACATATTCATTTCTCAAATAAAATTTTATATATAAAGGGTTATAATTAGCAAGATGGAGTCCCAAGGCAGCTAACCATGCAGCACCCAATACCACATCCGAACCCATTCTAGGAAGAAGATAGATAGAGGCTGTGATAAGATGCCTTTGAATTAAAAGACATAAATTGTAAACATATCCTTTTGGCTATAAAAATTGTCTATTGCCTATAATGACCTTAAATCCAATGGAGAGTTCAACGGGAAGCTTTAAATGATAGGCAATCTTGGGTTGTATGAAATTGTCAGAGCTACCCCCATCCAATAAGATTTGAACTTGGGTGCCCAATAGAGGACCAAAGAAATGTATGATAGTAGCATTATGAGAGTTGTGGAAAGCATAATGGGAGAGATGAGAGGTAGCTGTCGTTGGAACCTAGTTATTAACTTCGGGTTCAAATGCGGACAGTGTGTTAACATTAATGAGATTAGGCAGGTCATCTTTGAAGGACATCGTCATCAACTGGCGATTAGGGCATTAATGATTGAGAGAAAATTTCTCATCACACATGTAACAAAGTCCCTTATCGCGTTTGGCTAGTATTTTTGCTGGCATTAATCGCTTGATTAGAGGTAAAGGTCTTCCTGGTGGCATAGGTAGGAATAATGGAAGAGACTGTCACCTATTTGAATGAGGAATAAGGGAGGAAAATGTCTATGAAGTGGATGATGAAAGAGGCTGTGGAACCTGCTGTAGAGGAAGACCAGAAAAGTGATTAGGCCGAGACTTATTGGAAAGGCCCATTAAAGCATATTTCTCATTAAACAATTTAGCTTATGTCATAGCTTTCAACAAAATAGTGGGCTCCTTTGCAATAACCTCCCTTTTTAGTTCAGGCTTAAGCCTACTGAGAAAGCAATCTAATAATGCTTCTTCAGATAATCCTTCTACCCTGTTAGCTAATGTTAGAAACTGAGTGTAGTAATAGGCTGTCATGTCTATCTATTGAAGTTTAAAAATTTGGGCTCTTAGACAATTAAATTGAAAGTTCCATAGTCCTAGCAAATGCCTTCCATGTAAGTACTCAATTGGCTTTTCAAAGCAACTGAAACCAAGGGACCACCATACCATCCATGTTCACGATAGTAATTGTCAATTAATGAGAATAAGGGGTCTCGTAGTAGGAGAAATATTGCTTAGCTCTGAATATCTAGTTAAGTGGATCTATTCCATCAAAACGAGGAAAATCCAATTTAAGATGTTTCAGAGTAGGCGTAAAAGGCGAAGGCTAAAGGATAACCACGCTTTAGATGAAGCTCGAGCTTCAATGGTTTTCTAGGTAGTGAAGTGATGAAATTGGCGAGTAAGATTTTCAAGCAGCTTAGTGCCTGAATCTAGAGAGGAATCGATGTGGTCCATTCGTGCATTTAAACAATTGACACATTCCCAAATAGTTGCATTAGCTTCCTATAAATGCTTCATCTCGCCTTGTAGGTCCTTCAATCTATTGTTTTCAGCCATCGGAACTCAATAAGAGCACCAATTTGGTATGATCTCCCTATAATAATATAATCAATGCAAGAGAAGAAGACCCTAGCACAATTCTATTATTGTAATTATATAACTCAATGTAGAGTTCTGCTCAAAATTCAAAGAAACAAATCTAACTCCATTAATAACATCAAATCATGTTTAACTATCATCTGGGTATATAAAATATTAATAAAAAATAGAAGAGTATAACAGAGGAAGAGAAAGGAACTATCAGTTAAGAAGAAGGAGGAATTTCTTCTTAGTGAAAGAGATGCCAAAACTTCCATATCCTTCCTCGAGCCATACGTGCAATATATATCCATTAATTTTTGTACCTTAATGGTCTTTGACACATTCAGTTACTCCTACGCACATTCTGTTGTACCATCTGTCCAGATATGGGCCCATTAATATTGGGCTATGTATTTCGAATTATAACACTTGATAAACTTTGGTTTGTGAAATCTAGTGTGCTAAGTAATGGTATTTTTCTTGCTTCATATTGTTGTATCTTCAACTGTTTCCATGAACCAACTTTGTCCCTATCAAAGTCTCTAGTCTCAATCTAAAGTTCAATAGGATTTTAAATGTTTTGACCTACTTGCATGAATTTAGATTTTTTTGGGTCAATTTTAGAAAAGATAAATATTAAATGTGTGAAGTTTATTATTCAATGAATTCTACACATTCTGTGTCTATTTCTTTTTTTTTTTCAATTGACAAAAAAATAAAGAAAAGAAAATGGAGAGACCCAAATTCAAAGATTACAAGGATTAGCGTTTTTAAGTAATTGGCAGCTCAAAACAAGGGTCAATTCAATTGATGATCTGTTTTAGATAGATCATGCATGCTTAATTACATTCAATGAAGTTTGAAAGATTCGATTATCTTGAGTAAAATTATCCTTAAATAGATTAATTATTAGAATTAAAATTTCTAAATAAAAATAGAAACATGTAACTTGAATATTGAAATCCTCTCTTTGAGTAATTAATTGGTATATAAACTATGTCTTCCTTTCTGTTTTACCATAATTTAATGAATCCAGGTGCATCTTTACTTCATTTATTTCATCTAAAATACAATCTATTAATGTTGTTGCATTTATCTAAACGTGATCCTAATATTTTCTTTTGGTAATCCCTCTTATCAATAATAAAATTAAATTACTTTATTCATTTTTTTAAAAAAATCAAATTACATAAACATTCTTTCTATCTTGAAAAATTACATTTTTTTCTTAAAATTAAAAGATACATGTACTTCCTTTGTAACAAAAATTAAGTAATAATTACACTTATTTTAATTAAAATATCATGATATTTATTATTTATATAGTATAACAATTATTAAAAATGAAACTGTTTGGAAATGTTGTCTCTTTAAAAAATTATTGTGGAAAAAATTGTTGAAGAATATTCAAAATATTATTTAACAAAAATATTGAGGATTTCGTCTGAACAACACTAAGATTTAACAGAAAAAAAAAATTCTTTTTTATGTCTGCATGGATACCAAATTGTTCTGTAATATTTTAAATAATTTTGGAATGATGTACAATCTTTTTACTTAAAGACATTAAAAGGAATCATATCCAAGATGATTACGAATTTTATTGGAGTTCTCTTTAAAATTGAAACATTTAAATTTAAAACCTGGTTAACATAAAAAATTTATATGTTAAAAAGAGATGATATTATTTTAAAAAATATATTGTAAAAGGTTGCAACAAATTTTTAAAAAAGATAAAATATATGTCAAAAACATGTGACATCCAAAAAATTAGCTAAAAAAAGTAACTTTAAATTTAAAGTAAATTACACAAATTTTTCTTGAATTTTATTAAAATTACATAAATATTTTTTTAAAAAAAGAATTACATTACATTTTAATTCAATTTTAATTTTTTAATTAAAATACTTTCTATTAATATAAATTTAAAATTGATTAATAAAGAATAATTTAGTTAAAAGAATCAAAATTAAACTAAATTATATATTTTAAAAATAAATAAATATATATATATATAATTTTAGTTAAATTTTCTAATTTATTCTTAAATTTATGAATTTTATCATAAAAATACCAACAGCAAATCTCATCATGTTAGTACCAGGAACGTCTAACTAAAAAGTGAAGAAGTTCGGTTTCACAGCCATCTTCCCAGTTAAAGTTTACTGTGTGTTCCAAAAGTTTTCATATTCCTTTTGTGTTGTTATGAGGCATACGTTTCTCTTAATTGTAACAAATTCATTAACGTCACTGCATCCCCAAAACTCCTTTCCTCTGTTTTTCAGCAAAAATTTCTGCCATAATTTCTTGTCACTTTTATTCTTTCCCTCAAATTCTCCTCCTATATAAGAAGCAACCTTCTACTTCTAACCCAAGTTGAACTACAAGCTTCATTATCAGTTTCCATTTTACCTTTTTTTTTTTCATTCCAGAATTTAAATTTTCTTTTTTAATATAAAGTGATTTTTCTAATGATATATTTATAATTTTCGTTATGCTCAAAGACTAGGTTGCTTCCATTTAAGCTTCTTCTTCACCTTCTTCTTCATCTTCGTTTTCTCAAAATCTTCTCTCTGAGGGGTTTATGATCAAGTCACTTCTGGGATTTATGTTTTGCTTCTGTGGCTCTTCTCCATCTTCAGACATATCCACGATGATGAAGAACAATCCCAAAGATTCAGAGCACTTCTATCTCTCATGGACCTTCTCGAAGCTTATGGGCTTCTTCTTCCTCTTAGTCTCCGTCTCCTACCTATTCTACTCCCTCCGATTTCTTACCCATTCCTACGACTGCGACCAACAAAACCCCCTTCCATTAAGCAACCATATATCACCATCGATTGACGCCGCCATGGAAGAGATCCCAAAACCCTCCGAAGAAACCAACATTTCGCACATCGTCTTCGGAATTGGGGCTTCGGCGAAGCTATGGAAGCAGAGGAAAGAGTACATCAAGCTCTGGTGGAGACCTAATCAAATGCGAGGCATCGTTTGGCTCGATCGGAAGGTAGAAAGCGACTCTAAAGACGAAAATCTCCTTCCGCCATTGAAGATTTCTGAAGACACCGCTAGGTTTTCGTATAAAAACCCCAAAGGGCACAAATCGGCAATTCGAATCTCGCGCATCGTTTCAGAGACGCTGAGGCTCGGGAATACGGAGGGCGTGAGGTGGTTCGTGATGGGAGACGACGACACGGTGTTCGTTACGGAGAATTTGGTGAAGGTTTTACAGAAGTACGATCACAATCAGTTCTATTACATTGGGAGTTCGTCGGAGAGTCACTTGCAGAATATTTATTTCTCTTACAATATGGCTTATGGCGGTGGTGGATTCGCCATTAGCTATCCTTTAGCAGTGGCGCTCGAGAAAATGCAAGATAGGTGTATTCAGAGGTACCCCGGATTGTACGGCTCCGATGATCGGATTCAGGCGTGTATGGCGGAGCTTGGTGTTCCTCTTACCAAGGAGAGAGGGTTTCATCAGGTTAGTAGTAGATTCTGGAATTCCTGTTTTTGGATTTTCTTCGTTTAATTGATTGTTTGTTTGTTTGTATCCTTTTCTGTTTGGTTCCTGAGAAAACGGAGGAAAACAAGGGGATTAGATACGAAAGAAAGAGAAAGAGTGTGTGATGAGTTGTTATTGTAGCTTTCCCAGTTAGTCAACCCTGAGTTATGATTGACATGACTACTGGTTGTTTTGAAGGAATGGGAGGGGATTTTCAATACTCATGCTAATTATTTAGTATTATTATTGTCCTCAACGAATCTAATTTAATTTTGAACAAGGTTAAATAACTTAGTTTTAAATTATGATTGAATTAAATTTTAAATTTTAGATAAACATTATTTAATTGTAGAAAGAGCACGATAAATATCTTTACGAAATAGAAGAATTGAATTATTTTAGATTTGCCAAGAATTAATTTCATGGATGAGAAAGGGCGGGTTTGCACTTTGATGAAATAATTGGAGGCGGGAAATTAATTTCCGAATGAGCTTTTGATTACTATGTCTGTCGCCAGGTTTGCTATTAAATATATGAGTACAAACCTGTGACGCAGATAAGCTTATCAATAATAATAGCTTGCTAATTCAGTGGTGATGCTATGGACCTAGATTCATGCACTAAGTACAATAATATGCTTTCTGAAGGCCGAAGTGAATATTAACAACAGATAATTCCAAACTGAAGCATCTGAAAAAAAAAAAAAAAGCCTAGTCTAAAATTTGAGGCAAAGAATGTTCGTGTCATATTCTGCTCTTAATAGTAAATATATAAGTAAACTATTCAGCCAAACAGAAACTGAGGGTAAAACTAATCGATTGTTTTGATTATTATTATTATTATTATTATTTTGATTGATTTATGGTTTAGTGATAGTCTTCCACTAATGTCCCACTCAGGACTGGAGTATTTAATTTAAATATACTAAAACTATGTACTGAATAGAACTATGTTTACAATTAAAAACGCGTCTCAAATGTTTACAATTAAATAGTCAATTCTAAGCGTACTTTTTTATATACCGTGTTTATCTTAAAATATTGTCCAAAAGTGTCCAGATGTTCGAATTATGTGGCATACAGGTGTAGATTTTATTTAGGATGTGAGCTGTCCAGAGTTAGTGATCGGACCCCATGGAACTTGAATTATTATATTTATTCTAAACCGTCCCCAGAAAAGCTCTTCCTATACTCATTCATTTGTCAAGATCTAGCCCACAATCAGCTCCGTGATTGGTAATTTATGCTCACCCCACCTCCATTTTTCATGATCTTCTTTCTTTTGTGGTTCTTTAATCAATTTATTTGTTTCTTTGTTAACAAAATTTAATATCAAGTTATTAAAGGTAACAATAAAATGGAGAGATTCATAACTAAAATAAAAATAGATAAAATTAATCATAAATGAATATATATATATGTATGTATGTTTAGTTTGGATTATTTATTTATGAATGATTAAATTTGCCCCGAAGATTTTTTTTAGTAGAATTCCATTTTGTTAATTTGTTAATTTTACAGTTGCACAAATTATTATTTTACTAATTCATGTTATGTCATTTGTGTTTTGATTTGATTAGTTTGATGTGTACGGCAATCTCTTTGGGCTTCTAACAGCCCACCCAGTTACACCACTAGTATCACTTCACCACTTGGACGTGGTTGAGCCCATATTTCCAAATGTGACCCGGGTCGAAGCCCTACAGCGGCTCAAAGTGCCCATGAAGCTTGACCCGTACGGCCTTATCCAACAATCCATTTGCTATGACAAAACCCGAACTTGGACCATATCCGTGTCTTGGGGCTATGCGGTTCAAATATTCCGGGGCACCTTCTCGGCCCGGGAAATGGAGATGCCTGCACGGACCTTCCTAAATTGGTATAAACGGGCCGATTACACCGCCTATCCGTTCAATACCCGACCCGTAGCCCGCCATGTTTGCCAGAAACCGTTTGTTTATTACTTGTCTGATGTAGTTGCCCTGAATAATGTGATCAAGAGCCAGTATGTTGGCACCCAGTCAAACCCAGAATGCAAGTGGAAAATGGCGGATCCTTCTCAAATCCAGAGAGTTGAGGTCTATAAGAAACGCGACCCGCTTTTGTGGGACAAGGTAACTTTCATTTTTCTACTCCTTTTTATTCTAATTCTTCTTCTTCAAGATAATTTTAAGGGGATAAAACTTAAAAAAGTAGAATATTTAGGTTTTCAATATCAATTTTTTTAAATAAAATACATAATATATAGATTTTTTTTATAACTCAAAGTAATATGGTTGGCACTTTCAATTTTTCCAAATTTATATCCTTATTAGTGAAAAGCGAACTTATTCACAAATACTTGATTCTTAACCCCCCCCCCCCAAAAAAAAACTGAATCTACTAAAAAGTTTTTTAGAGGGATAAAAAAATTGGAGTTTTTTTTCTCCATAGGTGAATTTTAATGTTTCTTGCTTTAATTTTTCATTTTATAAATTAACAATATCAACATAACATTTAATGGTATGGGAAACCTCTCTTGATCCAAACTACTTGAGAGGTGAGGCTGTTTATAAAATGACCAGTTTTAATGAAAATGAGAATCGAATGGGATTGTTTTTTTTAATTTTGGTATTTTGTGCAGTCTCCAAGAAAGAATTGTTGCAGACTTGTACCCACGAAGAAGAAAGGAACAATGGTGATTGATGTAGGAGTATGCGGAGAAGACGAAGTTGTTGAACTGTAGGTGGATATATGGGAAACAAAAAGAAAAAATCCTCTTTGATTTTTGTTGATATTCTTAGCTCAATGATTCTCTTTTTCTTTCCTTACCTCTCTGCCTCTCTCTTCAAAATAATATGACAATTCTTTTAGATCATGTTAGCGGAGAACGTAGAGCAGTGAAAATGAGAATGACAGAGTAATGCAAAGGATGGGGATTTTTTTGCAGTGAAGATCTCCACAAGTCCCTCTGCAATGTCATTTTTGTGAGTGGGGCAAGTTTTTAAAAAAAACGAAAAATATTTATTTTTTTGAGAGATATTGCAGAGAGACTTCTGGACATTCTCACTACAGAGAATTCTTATCTGTAATGTAAAAGGTTTCCATCTTCTGTTGATGGGTTTAGCAAAATTCTCAGCCTGTGAGGAGAAAATTCTTATCCTTCTATATTATATATATATATATATATATATATATCTTCAGAGTATTCAAGAATTAAATCTATTCTAAGTAATAATAATAAAAAAAAATTGACATTAATTAATGGCTTAATTGCATTTCTAGTCTTTTTAATTTAGTTATTGAAAGTTAATTCTTTTAATGTTAAATAAAGTAATATTATTTCTCTAATTATTAAATCAATAATTATATTAAAATAAAAATAGTTAGATTCTGTCAATTTAAAAATTTCTTTTCTTTAATAGTTAAGAGTTGAGAGGGTGATCCAATTAAAATTAAATATTAGACCATTCTAATAAATAAATCAAAGTACAATGTTGTCTAACTAAAATTAGTAGAATTGAATTATATTCCAGACAAAGTAGAGAAACCGCCAGAATAATTAAATGTCAATAAAAATCTTAACTAATAACTCAATGGAGACTATCCAATTAGGGGTGAACAAAACTGAACAAAATTGAACTAAACTATTTAAATCGAACTAAACCGAGCCAAACCAATAAAAATTGATTAACAAATGGTTTGGATTGGTTTTTTTAAATCTAAAATCAATTAATTCGGTTCGGTTGTTGGTTCATGACATGTTTGGTTCGGTTAAATCGAACCAAACCGACAAGTTGCCTATACTATTTTATTATAAAATATTACTCTTATTTTTTTTTTTTACTTTTCAAAATTTTTTGTCAATTTTATGAGTGTTTTCTAGACTAAAAATAAAAATAATAAATTATAAATACATTATTATTGATTTAAATTTAATAAGATGCATAATATTAGAAATTAAATTCTATATATTGCAAAGAATAAAATCTTAAAAAAATATTTTTGGCCAAAAAAACATGAACCCAACCGTACCAAATCGAATCAAACCGAACAAAAACTGATTATAATTCAAAACCGAAAAGGTCTAAAAAATTATTAAACCGACAAAGTTGGTTCGGTTTGATTTTAGTCTAAAACCGAACCAAACCGAACCTATGAACACCCTTATATCCAATTGAATATCTTTAGAAAAATTCAAAAGGAAAATGATATATCTTAATAAGAATTTTATATTACCAGCATTACTTTTTTAAAAAAAAAATCAATTTTCTAAACTAGAAAGTGTCAAAAAGGTGTAAACAAGAACACCTTATACATTTATGGATTTATTTATTTTAAAGAATACATATAAACATCTAATACATATAAACATCTAATACAATCCAATTAAATATCTTTAGAAATATTGTTCCCTCCCTAAAACGATTTTCTTTAAATCTTAAAATATTCGACCATCTTAAAATTTAAACAATCACTGTCACTACGAAGCACTTCGTCTGTCCCTCCGCTTCAATAATTGTGCCAGCTAAGATCAACTTAAATAACACCTTCAGTCTACAGACGGTGCCAAAGCCCATTTAAGTTTTTTTTTAAATGAATTAAAAAATAATGTAAAATATTTAAAATTATAATTAAAAAACAAAAAGTTTGACTATATAAAAAATTATATTTTAAAAATTTTAATGATACTTTGTTTTAACAATATAAAAAACCATATTTAAAAATTTTTAATTATACTGTGTAATTAAAATTTTTAAAATATAATTTTTAGTTAACATTTTTATCCTGTTAATTATAATTTTAAATACCTTATATCATTTTTTCAGTTTTTATAAGAAACACCTTCAAATTCAAAAAGGCTGCTGTGCCATAAAAACCCTTCTCTGTTATTATTTATGAAGGAAAATTACATTTGAAGAGATATCAGCCAAAAAAAAATTTTCTTTCATTTAGAATTTTACTTTCCCTCTCTCATTACTTTTTAACGTTTGGCGGAAAACAGATTCTTTGTACGGGTGCAATCAAATTAAAATTGAGACATTTTTTTACCCTCCTTCACTTACGGCTTGTTTGGTAGATCTTTGGAAAGAGAAAGAGAAACAGAATCTATTTGTCGAATGCGTTTGGCATGAAAAAGGCAAAATGGAAGGGAAAATCTAGCTTCCCAAGCAATTTCCTTTGCTGAACGCGGGAAGGTGACCATTAGATGGAGGAAAGATAGAGAGAGTTTATTTTGCCCTTGTGATGGTACAGACTTCTGTGATACAAAACAAAGGGACAGTTGAGCAACTCCTTTGAACTCTAGTTTTATTATGCCGTCACTCTTGCAAAATCTGGACTGTTAAAGAGAACGTTGACTATAAATGGATGGCTTCCCCTCTTTAACACTGCAATAAGACGCAATTAGCAACAATGGTCATCTGTGCTTCTTCTCAGTTGCAGACAACGAGGCTTAATGGAATAAGAGGGTTAGGTCGCAGATGCACAGAGGAAAGGTGAAAAGCAACAGGGTGATTAAGTTAAAACAAAAAACACATGTTTTTATATTTACATTTTTTATAAGGGCATTTTAGTCTTTCATTTTACTTTATTTTTCATTCCAACACTATTTTTAATCTATCAACCAATCAAAGTAAAATGCATTTCTTTTTTATTATATGTCATACCAAACATTTTTTTTCTTTTATATTCCATTCATCATTCAATTTCTATTTTCATTAAAATACTTTTTGCATATTAAATGGGCCATTATTTTCTAAATGCCATCCAAGTTGAATTAAAGAAAATTTGAAGTGGCAGATTTTTATTTTGCAATCAGAGGCTGATGAGGTTTTGAATGTATCAACTTTTCATTGAAGATATGGTGCGTTTAATTATTGTCATTATTATAAGATTCTTGCATTATTCACCTCTTTTGCTCAATATGTTGAAATTGGCGGGAATTTGTCCTTTTGTGATGAAAGATAACACATGACTGCAGTCAAGGAAGGTTGATGACTTCTCTGCTTTCACATATAAACATGGGGATCAATCATGGGAGAATTTTGCCTGCGCTCTAAGTGCACCACGTTAACACAATTCTGACCAATGAAAATATTACATATTAGATTAGACGGGTCCCACCTTTTAAACCAATTCTCCCATTTAGCCGGTAACCCAACCCGCCTTTCCCCATTTTCCATGAGCTTTATCCAACATATTTTTGCATTTCATTTTTCGTTGATTCTCCCTCACTCTCGCTAAGTTTCTTGCAAGCGTCAAAGACTCTGAGCAACAATGGAAAATAGGTTGTGAGAGATTGAGTGCAACATTGTGGAGAGATCAAGTCTAACATTGTGAAAGGGAGAAAGTTCCAAATAATCTGCTGATTGAAAGGCGAACTACTCGGCATTCAACCACGCCATAATGACCCCAAAAGTGATTGTATATTAGTTGCAAGATAAAATGCAATTTTGAAACTTATTTGTTGCTTCATCTTCTGCCTTGCCTCCTGCTTCGTGAATCAACAATGTCTTTTTTTTGGCTCTTTTACCATTGTTTGAGCTCCCCTTCCCAACTTCGTCTTCACCTTACACTCTGAATTCCTTCAACTCGTTTAACTTTTGATAATACTCAGGTGCATTTTGTCTTCCTTATTTTCATTTTTTTAAGTGTGATGGACTATTAATTTTGCATTCCCCACTTTGTCTCTTCCTAGCTTTATCTTCCCCTATATTACATTGTTTGCAAAATTTAGCCTGTCAAAGCTTTTCATTCGGTATACTTGTTACAATGCATTTATTTTGTGTGCTTTCATTCTATTAATCTTGTCATATAGAAAAAGAGACAGAGAGAAAAAAAGCATAGAAAGTGAGACAATGTAATAATCTTAGCTACTGGCTTAGAGGCATGTTATTTAAAACTTTAAACAATATTCAATAAAGCTACTCTTTTTTTTATATCAAATTAGTATTATTATGAGCATAGCTGCCATTAGTTCTGGTAATTTTCTTTGTCCTAATTCTTCATTAAATTAATAAGGAAAATGATATATAGAAGTTAGAAAGAGAAAATATAGAGAAAAAGAGCAAGGAAGTCCAAATATTTGACATTTTTTTAAGGTTCTCCTTACCAAATACAGAGATTCTACTTGCAGGTGTCTACAAAAAATCACTTTGGGTATTTATCAATGACCAAAACAATTAATTTCATCCCGTGATGTAATTTGAACTGACTAATCAAAACATTGCACTTAATCTAATATTTGACTACTCTATAGAAGCTCTGAATATAAATTATAATTTTTCTTTTAGTTTTTTGTTTTTTTAGTCATGGCCTTTATTCACCTCTCAAAGAATGATAATAAAATTATATATGTTTGTTGTACCCATAATGTATGCATCATAATATATTCAAAAGAATTTGTGCCAACTTTTAATAAAAGGTCCACAAAACTTTGATTGAGAAAGTGGAATAATTAAGATAAACATAAATACACAATTGGATAAGGGCTGGAAGACATATATGATATCCATTTCTACATCTTTTCACATGAAGAATGATTCAGAATAAAGAATTCACAATTCCAATGAATTTATTTAGTGACAACAATGATAGATGAGGAATAATTAGATCACCCAGTTCATAAATTTTGAATATTAATTATGTCAATTTCTTTTTTTAAGCTAGATTAGATGTAAAAAAAATTTATGAATATGATAAGTAAAAATAAAAAAAATAAAAGAATGCATTTTGGAGCAACTTGATAGAAAACATTAACTTTGAAGCATGACACAAAAAGTTAAAGGATTGTTAATCTAATATTTGATTTTCAATGAATTTTTATGGTGGCTAGTTTGATAAAGCTTAAGCTAGTTTAATATTGATGGTGACCATTAATTTTGAGATTTTTTTTATTAGTTAAATTTATTGTCATAATGAGATGGATGGCTTGAAATCTTGAATTTTGGAATCTCTATAATGTCATGTTGATGGTTACTACTATATATGCAGATATCCCATAAGAAGAGTGTAGCTTCTTACAACATGGATGATGGTGGTGATTCACACGTGGTGCAGGAAACCAAGCATGACACAAGTAAAAAAAAAAATTTATGAGTGTGGAAACAAGTTTTGAGGACAAAGATATTTACTTGGGGCAAGTTGCTAATGGTAAAAATGAAGCGTATGCCCTATATTTAGAGTATGGGTATCGCTTGGGTTTTCTTGTAAGAAAATGGAAACAAACTTATTCTGTTGGAACTAATAAAATTCGCACGAAAGAATATGTGTGCTCAAAGGAGAGATCTAAAGATTTTGAAAAAGGTAGTGTTGAGTCATTCAGTAAAATAAATACAAGGATAAAGTGCCAAGCAATGGTTCGATTTTCTGTTGAAACAAATGGGGCATAGAAAATCACTAGATTGATAATAGAGCATAATCACTAGCTTCTGCAAGGAACATTTCTATTGCTAAAGTTGATCTTATTAGTTCTATGGTCAATATTGGAATTAGAACTAAGGATGTGTGGAGTTATTTGGGTGAAGAAACTCATGGCTTTGATAAAATTGAATTTTCCAAAAAGGATTGCTATAATTATGTCAACAACCAAAAGTATAAATTAATAGAAGGTGGGGATGGTCAAAGTTTGGTTAATCATTTACAGAGCCAACAAGCCAAAGATCTTATGTTTTATTATAGTGTGCAATTTGACAAAGAGTTACATTTGACAAATGACTTTTGGAGGGATGAGAGATCACGGGTTGATTATGATTGTTTTGGGGACGTAGTGATTTTTTACATTACATATCGTACAAATAAGTATGATTTAATTTGTGCACCATTTGTTGGGTTAAATCATCATTGGCAAAATGTATGTTTGGTTGTGCTTTTTTTAATGAATTAATTAATTGAGTCATTTGAATGGTTGTTCGGTCAATTTTTACAATCTATGGAAAGCCAAGCCCCAAAAACTATTGTCACTAATCAAGACGCTGCCATGACTAAAGTAATTCAAAAAGTACTTCCTAATACTAGTCACCACTTATGCTTATGGCATATATCTAAGAATGCTCCTTCTCACTTAGGGTCACTTAACTCTAACCATGGGTTTCAATCATTATTTCAAAAGTGCATGAAAGGATGAGACATGGGATACAATGATTGCTAAATATAACCTTTCATAAACATAGTTGGCTAAACAATATGTATAAAATTTGACATAAATGGTCAATTGCTTTTGGTAAAGATATATCATTTGCAAGTATCAAGGCTTCTCAAAGGAGTGAGTGCACTAATAGTGTTTTGGGTGACATATCTACCAAAACAAGTACCCTAACACAAATTTTCTTAGCTTTTGAAAAGATGGTAAGAAGATGGAGAAATTCTGAGGCTAAGGAAGATTTTTGCAATAGACAAAATGTTCCCTCTTGTACCATCAAGAGAAGTGGCACATTGCTTTATGCATCCAATGTTTATACTTATAAAATTTACAAGATGTTTGAGAAAGAGTATTTAGATGGAGTGGGGATCCTATTCTAAGAAGTGAGAAGACAAAGAGATATTTTTCATTATTAGGTGTGGGTGGAAGGAAAATATTCAAAAAAATGGATTGTGTAATTTGATTCCTCTAATGAAGATGTTACTTGTAATCGTAAAAAATTTGAGTCAATGGGAATTCTTTGTTCACATGCATTGAGAGTTTATAACATCAAATGTGTAACAAGGGTACCAAACAAATACTTCTTGAAATGGTGGTCCAAGAATGCAAAGTTCACTGAATGTGGTGTTTATGGAAAAAATATATTGCATGATGACACTAGTGAAGATCCAAAAATTGCATATCACAATTCTATTATGCATACCCTTATGTTGGCAACACAAGATCACAAGGAGACTCAAGATCTTTATGTGAAATGTTATTAAACATGGGTCTCAACAAGTTCAAAATTGTCTACATAAATTGACTTTAATTGCAAGTACCACTGTTGAACAAGAAAAGGAGATTTGTTCTACTGAAAAATATCAAGCTCAAGAAGTAGGTCAAATTCTTGACCCGCATAAAGCAAAGACAAAAGGGAAGTGTAATGGTAGAAGGAAAAGCCACTCTAAAATGTAAAAGAAATCAAGTAAGGAGTAATTTTTTATAGGCATTTACTTTTATCTATCATAATGATCTTTTTATGATATCAAATTCTTTTGTAGGAAAACAACAAAAAGTGGATCATGTTGCTGCAACTACACCAAGCCCTATTTCCATTTTACAAACATATGGTTATGCATATCCACTTGTAGGTCCATGTGTAGTTATAAAATCTCTAAATATGATAATAAATGTTTATGTTTATGTGAATCTATTTGGTCTAATTGTGTTTAATGTTATTGGTCAGTTCCACTCAATTTATTAACCCATTTTTATTCTATGATCCCATAACAATTTTATTGTGACACCTGGAATCTAACAAATAGTCTTATTGTTCCTGCTACTAGCACATTACACATGATGGACAATGGCAACTATTTAAGTCAAGTAAAATTCAAATATTAATATTAATTAAGTTGATAGGATTACTTCCTTATCTATAAGTTAAAATTACAAGGATTATTCTCTAACTTATTTCAATGGCTTCTATAAGAACTAAGTTCAGGTAATGGGAGACCTTCAAATGCCTGTTCATAAGATTAGAGTTTGAAATGCACTAGTGTTATAGATGTGTAACATGAGATGTCATTTTTTTATATATGGCTCAATGATAGGTATATAGCCATCTCTTTTGTATTTGGCGCAATGATAGGAATATGATCATCTCTTTTGTATATAGATCAATGATAAGTATATGGCTCTCTCTTTTGTATATGGCTTAATGATAGGTATATGGCCATCCTTTTTGTATATGGCTATATCATTTTTTGTATATCAGAACATTATTTTGTGTATTAGAATGCCAACTTTGTATATGACCATCTTCTTTCTGTGTTATTTTGCAAAAGATTGAAACTAGTTCTAAAACTCTTTGAAACTCTCTAAAATTTGTCTTTAAAATTTGCTTTTGAAACTCTCTTCGTTGAGAATGGATCCTGGAACCAGAAACTGGTACTGGTTTAGTCCAAAATCAGGTTCTATTTAATAGGGACTCTAGTAACTCAGCAACAACAAAAAATGGTTCTAGTTCAATCCAGACATAGGTTCTAGTTCTGCACTAAACCAGAACCTAATTCTGCCCTGAATCTACATTGAACCAGAAACTAATTCTGGTTTAGTCCAGAACTAGGTTCTAGTTCTACACAGAACCATAAGATGGTTTAGACTAACAGTTGCCACAACATAATTTAAGACTAGGATATAATGTCAGCATGATTAGAAGATGCAATTTTATTAATTATAAATTTAATAATACAAACTAATTCAATGTTACAAATAAACATTGTATTTAGTCAATGATACAAGTGAATTGAATTTTACAAATTTAATGATACAGACTTGATTCAATCATATAATTCAATGTAATTTTACAAATTCAACAGTTGAATCACTTCCTTTTCTTTGCAAAGTGTTGCTTTTCCAATAGTTCAAGCATGCTTCCATCATGAATAAGCTCAAATTGTGTTTTTTTCCAGCAAACCATTCTTGTCTTTGCCAAGGTCATATAAAAGATTCTATTCTTGAACATAATCTTTCCTTCAAGAAGAAACTTCTTAGGTACCCACTATAATATAGTCCATGCATTTGTCAAACAAGACCTGATTAAATAATGGCCCATGTTGGCATTCACGAACCTAAGTATCCCAAAATGATACAAGGTTCTCCTTGAAGTTCTTAATTTCCTTTTTTGAATTTTGAGAATCTTTAACTTCACCCTAGGATTTCACAAGAGTTAGAATGCAAACATTAGTGTTTAAAATTAAAAGAATACAAGGAAAAGTATACAAGAATGAATGGAAAAAATCAGTGGAATGTTGACTAAAGCAACCACAACATCATCTACATCAGTCTCATCTAAGAGATCTTCTCTGTTAAAATACTTGGTGCCACATGCCTAAACAATTTGACATTTTCATCACTCTTGAATAGAGTTTCTAAATCCATATAGATGCATTCTTTATTTGATAATTGAAAAAATGCTAAAAATTCCAAGTTTCTCTACAATCAACTTTTTGCCTTGGATTAATATATCTATCTCTAAAGCTTTTCTAAATAAGTAAATGCTTAAGAAAATGTTCACTACCTCAAACAACATTGTCAAGAGTTCAACCATTGCAAGTTTTGGATCCTTTTCATAGTAGTAGGAAATAAAATAGTGCTATTAGAAAACACCAATTCTAAAGGAGCCTTAAGATTAATACAAGCTTTTTGAAAAGTTCATTTCTTTTTTCCAACTTTGGTAGCATCAGAAGCCTTAGTCTGCACAAATAACAAATGCTAGAAGTTAAAATATATTAAACTAGAATGACATTTAAAATTATTAGCTATTAAATAACATTTTTTACTCCATGAATCTTCTTGGCTCTATTCTTTCTCTCCTTCATTTTTTACCAATCAAGCTTAGATCAGAGGCTTTGTGCACCATCCCTGATATTCCTTCTATTAGCTTTTGGACAAGTTTCATCGAATTCATTTGTAAGTTCAAACAATAGTCAAAGCTAATAAAAGAAGCAAAATGGAAACTTAGATGGAAGGAAATCAAGCAAATCAACTAAAGAAAAGAAGCGCCGACTGCAGTAAGCAATCTGCTTCCTCCTTTTGATCATTGTCTAACCACTCTCCACTGAAAATGGCACCAATTGACTAGACTTGGAAATGACACTAATTGACTAGATTTGGAAATGGCACTAGACCCTATTTCTCTGCGTTGAAATGCAGACTTTGAGAGAGATGAGGTAAGTGATTTCTTGAGAGAGACTTTGTATCATACACCGACGGCGGCCAAATCCATCAATGGAATTTTGAACTCCATCGATGGCATGTTGTGGGAGAGAAGGATATGTGACTGAGTGAGAGAGAAAGGGTACTGAGACAGAAGAGAAATGGGATGGGTTGCCAGACAGGTTCCAGTTGAGGGAGAGAGAAGAGTAAAACAATTAGTTAAAAAGGTAGGACCTATCTAATCTGATATGTAATATTTTGATTGGTCAAAGTTATGCTGACGTGGTGCATTTGGAGCATAGAAGAAATTCTCTAATCATGGTATCTATTACTAAAAATAATTTAAAAAAATTATGCCAAAAAGCAAACAGTTGATTATTAAACAATGAATTGTCAATAGTTGGACAATGAACAATCAATTGTTCCATAAGTTATTAGTTGATTACTGACAAGTTAATTGTAGATTGTTAGAATAGTCAAACATAATTTTGAAATGCCACTAATCAACTAATTGGTAAACAAACATAAAAAAAAATTAAAATTCTTAACATTTAAAGTTATTGTTAGAGTGAATAATCACATCTCTTTATACATAATAGTTAAATGATTGGCATGTGTAAAAACTCCTTAAAAAACATTCAAACAATATGATTAGAAATTAAAATTAAAATTCAACTTAATTATTATAATATACATAAATGATCTTGAAAATAAAACAACACACAACAAATATTCTTCAAATTCCACATTCTTTGAAACATTTACAAGTTTGAAGAAATAATTTTATCATTGATGAGTGAAATTTTTTAAGATGATTTAGATGACTTCCAAAAGCAAAAATATTATTTCTATTTTGAAAAAAATAGTATAATTTATCTATTTCTTATTATTTAAATATGAAAGCGTATGTATGTGTCTGTATTTATTAGTGCACAAATATTATTTCTATTTTGATTTAAAATTTTTTTTGGCATAAAAAGAAAGAATGGCATTTTTTTTTTCACAAACAACAAGAACAATAAAAAGATCAAACTCCTAATAAACATTGTAAAAATGAAGATAGTTGACAAAGATAAACCAATTTTTAAAAGGAGGATTAATCAATAATGATATAAGACTAATAAGTAACGCTGTTTTTTTACGAAATTGTCTGCTTACGAATTTTTATTTTGTCATACGTATTTATTTATATTAATATATATAATTTTGAAATTTTTACTTTTTATATAGCAACTGTGTTTATTCATTTTTAGGGTTATTTTCATATTCATTTAATATAAAACACAAGCATCTAACTTACATTATTATATACAAGATATATATATATATATATATATATAACCCAAAAAAGTTATAAAGACATTTTAACATGTTCAACATTTTACTAATTTTGTTATAGTAATGAAAATAAAAATTTGTAAAAGAAAAAATGAATGATATATTTCTTTTCGTTCTTTACATGAAAATAAAAATGAGTTTTCTTTTTTCTTGAGTAAATTGCATAGACATTTCTTAAAACAAAAAATTACATTACATTTTAGTTTAATTTTAATTTTTTACTAAATACCCACTATTAACTTAAGTGCACATTTTTTGAGTTAAATTTAAATATACTATTTTTATTTTTATTTGTACATATCAAAAAATAATTATTTTTATTTTTATTGGTATATATTTGGATATAATATATATCTGTATATTTATGTTGATAGAATATATTTTAATAAAAAATTTAAAATTAGACTAAATTTTATATTTTAAAAATAAAAAATAATTGTATAATTTTAGCAATATTCAAAAACATGTATATGTAATTCACTTTTTTTTTGTACATAGCTATTTTCTTCTTTTTATACTAACAAAAATTGACAAGGAGGCTAGTATTTATTATTCATTATGGAAAAAAATTATATATAATTCTTTATACTTTTATTATCATATTTTTTTAATTAAAATATGATAAATGTATAATTTTTTAATAATAACATAATATATACAATATTTGTAAATAAATGTAAATTTTCTAATTAAATTATATACATATCATATTATTATTAAACATTATTATTTATCATATTTTAATAAAAATAATTTGATAATAAAATTATAATTCTCTATATAAGTAATAACTGAAGATGTTCAAAATTGAACGAAACAAATTAAAGTAAAATAAAATTATAACAATTGAAAAATAGGTTGAAATTAATTTTTAGCATTTTAAAGCCGATCTAATCAGTTTGGTTCTTGGTTCTTTCTAAAACCCTAGACCAAACCAAACTAAAGGTTAATTGTTCAAAACATACTTTCTATAATCCCTAGCCTAAAATGTGCTTCTCTCACCACTAAACCCAAAATATGCTTTCTAACTTATCCTTGGCCCAAAACGTCAGTTGCTCTCTTGTTTCTTTAGTCATGCACGATGGCCCAAGCTTCACTGTTGTCTTTAATCACAAATCATGATCCTAAACTTCATATGCAATGCATTGCTATTGCTACCTACTATGGCTTGCAAATTGGAATTGAATCAGTACATTTGAAGTAACAAACTCTTACTTTAATGCAATTTACCCCCAAAATCTTTATGCAAATTGTTGAAATCAATGCATTGAACCCCTTGTTGATCTGAACCAAAAAAAGGTGAGTCTCTTGTTATGTTGTATGTTCATTTGTGTCTCTTGCATGTTGTTAAATGATTTATTCAATGACTATATAATTGGTGTTATACTTTACCAAATGTTTGAAAATTATATATATAAGCAAGTATACCAAATTTATCTTCTTTGTTTTCTTATTTTTCTCTTTCTTTATTTCTTTGGTTAAATTTGGGATAGGATATTAGGATTACAAGAAAAAGAGGAGTGCATCTCTTAGTGTGTCTCTTACTATTTATTCATTATGGAAGTGTTGTCTGATCTATTGTGTAATGTGGTGATAAAGAATAGAGTTACGATTTAGGACTTGGGACTACGTTAACTCTTTGTGAAGAAGGACCACAGTTATATTAAGATGTTAAAATATTTTGATAATGCTTTATTGTTTGTAAAGAGGGACTATAGGGACACAATATTTTGATAATGTGTTGGATTGATAATGCCATTACATATTATGCGAATCATTTGAAAAATTGGTAGGAAAAAGTTGTACTCATGTTACAATGAAAGAGTTTATTTTTATTTTGACAACTGAAATTTACTGATAATTTGTAGATTTATTGCAAGAAACAATTTTAAAAGAAAGAAAAACTTGTGACACTTTTCTTAGTTTAGTTAATGTGACTGAATATTAGGTAAACTTGTTTTAAATTATATGATTCTTTTATTTAATGTTTGGTTTAGTTGTGATATATATATTTTTAATATCGTGGCTTTTTTCATTTGCAAATAAATTGCAACAAGAAAAATATATGGAGTTAATGGATATTGTTGATAAGCAATCTAATACTAACAAATCAAAATCAGTTCAAGAGCATTTTGTAACTGATGATGTTGCTCCCTCTAATGATTCTATACCTTCCACTTTGGTTAAGCCTTCCAAAAAGATAAAAGTGAAAATAAGCCATGTAAAGAAGGGAGAGAATGAGAAACAAAAAGAGAAAGAGAAGCAAATAGAGAAAGAATAAGAATAAGAACAAGAGAATGAAGAAGAGTCTAAGAGGGAGAAGAGGTTCATTATTTTATAAGTGTTATGCAACATTTATTTCCTATTCTATCATGTGTTACAATGGCTAGAAATTGTTAAAACCTTTTCTTATATGAAAAAGCTAAGTTGAGAAGTGCATTTTATAAGACACGTCAAAGTATTTGTTTAAGCACTGATTGTTAGTTTTCTGTACAAAATTTGAATTATTTATGTCTTACTTCACCTTTAATTGATGTTGAGTGGAAAATGCATAAGAGAATTTTGATTTTTTTTTTTAAATCTCTAATTATAAGGGTGAGACCATAAGCTCTAAGATAGAATAGTGTTTGCTATCTTTAATGACATTGCTATAGCTTATGTGAAAGGTAAAACACTTGAATGAAATGGACATATAACGAAGGAAGAATTCCTCCATGTAAGATGTTGCACTCATATTATAAATTTAATAGTCAATGATGGTTTGAAAGAAATGCACGAATCTATAGTTAAGATAAGAAATGTAGTTATGTATGTTCATACTTTGCCTACTCCTTTACAAAAATTTAGAAGTTGTACAGAACAAGTAAAAATACAAGAGAAATGCATTATACATTTATATATTCCTACTATATGAAACTCTACATATCTTATGCTTGAGAGTGCATTGAAATATCAAAAGGCATTTAAGATTAAGGATGTTCAGTTTGTCCTTGATGAAGTAGGTCCTCCAACAAGCAAAAATTAGAATAATGCATAAGCTTTTGTGAAATTTTTTAAAATATTTCATAATGTCACTAAAAATGTATCTAGTTCATTATTTGTCACATTACCTCAATATTTTCATAAATTTTGCCTAGTGGTGAACACCTTAAGCAATTTGTGTCAAAGTGATGATTCATTACTTTGTTAGATAGTTGAAAAAATGAAAATGAAACATGACAAATATTGGGGAGATGTTAAAAAGTATTAACCTGATAATTTTTGTAGTTGTGGTTTTTGATCTAAGATACAAGTTAAAGTTTGTGAAGTGGAGCTTGAAAAAACTTTATAGTGAAAACTTGGCTAAATTGATGACTTGAAAGGTGAAAGAAACATTTAACAAGATGTATGAAAGTTGGAAATTTTTTTCATAGTTATGGTAAAAGTCAAGTCATTACTCAAAGCCTAGATATGGAAGTTGTTCCCTATGAAGAGAATGAAAAGGATTCATTTGCCACAAAATTTAACAAAGTTATAAATGAGGATGATAGTATGGATAATCAATTAGAGGTGGAGCTTTACTTGATGAAGGGTAAAGAGAAAATGATATCTAAATTTGACATTTTCAGGTTAGTGGAAAGTGAATTATTATAAATACCTAGTTAATGGACAAATTACTTGGGATATATTAGCTATGCCTATGTCTACTATAGCATTTTAATATGCTTTTAGCATTGGGGGTTGTCTACTTAATCAAAATAAAAGTTCTTTGAATCCAAAAACAATTGAAACCCTTGTTTGTACATACAATTGATTTCAATATAGCCTATTGACAAGGGATATTGAAGAGCTAGTGGAAGATATTAAAAAAATTTGAGTTTGGTATTATTATTATTATTATATAAAACAATTTAATATCATTGAATATGAATTGTATTACTAATTTATATTTTTTCCCTATTTTGTTGTGCCTTTATTGAATTATTAAATCTTGACATGGTCTTATCAACTAACAAGGATGAGTATTAAGGATCTTGAATTATTTTATTTGTAATTTCTTATGGTGTGTATATGCAACTAACATGAATTTTATTCTATTTTATACATTATTATATAATTTATTCAGTTGATATATTAATATAATTTTTTTTCATATTAGGATTCATATTTTTTGGAGAATGAAATAACAAACATATGTTTGGTGATTGAATACTTTTGTATATCATATTTTTTGGAACATGAAGTAACATGTATATGTAAAATTTCATGTTTTACTTAGTTAAATACCTTAATATGAAAAAGGTTATTGTTGTTATATTGGTTCAAGACTAAATTTATTATTGAAATTTATGAATAAAAGACAATTGGTTATTTTGATCTAATAGAGTTTTATAATTGTTTAATCTTGTTTGAGTTCATTTAATTGAAAAAAAAAATCAAAGAACGTGTTAAAGTTCAAACTAGAAACATATAATGTGGGTAGAATTTTTGAAACTTGATTTAATTGTATAACTACTAATAATTATAATAAGATAATATTTCACAATTAATTAATAGTTTCATTTTTTTTCCTTTTTTGGATTAATGGGATCTTTTATCAATCAAATTTGCAATAAAGCTACACTCTTAGCCTGGTTCAAGAAGATTAATATATACAAGTTGTCTATATTATTATATTATAAGATATTACTTTTGTTTTGTTTTATTTTATTTTATTGACTTTTTGAAGCTTTTTCGCAAATTTATAAAATCTTTTTAAAAAATGATAAAAGATAATAAATTATTTTAAACATTATTATTGGTCATAATGTAACCAGATACATAATATTAAAAGCCAAATTTTATATATTGCAAAAAAAAAAATCAAATCACTTTTGAAAAAAGAAAAGTAAGACTTGGTCAAAAACTAAATTGATAAGAAGTTAAAACCAAAGATTTAATGAAATACTAAACCCAAAACTAGATTCCATTTAATTTTGGTTAATAATAAATCTAAATGCCCCATTAACCCATTTATTATTGGCTTCTTGTGTTAACGTGATTGAAAGAACTAAATCAAACTGGCTAGTTTGATTGATTGGATTGAGAACTAATTTTTTATTTGATTCAATTAGATTACAAAACTAATTTATTAAAGAATCAGTTAAATTGGTCAAAAATAAGTTTAAATTGATCAACAATTTTTTTAAATTTTTTTAATATAATAAGATAGTTTATCTCGAATACATTTGACAAATAAAAAATAAAAAATAATAAAAGAAAGAGAGTATTAAAACATAGAGAAATTAAATAAAAAAAATATAAAAGAAATAAAAGGCATGTACGTAATTATTTTCGGTGCTTCTTCTTTATCATGCTTCATCTTTTAATAGCAATTTCTCTTAAATATAAAAGTGTTTAGTTAAAATCATTAATTTTTAATAATAAATAGAATCTTAATACAATTTAAAAATTTTAAAAAATATTAAAATAATAATTAAATATTTAATATTTATTTATTATATAAAAATTTTAAAATATAAAATTTTTAAAAAATATATTTAATTATTACTAATATACTCATTAATAACCAGCTTAATATAAAAAAAGAAGGCAACACGAACATTAGCCATTATGAAATCAACAGGGTGCTTTCCAGCCTGTCTGAGCGCGTGGACCCCACACGCTTTGCCTGCCTGGAGTCTAAGTCAGTCTTCTTCTCTTCACGTTCCATCGCTGCTAATCAGAATTTAGAAAGGTCATCTGGCTCACTTTCCGTCTTCGCCCTGTGAATTCTCTCCCGAAGCTCTCAATTATGGAGTTTCTGCAGCTGAACCTCGTATCTTGTCTCCTCTTACTTTATTTCTGTACGCTTTCCGTGTATTCCCACCTCTTCTCTCCCGTCGACAACTATCTCATCGATTGCGGTTCTGCGGCGGCGACGACCATAAACAATCGTCGATTCGTCGGTGACCTCTTCGGCAACAACTCGCCGTTGTCGTCGTCAGGTCGTACGATTTCGATAAGAAATGAAAACCCTATTCCGGGTTTGGCCCCAATCTACCACACGACTAGGATTTTCAGAAGCCCTTCGAAGTATGTGTTCCGTATCAGAGACAAAGGAAGCCACATGGTACGTCTTCACTTTCATGTATTTAATTCTCCGGAATTCGATCTGGATGATGCTCAATTTCACGTTTTGGTTAATGGGTTTGTCGTTTTGAGCAATTTTAGCCGAGTGAGTTTTGAAAACCCTAGGATTATGGAGTATCTAATTAGGGTCGATGCTGAAAAGCTTGTGATAATGTTTGTTCCGACTGAAAATTCAAAATTTGCATTTGTTAATGCGATTGAGGTGATCTCTGCTCCGAAAGACCTTGTGCCTGATACTGCACAGTATGTGGGTTTGAAGAATATAGTGAATTTTGATGGATTAAGCAAGCAAGCACTTGAAGTTGTGTACAGGGTGAATGTTGGGGGTCCTAAAGTCACTCCATTTAATGATTCCTTGTGGAGGACTTGGATTCCTGATGATGAGTTTTTCAAGTCCAATTCTGAATCTGAAAGATTGTACTTCGGTGGTCGGATCAAGTATCAAATAGGAGGTGCTAGCCGTGAAGTTGGACCTGACAATATGTATAACAGTGCTCGGCTGATCAGAAGTAAGAATGCTTCTGTTCCTAGGGTCAATATGACATGGGAATTTCCAATCTTTGGGGGTTATAAATATCTCGTTCGGATGCACTTCTGCGACATTGCTAGCATATCACTTGGGTTACTATACTTCAATGTTTATGTCAACGGGCATTTAGCATATACAGATTTGGATCTCTCTTACATTACAGGTTTACTGGCTTCGCCTTTTTATGCTGATTTTGTTGTTGATGCAGACAGCTTAGGGACTTTGAGTGTCAAGGTAGGACCCTCAAATAGAAGCATCCCACATGTTGTTGACGCTATCTTAAATGGAATTGAGGTTATGAAGTTAAATAATTCTCACAACAGCCTTGATGGAGAGGTTTGTGCTGATTCGGTCATGAAGAGCTGGTCAAGAGGAAATGTGGGGCTTTTCCTTACTTTGGTAGCTGCTGTATGCATTGTGTTAAGCATTACCATCGTGATTCGTAGGAGGATAATTGGGTCAAGGGAATCTTTCCCATGGTCAAGGTTGCCGGTGGATGTTTCAGATGACCGTGTTAAGATAAGTGGTCTTCATTCAGAAAGTAAATAAGTTACATGTAAAATATCAACAGATCTTGGTGGCTACTAGAAGGAAAATGAAGAAGCATGAGGGAGGGCTTTGCACCTTAAGCCATCAACGAATGACAGAATTTGTAAGCCTGACCAATATAACGTTGTTTTGAACCTTAATTCTCTGCTAAAACATACTCTAATTAGGGAGTATCATTTTGTGTCTAAATTGCTTTAGTTGTGTATAATATATCATGCTGTAAGGCTTACCTTTTGCCTCTACTTTCTTGATATCTCTTTTCTAAAGCTGTAGCTTTCATGGTTGTAACTGTTTGAAAATAGGTATGAAACTTTCATATTGCGTGGTAATATTATTTATATGGATGCCTCCAAATTATTTTAAAATAGGCTTAGACTAAATTTTTTATTGAATAAACTGTGGAACAATTTTCAATTTACATGAGCATGTTCAACCTGAAGAATGAAGAGAAAGCATCATTTTCTGACTTTCTCCAATTCTGTGTGGGTGCATAGACAATTACTTTTGGATCTCACTTGGATATCCTATCCCTTAGACTGTTGGTTCAAATAAATTTGATGTTACAATCATTCAGAATCTGGCAATTGACATTTGATTTTCCTTAATATACATGAAGAGAAGGAATTATTTAGACTCTTGCTTGAGAGGTATCAGTAGTTTCTATCTACAAGGACTGAATTTCGTCTTTTCCTTTCTTTCTCCAAAATATTATTTAAATATCATCAATTGAGATTGAGAATTGAGGACTGATAATAGAGTGGGGAAAGTTCTGAAAAATCTGAAAGTTCAATATACAAATCAAAATTTTTTTTAAAAGAATATTTTTTATATTAGAAGAGCTGTCCATTCAATGTTTCTTGAATATTAACTTGTAATTAGTCTGTTAAAAATTTAGTTTTCACTTTATTTCTCTAAATTTATAACTGAACTGTTATTCTCTTTATATTTTCACATTCTAAGATGTTCTATGGTAGGTCTATACCTTTTCCATGTAATGATGATTACAGTCGGACTCTGTACAAGCAACATTTCCTGAATACTTGGCAAACTCTAGTAATGCGACAGAATTGAGTTCTTGTACGTATGGGTTCTCTGTAGTATTGGATATGTGCAATTGAAAGAAAAAATGACTCGAAAGAGTGAGAGTATGTATGGAGTTGACTTGCTTCTTTTCACCCACCCTCTCTTCTCTCTCTTCTCTCTCCTAAAATGACTGTGTCAATTTACTCTTTAAAATGAGAGTATCTGAACTTGTTTCTTAGTACTATCATTAAGGAGTGATTTTTATTTTGTCAAAACTTAGGTTTGGATTCCATGTGATTTAATACTATATTTCTATTGAAATCTAGCTCGCTCACTTTGGTTCTTATGCCAAATTACAATATCTGTAATGGATCAGGCTGGAGTTGGCTTTTCACAAGTTATAGAAGGTATATTAGTTTGTCCTCATCAGGGTCTGGGGACTGGTCTTTGGTATATTTGTGATACCCTATGTTACTCATAGCGGGCTTAATACGGAGATATTTCATTCTAATTCATGTTTCTCTTTGGCTAATGATGTGGCACTGAGCTTTTTATGGCATGAATCTTTGAGACTATCACTGATTCATGAGTTAAAAATTAATATAGGTCCTTTGAAGTTTCTTAATTAAAGCTAATCTTGTGAACTGAGGTTTGAGATTATGGTGCTTTGTGGATGATGTGTTTTTGAAAGCTGTGCTTTTATAGTAGAGCTAGCCCCAACTCCGATTCAATATGAATTTTAGAATCCAAGTGTGTGATAATCAACTCCCTATAATTTCCTCAAGTATATATTCTTTGTTGGGGTAAAATGTCTTGAGTAATCTGCAGAAACCTGGTAGTATTAGTAGTGATATCAAGCTGTAATTATTTTTTAGAGTTTATAGTCCAAACAGACAGTTCACCTGATGGATAAGAATATCAAATATGCTTGCATCTAATATTTCTGGCTATAACTTGATTTTTGGTAAATAAAAGTCTCAGGAGTTAAATAAGATGTTTTAACTCCCAAGTAAGGTCTATCGTAATGAGTAGATACTCCCCGATAAAGAACTACTAACGAGAATTGAACCCACCAAAAAAAAAAAAAAGAGGAAGCCTACTGGTTACAAATATGTTCTATTAAGCCAAGCGGTGAAGAAATGGTTGGGAATATATATAGGATTAGATTTAAATTTAATTTTTTATATTTTTATTATGAAAAATATGACAAATGTATAATTTAATTAAAAATTATATATTTATTTATAAAAAATTATACATTTATTACGTTATTACTAAAAGCTTTTATACTAGTACGTTTGGATTTTGTAGTATAGATTCTTTGTAGTATTAGATATCAAGTTATATTATTATTAGAATCATATACATGTCATTTTAAAAAAACTTGTATTAAGCCTGAAATATCATACTATAGCACTGGCACTCTGTAAATTATTATGAGTCGTTTGGTAAGAGGATATAAAGATAAAAAGAATATAAAAAATAAATAAGTGAAGGTAAGTAAAATAATTTTTTTAAAAAATGATTTAATAACTAAAATAGTGATTTAGTAAATAAAAAATAATTATAAAAATATAATAAATATTATACAAATTATATAAATAAAATATGTTTACCTCACGGTAAATAACCAAATAACCACGATACGTTCATCTTATAGCAAACCAAACCTTCCGTTAGAGCCAAAATTTTGCTATTACAACAATCTAGATTCAATTTGATATCATGTGTGCGGCAACCTATTAAAGATGATTGACATTCGGCTAAAAGATCTCAATTGGTAAGTACGTTCACGTGCTGTCAACTTCACTATTCAACTTTCAAATGAATTTGATTTTAATGAGTTGAAGATTTTTTTTTTTCATTTTTAATAATTCAGAGTTCAAGTTTTTCAAACCTCCTATACTTGGGACCAACATTGCTGGCAAGACGTTTGAAATTGCAAGTTAAAGCCGGCTTCCAGTCTTTTGGTCCACATTAAAATTCAATAGCATTTTTTCAGTTAATATGACACAAGTTTTTTTCCCCTATTTGGACGCCGTGAAAATTATTCCAGCTTCACCTTTTGATGAATATTCCTAATTATTCTTTTTCCCAAAAAAAAATTCTCGGAGTATTATAGCTGAAGTCGGCGTAGTTTTTATATGAATGATGTATGAATGTGTAAAGAAATAAGAAAGAGGCTGACAATATTTGGGAAGTAAGGCATGCTTCATGTCAATGAAAAGCAACATTACGTTGTCCTTTGGTTTTAAGATTAGGGGCATTTGTGTGGTAGAACGTAGATTAGCATTTAACAATCTGGATTTGCTTATTGCATTAACGAGAGAAACGTCAGTTTGGCTTTGGCATTTGGATCAATGGAAGCTAGTTTGCAATTGCATAACTAAATACTATATAATATTTAAATTAATAATTATTGATATCATATTCTCCATGGTGATTTCCTCTTCAAGTTGTTGATTTTTGTAGTGTTTGACATTCTGTATTTACCAATGTTAAGTTCCTCATGAAACAAGTAACAATTGAAAAAAAATAAAAAATCTATTTTTCCTTAAGTGAAGATAAGATTAAGTGAAATATAATTTTAACTTCGACTACCAATCTATGAAACTATTTAGGCAAAAATATCTTTTTTTTTTTTATTTCTTAAGTTTGAAGATTCAATTTTGTTGTACATTTTTTTAAAGTTCATTTTATACTACATGTTTATAAAAAAATTTAATGTCTTCCTAATTTGTTAACGGCATCTAAATTGCTAACTAAACTAACTAGTCAAACACGTTTCACCAATGCAAACACAGATATTATTATGCCAACATGGATATATGCCTTAATATCTCTCCTAATAACCCTTGAAGAAGAAGAGAAAGGCTAGTAATGACATTGTTTTAGGTTTATTATGTGAGACAATATGTAAGATATTTAAGTTGGCAATTTAAAATTTATATTTGCATTCCCTAACAACTTCATATTGGATTAGTTAGCTAATTTTATTAAAAATTTGGGTGATATTAGCAAAATATAAAGATATTGAGAATTTTTATAAATATATAAGATGAAATTGATGCCCAAAAAAAAAATGTAACACAAAGTTAAAACTAACCTCGAAAGAATGAAAGTTAATGGTATCTTACATATTTTCTCACAAATTATAAGGAATTAATGTTATATTAAAAAAATTAATGATATTAATTAATATTCAACCAACTTACAATTCATTGAATGGTATACTCAAAAAGATGAAGTGCAATGGTCTATAGACTCAGCTTGGAAATATAAGAAAAAGGATTTTGTTAAGAAAATATGTATCCTACCAAAAAAAAAAATTATTATGAAATAAATAATTTTTTAATAAAAATTAACATATAATAAATTTATTATTTGAATTTGACAGTTTTATGTTGTATTAAAAAAATTTTTGAATTAATGATACTAATTAATGCCCTCCCTCTTATATCTGCATGCTCTTTTTATAGACCATTGAATTTTTTTTTTGAATATAACGTTCAATCCATTATTTGTTGGCTAGCTGAATATCAATTAGTAACATTAATTTTTAACATAACATTAATTTTTTATATTCAAAATAATAAATTTATTATTTGTTAATTTTTTATTAATAAATCATTTATTACATAACAATTAATACCTTTTTGGATTTCCTTTTCTAGTTTGATACATTTTTTTAACAATCAATACCCTTTCTCTTATATTCCTAAGCTCAGTATAGGTCACTGCACTTCATTTTTGTGAATAAAACATTCAACGCATTGTTAGCTGGTCGAATATTAATTAATACTATAAATTCTTTTTGGTGTATTTATAACATTAATTCGTTATATTCCAAATAATAAATTTATTATATGATAATTTTTTATTAATAAATTATTTATTACAAAATAATTAATACCCTTTTGGAATCCCTTTTATGGTTGGAAACATATTTTCTTAATAATGAATACCCTTCCTTTTATATTCCCAAGATCCCACTGTGCTTCATCTTTTTTTTTTTTTCGTTAACAAGGGAAAGAAAACCAAGGAACACAACTAGCTAAGAGCTAGAGTATAGTCTCGTTACTCTCATGCCTATAGCATCTTTATGAATAATCTGCATAAGGTTAGCAATAGGTTCGTCCTCCATCACATGTAGTCCATGACTAATAGTGAGAGCATAAGTCGCTAGATAGTCTGCAGAACGATTTCTTTCACGAAACACATGTGCAATTTCCACATCCCACTCTCTTTGAATCAACTGATGGATTCTCTTGATTATTCTCGCATGGCCATTACTTTGAGCAGTCCCTCGGCTAACAAGCTAAGTTGCCAGGAAGCAATCCACATCTAGTCTTACTTTTTTAAAGTTCCTATTCCAAGCCAACTCAAGTCCATCAATAATTCCCCAAAGCTTCGCTTGCAAAGTAGAGCATTGCCCAATGTTCTTGCAAAATCCTATGATCCAGTGTCTATCCCGATCTCTAATCAAACCTCCTGCACCTGCCACTCCATTCTCTCCTTTCATTGCTTCATCATAGTTTAAAGTGACCCAACCCTCAAGAGGTCTCTTCCACACAATATTCTTCTCCACCATAGTAGCGTACAAGCTATAGGTGAGATGAAGCCTCTGTTCCGCTTCATTACTGAAAGTTGCTAACATCTTTGCCTCCATCAAAATCCGTTGGGCATTAGGTCTTTCATTCTGAAAGATATACTTATTCCTTGCCTCCCACAACTTCCAACAAGTGATTCTGAAGAGTGTCTCCCACTTGAACTGTCCATTACCAAAGTGGTTTTTAGTGAGATTATCAATCATCTAATCTTTAAAATTTTTCCTAAAAAACATGGCATGTTGATGTTGTGGAATCATCAACTGCCATACTTCCATTGCTTCCACACAATGTCTTAAAACATGATCAACATCTTTTCCATGATTCCCACACAGTGCATACACATCATTCTCGCTCATATGGCATCTGTATCTTTTAGTGTTGGTCAGAAGGGCCTTTTTAATTGCTATCCATAAAAACACATGAACGCGGTGGGCCCTTTTCATTTCCATATAGCATCCCACCTACTCTCTCTATCATGCCAATTCCCATTCTTCAAAAGAGAATAAGCCGAGCTAACAGAGAAAGCACCATCACTTGATTTGTCCTAGAAATATGAAGCTATACTAGAAATATGAAGCTGCACCATCATCCTCCTTTGGCGGTATAACACTTGCAATAAGAGAAATAATATGGTCTAGTAAATCCCTATGGAAGATATTCTAGTTCCAATTTCCGTCAATTCCAATAAAATTTGCAATAAGCCTTTCAGACTCCTCATTACTGATTTGTCTAAAAGTAAGGAGCTTTAACAACCCAAGTTCTCCAAGCCAATTGTTGCTCCAAAAACAAATGCATCTGTCATCTCCAAGGTCCTATTTAATACCCAGAGTCAAATCCATCCAGATCTTCTTTATATTACGCCAGAGATGAGAACCACCCTTATGTCTAGTCAAAGTATGCAATCCTGCATCCCAATTGTATTTTTGTCTTAGCACTTGAACCCAAAGAAGGTTTGGTTGGGCAAGCAACTGAAAGTCCAACTTCATTAAAAAAGCTATATTTTGACTTTCCACCCATTTAATCCCACACCCTCCATTACTACATGGTTGACAAGTGTCCTCCCATTTAATCAGATTAACCTTTCTGTGATCCTCATGACTTCCCCACACAAACTTTCTAATAGATCGTTCTATACAGTTACATAGACCTGTAGAAAGTTTCGAAGTTTGCATAGTATAGGTTGGGATTGCCCAAAGAACTGCTTCCGCCAAAGTGATGCAACCAGCCAACAAAAGTGTTTTAGCCGCCCATCCAACCAATTTTTGCTTCACTTTTTCTTCGATATAACTGTAGATACCTTGTGTCACTTTACTATGCAGAAGAGGAACACCTAAGTATTTTCCAAGATCATTGCAAGCATTGAAACCCATCTCCTCACTAATAGACTCAGCTTGTTGAGCCGAGACATTGTTAGAAAAGAAAATTCACGTTTTAGAACTGCTCACCTTATGTCCTGAACTCTCACAGAAATCATAAAGAATGCTGTTAATCAACTCAACTTGGCCAGCCTCAATACTACTAAAGAGAACCAGATCGTTAACGAAAAATAGGTGAGATAAAGGAGGCCCGTGTCTGCCTAGCCGAATAGGCTTCCATCTTCTTTTCGAAACCATCTTGTTTATCATTTGAGAAAGCCTTTCCATATGCAGTACAAAAATATAAGGAGATAAAGGATCTCCTTGCCTTATTCCCCGAGATGGAGTAAACTCCTCTGATTTAGAGCCATTCCACACAACTCTCATCTTGCAAGAAGATGCATACCATAACAGCTTGAATAAATTTATTAGGCAGCCTCACATCAATCAAAGTATCTTCTATAAAATCCCACCTCAATCTATCATATGCTTTCTCAAGATCCATTTTAATTGCCATCCAACCCATTTTACCTCATTTAGATTTCATTGAATGAATGACCTCCTGAGCAACAATAACATTATCAGTGATGTTCCTTCCGGCAATAAAGCTAGATTGGTTAGGTAGAATAAGATTTGGTAAGAACTTCTTTAGTCTATTTGCAAGAGCTTTTGTCACCACCTTATACAACATTGTACATAGGCTTATAGGCCATAACTCTTTCAGTCTTTTTGGGTTAGGAGTCTTTGGAATAAGAGTTATTAAGGTCTGGTTCAATTCTTCTTCCAAGTTCCCAATATTGAAAACCTTAGTCACCATCTCAAAGATAGAAGGTCCCACTACATCCCACTGACCTTGGGAAAAAGCTACATCTAACCTATCTATGCCCAGAGCCTTTAGAGGTTTCATATCAAACAAGGCTTTGTGAACTTCATTAATTATAAAGTCTGCTCCAAGGGACAAAATAGCATAACTGTTTAAACTCGGGAACATGCCTTTGATGCTATAAGGGGGAGCTGAATCTCCCTCTCTAGTATACAGGTGTCTAAAGAAATTGTAGGCCCATTGTCGGAGAGTATCATCATAAGAGCACCATGTCCCATTATCATCCTTCAAAGCAACAATTCTCCTCTTACTACTTTTTCGAACTGCTTTAGCATGATAATAAGTTGTATTACGGTTCCCAAAATTAATCCAATCACACCTGGCTCTTTGAGCCTAAGTTAAACTCTCTTGTTCACAGATATTTTCAAACTCCTTTCTTAATTCAACCTCTAGCCTTGACAAAGTTTCTGACTCATTAACCTCAAGCTCTTTTTGGATGCCCCTTAGTCGAGCCAACACTCTTCTTTTTCTCTTTGTAATATGCCCAAAAACCTCATGGTTCTAAGTACTCACCATCGCAGTAAACTATTGGATATTACTAAACATAGGATCTTCAACAGCCCAACTATTTTGGACCAGGTCCTTGAAAGTCTCATGGGAAGACCACGTAACTAAAAAATGAAATGGCTTGTCGACTTTATTAAGGCCTTCGTTTGTGTTGAAATGTATCATGATGGGCCTGTGGTCTGAGCCAATTTTAGCTAGGTGTTTTACAGCTGCTCCATGGAAAAGAGAAGCCCACCTGACATTCCCTAAAGCCCTGTCTAAACACTGAAGCAGTGTTCCCCTTCGCCACGTGAACTTGGGTCCATTAAAACCCAAATCCATAAGCCCCTCCTCAAGCACAAAATTCTGGAACACCTCGCACCCTCTTGCTTTGCCAGCTACGCCTCCTGCTCAATCCTCCTCAAAATAGCATTGAAATCCCTAGCCAATAACCAAGGCTCATCTTTACCATTCATTACTTGGTGTAGATCACACCATAATTCCATCCGAATGGTGCTTTGTGGACTGCCATAGATAGCAGAAAACATAAAAGTTTTCTCGATGCTTGGAATCACAACTTTGGAGTGAATGAATTGCTAGTGACTAGCCATTACATGGATTTCTACCAAATTATTTCACAACATCCAAATACCTCCAGAGAACCCCCTAGCTTCCACTCTATGCGAAAACTCATGCCTGGTGTGTCTAATAAATCTATCTGCCTTCACCCCTGAGATTCGAGGTTCCACTAAAATAACAATACAAGGCTTCTGATCAGTCACAAAATGCATAAATGTATCTCAATTTTTTTTTCTACCCCTTGGCAGTTCCACACAAATATCTTGTAATCCATAAGCCTGTAATTGAGAGAAAAAAATCAAGCAACCACACCCACACCAGTGGTGTCATCATCCTCATCATCTCGTTCCTCCTCTTCAAGGATATCGTCCACAACGCAATTTTCCAAAGCTACATGGGGAGCCTGTTTTCCACAGGACACTTTAAAAGCATCAATAGCATCTTTCGAAATGGGCCTATTATTTGCTTTTTTTTCTCACTTTGAGATTCCTCATTATAGTGCATTGAAGCTTGTTTTCATGAGACTTAGGCTTTTTATCTGGGGCTTTCGGGGCCTAATTCTTTTTTCCTATGGGATTCTCTGTTGGCCCTACCACTTCACCTTTTTTTACTTCCTCCACATGGTTAGCATTAGCGTTGACTTCAGAAAGTGCAGTCCTTCCCCTATTAACCTCAACAATTGAATGCTTACCTTTATCCAACGTGGTTTGACCTTTATGCATTTGAAAAGTTAGCATTTGAAAAATAGATTCACTCAAGTGGGTCCCACTCTTTATGTTGCTTTCCTCTCCTTAGGAAGAGATGATTCTCCATTCCTTATTCTCCTTGGCCCCGCCTCCTTTCTTGTAATCTTTCCCACTAATGTCATTTTTCCTCCCAGTCATCTCACTTTCTGACCCCACCAATTCTCATCCATTTGGCAATCTTGTATTCCTCTGGCCTTTAATATCAGTCGTAATAATAGCCGTCAAATCTGTATTGTGATTCTCATAGCTATTAAGCACATTAAAATGCGATCCCCCATAACTACTCTGTCCCCCAAAGCTTGCACCCTTCCTTATCTGTTGTCAATCCCCTCGTCTAGGTCGCCATGGGACCTACATCCACGGCCCATATGCATCGTTCGATGGAGCCTCCCCGTGGTTTGTAGTCTCCATTTGTTCCCTGGTACTAAGCTGTTGAGTGCTGCCATCAGTGGACCCTGCCAACCCTTGACTAGCAACCTCCATACTATCCTCTATTATCTACGTAGTACCACCTTCCTTATAGTGTTCTCTAATATGGCCATACTTCCCACAGCCAAAATAGAATAATGGAAAACCTTTATATTCAACTTAATAGGCCTTACCATCAACCTTGATTTGAGGCACAAGAGGTTGTGTCAGATCCACAAAAACTGCTATACGAGCATATTTGCCCCGTCCTCTAGTTTTTGTAGTATAGTCAATTTTGATGACCTCGCCCAACGAATTTTCGATAGCCTTTAAAGTATTCTTATGATAATACCAAACTGATAATCCTAGAACACATACCCACGCCATCACCCTAGAGACTTTGTTTGTCATAGGATCAAACTCCAAACTCCATGGTTGCACAGTCAAATAAGTGCCAAAAATCACCTAAGGCCCTTCCTTAAGTACCTTCAGGTAGTCCTCCTCATGATCGAAAGTGGCCAAGAAATAATTACCTTTAATATCAGTTAACTGGAATGATCCAACAAGGTTCCATATTAATTGCAATTTCCCCAAAAGATCATCATATCGTACAAATCAGCCTAGAAGGCTGATAACCAGCGTTTTTCCATTCCCTTCACAAACCATTGCCGCACCTTCTGAGAAAAATCAATCGTTGGGATTTTTCCTTCCTTCCTAATTGTGTAATCATCTTCCCTAATTTGCATGTCACTTATGTTAGTCCCCGGCCCTTAATTGTTCTTCTCATTTCGATTCAATAGTATGCCCTTGAAAGACATACGTGGGTCCAGAGTCTCGCTATTAGAAGCATGAGGTTTAACCACCATCGAGGAGTTCTCCATGGGCATACTTGGTCCATCTCTTATTCGAATTTTTTTCGTCGATCGGAGACTATCCACCACCATAGGTGGTGGATCGCCTTTCTCACTCAGAGAGCATTCGCCTTCCATCGATTTTTTTTTTAATAATGTAACGTGCAATCCATTCCCCTACCCCACCCTTTCTTAATTGCTCTGTTTTTAACAACACTTAGCATAGAAAGTATTGTGCTTCATCTTTTTGAATATACCATTCAATACATTGATAATTGGTTAACTATTAATTAATATCATTAACTCCTTATATTCAAAATAATAAATTTATTTTGTGTCAATTTTTTATTAATAAAATACATATTACCTAATATTGATATCCTTTTATTCCTTTTTCAGGTTGGATATATATATTTTTAACAATGAATACATTTTATCTTATATTCCCAATCTCAGTCAATAAACCATCTCACTTATTTGAATGTAACATTCAATGCATTGTTGGTTGGTTGAATATTAGTTAATACCATTGATTTTTAGTATAATATTAATTTTTCAAAATAATAAATTTATTATATGTTTATTTTTATTAATAAATCATTTGAATACATATTTTCTTAACAATTAATATCTTTTTCCTTTATATTTTCAAGCTCACTGGGCTATAACCATTAATTGCAACGAATTAATATTATATTGAAATTCATACTCATAAATCATAATTGCCTTGGAATCAATTTTTTCTACAATTCTCTCACTTTTCCTCTCTCACACTGTCTCTAAGCTATTAAAATTAATTTTAACTAGAGATACACATGGCATTGGGTTGAGTCAAGTTTTACTTTGGCTCAGTATTTGACTCAGTTTAAATGGAATAGAAAAAATAAGTCTAATATTTGGCTTGATTTGAAACCAAGCTCGGCTAGGTGGCTTGAGTAGTTGAACCTATATCAAGTTTTGTCTTTTTTTTAGGGTATAATTTCAAAACTTTAAATGATTATATTTTTGTAATTATTTGATTATTTTGACCTTATGACCACTCATTTTAATATATTTTTGAGAGATCTACGCAGTGAAAATGAAAAAAATGTAAATTTTGAAAAGAAAACAGAAAGAAAATATAAGCATAAATGGTGGAATTTCAAAATACAATAATTTGGAACCTGTTGATCCAAATGGGTTATTTTTTTAAATTTTAGATTACTTTCTTAATTTTAAGATATTTGCTTTGAATTCTAAAAATTCACACTTTTCACCTTATTTCCTTTATTCTTTCATTTTGATGTGACAATTATAATTAGAAGGGGCTTAACATATGCCTTGACCTCGTGATTATTTATAATTTAAAAAATATGTTTAAAATTTTTTGATTGAAATTATAAAATGAGTCAAATTTTTTTTTTCATTTTACTCCCTACATTATTTTTTATTTTATATTCCCACTTAGCCGAGATAGCCAACTCGATCTTTGACCTTGTTATTTTTTTTTTCACTTGGCCCAAATTAGTTGAATAACACTAAATCAATAGATTACGCTGATGTGCAACTCTAGTCTTAACCTGAATGAGAATGAGACTGGCTTCTTATTTAAAAAAAAAACAAAAAAATAAAAGGGTGTCTTGGTTTGGATCAAATCGAGACACCCTATGTATATATATAGCATCTAAATTTATTGCTTTTGGCTGAATGGGATCTAACAAATATTTTTATAGTATAAAATAGCCTTTTGCTTTGCATGTTTATATATACCAAGTGGATTAATGAATATGATTGTAAAATAATATGTGCATTCTGTCTCTTTACCGTAATAATTAAAAAATAAAAGTTTTTCATACATATCAGATCAAATATTTGAACCTAAACCTTTTGTTAAAAACTTAAAACTGTTACTACTAATCCACACTTAATCGATATAAAGATTTCGTATATACGTTATTTATTTATTTATTCAGAACTGTTCATCCTCTCTCTGCCATAATTTACTTTTGTATCAATGGAAACCAACATCAAATCAATATGAAGATTCCTGTATATCTTTAGTGGAAAAGTTCACCATTATAGCAGAAGGAAATTGGAAAAGAAACCAAACTTGGTTTATTTCATAATCTAAATTTAAAGCATGCAGAGTGTGAGAATTTACCATAAAACGCAACGTTGAAGTTATAGATTCAGACTTTAATTACAAGTAACTGATAGAAATGCACAAGAAAAAGACAAACGGAAATAGAATATTGCTTCACGAAATCTCATAGTCCATTATGAAAGAAGATTTCTTATAATATTGCCTCTTGTGGCATCATTAATGCCTGATTCTTTCATGCCTTTTTTCCCTTGGGACAAATTATAAAACTGAAAGGGTTGGCCTTCAAGTTATGTCAAATTTGAGCAAGAAAACAAAATATGTCAAATTTCAACGACCCACGTGAACTGAAGTCCTACATGGATTGTGCCGGGAACTCTTGATAAATTTTTTTACTAATTTTCACATTCCAAACACCATAGCGGGGGTTCATGAACCATTCTTCTTTTCCTTCACAGTGTCCTTTTCATAATTTCAATTTGTATAATAATCAATTAATCATACCTCATATTATAATTTCAATTCTCAACTATAAATACCTAAATTTCACTCAGATTCTCCCACATTGAAAACTCTCTCCAAACACACAACACAACGCTACTTTGCTTTCTCTGTAGACTAAAGGACAGAGGAAACAAAGAAATAAAGAAAGAGAGAAAAAATGGCTCCAGAAATGGTGAAAAGGTCACCTTCCCTTGAAAAATATTGCACATTTCAATCCGCTATAAGGCTTCTGGCTCTGGTGGTGTTCCTGGGTTCGATCTTCATATGGATAATGATGCCCACCAACACCTATTACCAAAAATGGCGTCTAAAGCTTAGAGCAGAGACTAATTCTACCTATTTTGGCTCACAAGGTCTCATTCACTAGAAATCCCTTAGCTTTTGTGTCATTCATCTCTGTATTTTGCTCTGAAGCACACATTTTTCAAAACATTCCTATCGTGTCTGATACGTGACACTTTCAAACTGCGTCTAAATACTACCTCTACATCATATCGTGTTCTATATCCAAAATATTTGAGCTTTTTGGACTTTCTGCAATCTTTTGATATGTAGTTACATGCTAAGCTCTGAGTATTTTTTACTTTTTTGCAGGTGCAACGCTTTTAATTTACTTTTTCCCTGTCTTGTTCATAGCTGCTTTGGGCTGTGTATATGTCCACATAGCCAAAGAGGCAACTAGCTCCAACATGGAAAGGTACCATTTGATTCCGTTTCAAAATCCAGTTTTAAAGTTTCTTACATGCTTCTTCTCTTTCTCTCTTTATTTCCACTAGCTTGATATTATACGAATCCGGATCTGCACATATTGGAGATATAATTTGGATCGTCTAAATTTTATTTAAATGTTTCAACTTTTATATTTTATATTTTATTATTTAAATCATTATTTTTTTAAGTCTGCCGTTAAAATATTATTTTTATTATATATTTTACTTCTTTTAAAATAAAAAAATAAAAATCCTAGAAAAATAAAAATAAATCTGAAAATCTAGTCAATAGATGAGATGTGTAGGATCCATTTCCACCATGTTATACTGCCAGACAAACCCGGTTTTGATATAAGTTTTGGCACAATCTCAGCGGCAGCAATGGCAGAAAAGGTGAGAGGGCCATATGGAAGCGTCCAGTGATTGTGAAAGGCCCTCTTGGCATTGTGTCTAGAATAGAGCTAGCCTTCATCATTATGTTTATTGCTCTCCTCGTTTGGTCTTTTTCTTCTTATTTATACAACAGCTTCTCCAAAATCACCCAGGAATCAGCAGCAGAAGCCGGCGACAAAGTGTAAGAATGTTTTATACTCAATTACATGCTCGTATTAAATACGACTGGAGATTTTATGGTGGTTTTGGCAGATGGCAGGAGAAATTGGAAAGTGCAGCACTGATCGGTATGATAGGGAACATATGCCTGGCGTTCCTATTTTTTCCAGTGGCACGTGGCTCATCCGTGCTGCCACTGGTTGGCCTGACATCTGAGAGTTGCATCAAGTATCACATATGGCTTGGACATATGGTCATGACTCTCTCTACTGTTCATGGCGCTTTGTATGTCATCTACTGGGCATCCACCCATCAACTTTCTCAGGTTAAATTACACGTAAACACTTCAAATTTTATTACGTGTCTGCATGGAGAGTGAATTAATGGGTTTAGTTGTGGTGAGTGCAGATGGTGAAATGGGATGTGATTGGGATATCGAATTTGGCGGGGGAGATATCGCTGGTTTCTGGTTTGGTGCTGTGGGTTGCAACCCTGCCTCGCATAAGACGAAAAGCTTTTGAGCTTTTCTTCTACACTCACTATCTCTACATCCTCTTCATCGTCTTCTTCATCTTCCATGTGGGCATCTCTTATGCATGCATTATGCTCCCTGGTTTCTACCTCTTCTTGCTCGATCGTTACCTCAGGTTTCTTCAATCAAGACGCCAAGTTCGATTGCTTTCTGCTCGTGTCTTGCCTTGTCAAACCCTAGAACTGAACTTCTCCAAGACCCTTGGTAATTATTAATATTGCCACTCAGGCCCACACAACACGCTATACAGTATACACACACCACCACATAATAAAATATGAAGGGTGCATGTGTTATTTCAAGTATGGCATCGTGTTGGATACCGTTTAACAGGTATCAAATTTTATCATAATTATGTTTTTGAAATATTCATGGTTTATAAGTCTTTGGTACGCTATTATGTTGGTTATAGTATTTTGAATGTCAAATTACATTTTAAGATGTTTGTGTTTAATATAGTAATAACTCAAGCTATATCACATTTTATTTTGCTGACTTTTATAAAATATTAATTATATCTTCTTTTTTTTAATAATAACCTTTCACTGTCTCATCAAAAATAAATATTTTATGTATTATGATATCTTTGGTGTCTCATGCCACTGTAACCAAAATACTAAGGAATGTGCAATAACAATATACCATACGACTCTTCTAAGTATCTTGAAAATTACTTCCTTTGAAAAGAAAAGAAAAGAAAAAGACAGACAAACTGCAAAAATCACTTTCATTTGCTTTATGAGAAGTGCTTATTTTTTCATATAAAGATTTTGTTTAGAACATTTTGTGATTTTTTTAATTTTATTTTTTCGTAGGATTGACTTATAATCCTACGAGTGTTATGTTTATTAACGCACCGAGCATATCCCACCTGCAATGGCATCCTTTTACCGTTACTTCTAACAGTAACTTGGAGCCAGAGAAGCTAAGCATTGTTATCAAAAGCGAAGGAACTTGGTCCCAGAAGCTATATCAAATGCTGTCCTCTTCTTCAATAGATCGTCTCAATGTCTCCGTCGAAGGCCCTTATGGACCTGCATCAACCAATTATCTAAGGTTTGTAACTTGGAAACAAAACACTTCAAAAGCAATTTGGAGTAGACTCTGGGTATATATGGGTCCAGCTCTTTGGACTATCCAAGCCCAATCTTTAATTTGGGTTTAGACTCTGTATTTTAGTCCAAGCCCAATCTTGGTCTCCGAATTTTCTTCTCTTGATTTGTTTTTCACTGACTAACTTTGATATTTTGTCTTGACTAGATATGACACCCTTGTGATGGTGAGTGGAGGCAGTGGGATCACCCCTTTTATCTCTATCATCCGTGAATTAATATATCAGAGCACAAAATTCAAATGCACAACCCCAAAAGTTGTATTGATTTGTGCATTCAAGGACTCTTCATGTCTCTCAATGCTAGACCTGATCCTTCCAATCTCTGGCACCGCCTCTCACATTTCTAACCTGCAGCTACAAATTGAGGCCTATATTACAAGAGACAAAGAGCCCAAACCAAATAAACCAAATCACCATCTTCGAGCCATATGGTTCAAGCCACTTCCAACTGATGCACCCATATCTGCTATATTAGGTCCGAACCATTGGGTCTGGCTTGGTGCTATAATTTCATCCTCTTTCATTCTTTTCCTTATCATTATTGGTATCATAACCCGTTACTACATTTATCCTATTGACCATAACATGAACACTATATTCTCATACCCTTTGAGGTCATTCCTGAACATGTTAGTGATATGTGTGGCTATAGGCATTACTGCTAGTGCAGCATTTCTTTGGAATAAGAAACATAATGCTAAAGAAGCAAAGCAGATCCAGAACATGGAAGGGTCATCACCAACAGTGTCACCAGCTTCAATGACTTACAATGCAGATAGAGAAATGGAAAGCCTTCCTTACCAATCCCTTGCTCAAGCTACTAACGTACACTATGGTGAAAGGCCTGACCTGAAAAGTGAGTTTTTCCCATTCCCTTTGTTAACTATGGCCTACACATGTACACCTATTATTTGATGAAATTTTTTTTAGCTAAACTCAGTTTACAATGATATATTAGGAGTGTTCATTTTAGTCAATTTTTTTGAATTTTAACCAAACTAAATTATTGACAATCAATTTGTTTTGGTTTGTTTCGGTTGATTTTGTTCTTCTTAATTTTTTTCTTGATTTAGGTCCAATATTTTAAATTATAATTAATTCAGATTTATTTTTGCAAAAACGACATAATAAAAGACTTTTTCTAATATTTTTTTAAAATCAAAAGAATAAATTTTAAATATTTAATCTCAGACTTAATGCTTAATAAATGAAAAGAAACAAATATTATAAATATAAACACAAATGGATAAATGATGAAAGTATTTATAATGGTCAGTCGGTGATGTTTGGTCCATTCTTCAACTAAAATCAAATATCAAATTGCTCATTTTTAACTTGAACAAAATTGATTCTAGTGCTATATTTTTGGCAGATGGGATTGGCATATCAATTTTGAACCTTGTTAAAAGATAGGTAGTTTAAACTAACTATACACAAATATATAAATATGTTAAGCATGTATTTTTTGTGAAACCTATCCATTTCTAACCTACTTATTTATTTATTTATGATTGATTTGATATATTTATTTTTCTTGAAGTTCAGATGTACTTAAGAATCTCTTTCTCATTGAAGTTGAACTATCACTAAATTGTCATCTTGTTGCAGGAATGATGCTTGAACTCAAAGATCAGTCAAGTGTGGGAGTTCTTGTTTCAGGTCCCAAGAAGATGAGGCAGGAGGTTGCAACCATTTGCTCTTCTGGTTCAGCTGAGAATTTGCATTTTGAGTCCATTAGCTTTAGCTGGTGATTGTACATTTAACTGCCATTGTAAAGAATGTATTGTCATATTATGTAAATGTTCAAAACCTTAGCAGTACTAGTGGTGTTAGCTAGCCTAAGTGAGCATAGTAGCCTTGTTGCTTTGATATGAACAAGTTTAAATTAGTTTGTCAAAAAGTAATTGGATTTTTAATTATGTTATTGTTGTTAATATATGATTTTATGAGTACACATAAAAGAGGAGTTTGCTTGACTCTCAAGAAGTTAAGTACACTTTAGTGTAAACATGTACAATGAAATGTTTCTATACAAGACTCAAATATTTCCATTTTTCTGATGGTCTATGAGAAATTTTTCTGATTAACTAACACTTGTATACAATGGTAGAGTTAAGACTTTAGGTTAGAGGAGGAGGTCTCCTTTGTAAATATGTTTTAAATATATTATCTTAGTTAGGATGATGAATCGAAATTTTAATTCATTTTTTTTAGGTTTAATGGAAATTTTTTTAAATTAATTTCAATTTGTTATTGTTGGAAATTAGATTCATGATTTATAAATAAAAAATATTTCTCTAATGACAATTTTCTTTTTTGAAAATTTTTCCTATTTAAAATCTAGAAAATTTGCAAACTTACTTATCATAAATCATGTTTTAATATAATAAAGATTATAATTAAAATTAATTAACAATATTATAAATTTACCATTAGACATTAAATAAATGTAGTATAAGAATAAAATAAATTTTGCAGCATTAATATTAAATGATGTAATGTTAAAAAAATGAATTAAATAGTAAGGAAAATCTTAATAATGTAATAAGCATGTGTAGTGTATGACCTTTAATCTTTTATCTTTGTGTACTTTGACCAAAAATTAATGTTTTTCTACCTCCTTTTCTTTGGGAGATATTTTGCAACTGAATGAAACTTAGACATTATAAAAAAAATTAAATAGCATATCTCATTTTATGCTTGACATATATATATGTGTGTGTGTGTGTGTGTGTGTGTAGTTACATTATTGAAGCAAAAATATGAAGAGAGAAAGATTAAAAAAAAAATCTCATCTTTCTCTCTCACAATTGATCATCAACTTTTTTTCAGAAAAATAGGAATGGAGAAGAGGGAGAGAGGTAGTTACTTATGAGAATAAATAAAGATAATTTGGAATAATAGTAAATGTTTTTTTCTTTTTTGGTGTGTGAAAGTTTATATACATATGTGTAGGTTTATTGAGTTCAAATTAAAATGTCAAATAAATTTAAATAAATTATATAATCCAATCATGTATGCTAGCTCCAATGAGTTCAAAATTCTAAAAAATAATAGACATAATATCAAATCTTAATACTATATAAATAAAATTTTTAAAAATTGAGGTGCCCTATGTCATATGTGTAGCTCCGCCATTGTTTGTATGATCAAACGTCCAACATTTGCCATGGGCACGGGGCACCATTCGACTAGGTTAAACAATCTGAAATTTACTATAAATTATCTTTACACCTTTTAAATTTACCTATTTATAATTAATTTAATCTAAAATAATAAATTATATATATGCAAGCCATTTTGTTTAATACATATGACATTTAAAAGTAATATTTTGTTAAAAAATCCCTTACAATTATCCTAGCTTAGGTAATTACCACAAAAAAAAAAAAAGAGGAAGCCTACTAGTTACAAATATGTTCTATTAAGCCAAGCGGTGAAGAAATGGTTGGGAATATATATAGGATTAGATTTAAATTTATTTTTTTATATTTTTATTATGAAAATATGACAAATGTATAATTTAATTAAAATTATATATTTATTTATAAAAAATTATACATTTATTACGTTATTACTAAAAACTTTTATACTAGTATGTTTGGATTTTGTAGTATAGATTCTTTGTAGTATTTGATATCAAGTTATATTATTATTAGAATCATATACATGTCATTTTAAAAAAAAATTGTATTAAGCCTAAAATATCATACTATAGCACTGGCACTCTTTAAACTATTATGAGTCGTTTGGTAAGAAGATATAAAGATAAAATGAATATAAAAAGTAAATAAGTGAAAGTAAGTAAAATAGTTTTTTTTTTATTTTTAAAAAATTGATTTGATAGTTAAAATAATAATGTAATAAATAAAAAAATAATTATAAAAATATAATAAATATTATATAAATTATATAAATAAAATGTGTTTACGTCACGGCAAAACAAATGCAATCCCTTCATCTTATAGCAAACCAAACTATCCGTTAGGCCAAAATTTTGCTATTACAACAATCTAGATTCAATTTGATATCATGTGTGCGGCAAACTACTAAAGATGATTGACATTCGGCTAAAACATCTCAATTGGTCAGTACGTTCACGTGCTGTCAACTTCACTATTCAACTTTCAAATGAATTTGATTTTAATGAGTTTAATATTTTTTTTTTCATTTTTAATAATTCAGAGTTCAAGTTTTTCAAACCTCCTATACTTGGGACCAACATTGCTGGCGAGACGTTTGAAATTGCAAGTTAAAGCCGGCTTCCAGTCTTTTTGGTCCACATTAAAATTCATTAGCATTTTTTCAGTTAATATGACACAAGTTTTTTTCCCCTATTTGGACGCCGCGGAAATTATTCCAGCGTCACCTTTTGATGAATATTCCTAATTATTCTTTTTCCCAAAAAAAAAAATTCTCGGAGTATTATAGCTGAAGTCGGCGTAGTTTTTATATGAATGATGTATGAATGTGTAAAGAAATAAGAAAGAGGGTGACAATATTTGGGAAGAAAGGCATGCTTCATGTCAATGAAAACCAACATTTCGTTGTCCTTTGGTTTTAAGATTAGGGGCATTTATGTGGTAGGACGTAGATTAGCATTTAACAATTTGGATTTGTTTATTGCATTAGCTAGAGAAACGTCAGTTCGGCTTTGGCATTTGGGTCAATGGAAGTTAGTTTGCAATTGCATAACCAAATCACACTACATAATATCTAAATTAATAATTATTGGTATCATATTTTATGGTGATTTCCTCTTCAAGTTGTTGATTTTTGCTGTGTTTGACATTCTGTATTTACCAATGATAAGTTCCTCATGGAACAAGTAACAATTAAAAATAATAATAATAAATATATTTTTCTTTAAGTGAAGATAAGATTAAGTGAAATATAATTTTAACTTTGACTATCAGTCTATGAAACTATTTAGGCAAAAATATCTTTTTTTTTTAATTTCTTAAGTTTGAAGATTCAATTTTGTTGTTCATTTTTTTAAAGTTCATTTTATACTACATGGTTATAAAAATTTTTAGTGTCTTCCTAATTTGTTAACGGCATCTAAATTGCTAACTACACTAACTAACTTGTCAAACACGTTTCACAAATGCAGATATTATTATGCCAACATGGATATATGCCTTAATATCTCTCCTAATAACCCTTGAAGAAGAAGAGAAAGGCTAGTAACGACATTGTCTTAGGTTTATTATGTGAGATAATATGTAAGATATTTATGTTGGCAATTTAAAATTTATATTTGCATTCCCTAACAACTTCATATTGGATTAGTTAGCTAATTTTATTAAAAATTTGGGTGATATTAGCAAAATATAAAGATATTGAGAATTTTTATAAATATATAAGATGAAATTGATGCCCAAAAAGAAAAATGTAACACAAAGTTAAAACTAACCTTGAAAGAATGAAAGTTAATGGTATCTTACATATTTTCTCACAAATTATAAGGAATTAATGTTATATTAAAAAATTAATGAGATTAATTAATATTCAACCAACTTACAATTCATTGAGTGGTATATTCAAAAAGATGAAGTGCAATGGTCTATAGACTCAGCTTGGAAATATAAGAAAAAGGATATTAATTGTTAAGAAAATATGTATCCTGCCAAACACAAAAAGAAAATTATTATGAAATAAATAATTTTTAATAAAAATTAACATATAATAAATTTATTATTTGAATATGACAGTTTTATGTTGTATTATTTTTTTTTTTTGAATTTATGATACTAATTAATGCCCTCCCTCTTATATCTGCATGCTCCTTTTATAGACCATTGCAATTCTTTTGTTTTTTCTGAATATAACGTTCAATGCATTATTTGTTGGCTAGTTGAATATCAATTAGTATCATTAATTTTTAATATAACATTAATTTGTTATATTCAAAATAATAAATTTATTATTTGTTAATTTTTTATTAATAAATCATTTATTACATTACAATTAATACCTTTTTGGATTCCCTTTTCTAGTTTGATACGTTTTTTTAACAATCAATACCCTTTCTCTTATATTCCCAAGCTCGGTATAGGTCACTGCACTTCATTTTCGTGAATATAACATTCAATGCATTGTTGGCTGGTTGAATATTAATGAATATCAATTAATACTATAAATTCTTTTTGGTGAAATAATACCATTATTTATAACATTAATTCGTTATATTCCAAATAATAAATTTATTATATGATAATTTTTTATTAATAAATTATTTATTACAAGATAATTAGTACCCTTTTGGATTCCCTTTTATGGTTGGATACATATTTTCTTAATAATGAATACCCTTCCTGTTGTATTCCCAAGATCCCATTGTGCTTCATCTTTTTGAATATACCATTCAATACATTGTTCGTTGGTTGAATATTAATTAATATCATTAATTCTTTATATTTAAAATAATAAATTTATTATATGTCAATTTTTTTATTAATAAATTACATATTACCTAATATTGATACCCTTTTATTCCTTTTTCAAGTTGGATATATATATTTTTAATAATAAATACTTTTCGTCTTATATTCCCAATCTCATTCAATAAACCATCGCACTTATTTGAATATAACATTCAATGCATTGTTGGCTGGCTGAATATTAGTTAATACCATTAATTTTTAGTATAATATTAATTTTTCAAAATAATAAATTTAGTATATGTTAATTTTTATTAATAAATCATTTGTTACATAATAATCAATACCTTTTTAAATTTCCTTTTTGGGTTGAATACATATTTTTTTAACAATTAATATCTTTTTTCTTTATATTTTCAAGCTCATTGGGCTATAACCATTAATTGCAACGAATTAATATTATATTAAAATTCATACTCATAAAGCACAATCGTCTTGGAATCAATTTTTTCTACAATTCTCTCACTTTTCCTCTCTCACACCGTCTCTAAGCTACTAAAATCAACCTTAGCTAAGGATACACATGGCATTGGGTTGAGTCAGGTTTTAATTTGACTTAGAATTTGACTCAATTTAAATCGAATAGAAAAAATAGATCTAATATTTGCCTTGATTTGGGTTTGGCTTGGTTTGAAACTAAGCTCAGCTAGGTGGTTCGAGTAGTTGAACCTAAATTGGGTTTTGCCTTTTCTTTTTGTAGATAAATGATAACCACTAATTTTATAATAGATTTCACAAGTATACAGATCGAGTATGTAGTATAGTGCATTAAGGTCGTCTTATAGGGAATTGATTTAGACATAGTTGGGATTAAGAAATTTCGCTTTTGTTTAAGTCAAGAAAAATTCCAAAATATTTAGCGTAATAAAATAAAAATAAAATTAAAAGACTAATTGAGTGTTTAAAATTGTTCTAATAAGAATTAATATTGAGAAACATTTTAGGTTACTATCCCCTTATTGTTAAAAATTGAGTTGCTTAATTAATTAGTTTAATTAGTAATATGAGAGTTAAGAAATTAAAATGAGTTTAAGTGTCTCTCAAACCACTTAGACTTTTATCTTATTTAATTACAGATTTCTCTTACAATTAATTAGGTTAATTATATTTAATCTTTTTAAATTACTTAAGATTCTTAGATATATTTCTATACTTCGGAATAAAATTATGACAACCTAATCCTAAGTTGCTCAATCTAATGGTTCATTAAGATTCCTTTTCTCAAAAACTAATCTCAAATCCCAAATCCATGAAAGAGGTATCCAAACTCTTAAATGAACAAAAATAACTAGATTAAACACTCAAATTAAAAATCAAATCAAATTAATTACACAAAATCTCCATTACATAGTAAGAGGTTCAAGTAAACCTAGGATCCATTAAATTTAGCCACACATGGCTCTGAACATTGCAAACCAAACAAAAGATTCGAAGAAACAAGAATTCATAGAAGAAAAAATGGACAAGATTAGAAAAGTTAGTGAAAATGTGTTGATTTGATCTCCAAACTTCTTGCTTCTAAATCTCAGCTCCCTTGTACATTTTTCTCCTTAGAAAGTCTTCATCCAAGTTCAGATTGTCGAATCCCTAGCTACTCCTCGAGTTTTAAACCTAAAAGTCGAAGTTGTGTATTTTAGTCAACGAGTTTCGCTATAGCGAAGAGCACCTCTTATTATTGTGAAAATTTATCAGTTCTAGACTCCAAGTATTTTTACCACAGCCCACGTTATTACTAAAAGTTTCTTGGATTTTGTATGAGCCACGAACTCATTATAATGAATTGCCATTCTTGTATGGCAAGGAGACTTGAATAGCTTGTTTTTTATTTTTTAGTTTTCTCCTTTTCTTTATTCTTTCCCAATAGGTCTCTATCCCTCTTTTGAGATCAAAATCAAAATAAAATGAAAACACAAAGTTACTAAAAATTACTACAAATGATATTATTTATTTATTTACTCTGATTGAATAAAAATATACACAAAATTTGTAAAAAAAGAATCATATAACTCCCTATTCAATAATAAAATATGTCATACAATACCAAAATTAGGGAGTCATAAGTAAAACTTCAAAACTTTAAATGATTATATTTTTGTAATTATTTGATTATTTTGACCTTATGACCACTCATTTTAATATATTTTTGGGAGATCTATGCAATGAAAATAAAAAAAAAATATGAATTTTGAAAAGAAAACAAAAAGAAAATATAAGCATAGATGGTGGAATTTTGAAATGCAATAATTTAGAGTCTATTGGTTTAATTGGTTTTTTTTTAATTTTAAATAATTTTTTAAGACAAACATGATACAAAACATTGTAAGTTAACCCATTTATTTTTTTTCAAAAATACATGTTTACTCTCTTAATTTTAAGATATTTGCTTTGAACTCTAAAAATACACACTTTTCACCTTCTCTCCTTTATTCTTTTATTTTGACGTGACAATTATAATTAGAAGGGCTTAACATATGCCTTGACTTCATGATTGTTTATATTGAAAAACATATTTAAAAATTTTTGATTAAAATTATAAAATGACCCAATTTTTTTTTTCATTTTACTCCTTATATTATTTTTTATTTTATATTCCCACTTGGCCGCGATAGCCAACTTGATGTCCGACCTTATTAAATTATTTTTTTCACTTGGCCCAAATTAGTTGAATAACACTAAATCAATAGATCGGGTTATGCTAATGTGCAACCCTAGTCTAGCTTCTTATTTAAAAAGAAAACAAAAAATAAGAGGGTGTCTTAATTTGCATCAAATCCAGACAACCTCTATATATATATATATATATATATATCATCTAAATTTATTGCTTTTGGCTCAATGGGATCTAACAAATATTTTTATAGTATTAAAATAAAATAGCCTTTTGCTTTTCATGTTTATATATACCAAGTGGATTAATGAATATGATTGCTAAAATAATATGTGCATTCTGTCTCTTTACCATAATAATTAAAAAATAAGAGTTTTTGATACATATCAGATCAAATATTTGAACCTAAACCTTTTGTTAAAAACTTAAAACTGTTACTACTTATCCACACTTAATCGATATAAAGATTTCGTATATACATCTTCTATTTATTTATTTGGAATTGTTTATCCTCTCTCTGCCATAATTTACTTTTGTATCAAGGAAAACCAACATCAAATCAATATGAAGATTCCTGTATATCTGTAGTGGAAAAGTTCACCACTATAGCAGAAGAAAATTGGGAAAGAAACCAAACTTGGTTTATTTCATAATCTAAATTTAAAGCATGCATAGTGTGAGAATATACTATAAAACGCAACGTTGAAGTTATAGATTCAGACTTTAATTACAAGTAACTGATAGAAATGCACAAGAAAAAGACAAACGGAAATAGAATATTGCTTCACGAAATCTCAGAGTCCATTATGAAAGAAGATTTCTTATAATATTGCCTCTTGTGGCATCATTAATGCCTGATTCTTTCATGCCTTTTTTCCCTTGGGACAAATTATAAAACTGAAAGGGTTGACCTTCAAGTTATGTCAAATTTGAGCAAGAAAACAAAATATATCAAATTTCAACGAGCCACACGAACTGAAAGTCCTACATGGATTGTGCCAGCAACTCTTGATAATTTTTTTTACTAATTTTCACATTCCAAACACTATAGCGGGGGTTCATGAACCATGCTTCTTTTCCTTCACGGTGTCCTTTTCATAATTTCAATTTGTATAATAATCAATTAATCATACCCCATATTATAACTTCAATTCTCAACTATAAATACCTAAATTCCACTCAGATTCTCCCACATTGAAAACTCTCTCCAAACACACTACACAACGCTACTCTGCTTTCTCTGTAGACTAAAGGACAGAGGAAACAAAGAAATAAAGAAAGAGAGAAAAAATGGCTCCAGAAATGGTGAAAAGGTCACCTTCCCTTGAAAAATATTGCACATTTCAATCCGCTATAAGGCTTCTGGCTCTGGTGGTGTTCCTGGGTTCGATCTTCATATGGATAATGATGCCCACCAACACCTATTACCAAAAATGGCGTCTAAAGCTTAGAGCAGAGACTAATTCTACCTATTTTGGCTTACAAGGTGTCATTCACTAGAAATCCCTTAGCTTTTGTGTTATTTATCTCTGTATTTTGCTCTGAAGCACTCATATTTTTCAAAACATTCCTATCGTGTCTGATACGTGACACTTTCAAATTGCATCTAAATACTACATCTACATCATATCGTGTTCTATATCCAAAATATTTGAGCTTTTTGGACTTTCTGCAATCTTTTGATATGTAGTTACATGCTAAGCTCTGAGTATTTCTACTTTTTGGCAGGTGCAACGCTTTTAATTTACTTTTTCCCTGTCTTGTTCATAGCTGCTTTGGGCTGTGTATATGTCCACATAGCCAAAGAGGCAACTAACTCCAACATGGAAAGGTACCATTTGATTCCGTTTCAAAATCCAGTTTTAAAGTTTCTTACTGGCTTCTTCTCTCTCTGTTTCTACTAGCTTGATATTATACGAATCCGGATGAGCACATCTTTGAAATATAATTTGGATCATCCAAATTTTATTTAAACGGTCAAATTTTATATTATATATATTTTTTTATTTAAATCATTATTTTTTTAAGTCTCCTGTTAAAATATTATTTTTATTATATGTTTTACTTCTTTTAAAATAAAAAAATTAAAATCCTAAAAAAAAAATAAATCGGAAAATCTAGTCAATAGATGAGATGTGTAGGATCCATTTGCACCATGTTATACTGCCAGACAAACCCGGTTTTGATATAAGTTTTGGCACAATCTCAGCAGCAGCAATGGCAGAAAAGGTGAGAAGGCCATGTGGCAGCGTCCAGTGATTGTGAAAGGCCCTCTTGGCATTGTGTCTAGAATAGAGCTAGCCTTCATCATTATGTTCATTGCTCTCCTCGTTTGGTCTTTTTCTTCTTATTTATACAACAGCTTCTCCAAAATCACCCAGGAATCAGCAGCAGAAGCCGGCGACAAAGTGTAAGAATGATTTATACTCAATTACATGCTCGTATTAAATACGACAAATGATTTTATGGTGGTTCTGGCAGATGGCAGGAGAAATTAGAAAGTGCAGCACTGAGGATTGGACTGATAGGGAACATATGCTTGGCGTTCCTATTTTTTCCAGTGGCACGTGGCTCATCCGTGCTGCCACTGGTTGGCCTCACATCTGAGAGTTGCATCAAGTATCACATATGGCTTGGACATATGGTCATGACTCTCTTTACTGTTCATGGGGCTTTGTATGTCATCCACTGGGCATCCACCCATCAACTTTCTCAGGTTAAATTACACGTAAACACTTCAAATTTTATTACATGTCTGCATGAAGAGTGAATTAATGGGTTTAGTTGTGGTGAGTGCAGATGGTGAAATGGGATGTGATTGGGATATCGAATTTGGCAGGGGAGATATCTCTGGTTTGTGGTTTGGTGCTGTGGGTTGCAGCCATGCCTCGCATAAGACGAAAAGCTTTTGAGCTCTTCTTCTACACTCACTATCTCTACATCCTCTTCATCGTCTTCTTCATCTTCCATGTGGGCATCTCTTATGCATGCATTATGCTGCCTGGTTTTTACCTCTTCTTGCTCGATCGTTACCTCAGGTTTCTTCAATCAAGACGCCAAGTTCGATTGCTTTCTGCTCGTGTCTTGCCTTGTCAAACTCTAGAGCTAAACTTCTCCAAGACCCATGGTGATTATTAATATTGCCACTCAGACCCACAGAACACGCTATACAGTATACACACACCACCACATAATAAAATATGAAGGGTGCATGTGTTATTTTTTTAATTTTTTTCTTTTCGTAGGATTGACTTATAATCCCACAAGTGTTATGTTTATAAATGTACCAAGTATATCCCACCTGCAATGGCATCCATTTACCGTTACTTCTAACAGTAACTTAGAGCCAGAGAAGCTAAGTATTGTTATCAAAAGCGAAGGAACTTGGTCCCAGAAGCTATATCAAATGCTGTCGTCTTCTTCAATAGATCGTCTCAATGTCTCCGTTGAAGGCCCTTATGGACCTGCATCAACCAATTATCTAAGGTTTGTAACTCGGAAACAAAACACTTTAAAAGCAATTTGGAGTAGACTCTGGGTATATCTGGGCCCAGCTCATTGGACTGTCCAAGCCCAATCTTCTTTAATTTGGGTTTAGACTCTGTATTTTAGGCCAAGCCCAATCTTGGTCTCCCAATTTTTCTTCTCTTAATTTGTTTTTCACCGACTAAATCTGATATTTTGTCTTGACTAGATATGACACTCTTGTGATGGTGAGCGGAGGCAGTGGGATCACCCCTTTTATCTCTATTATCCGTGAATTAATATATCAGGGCACAAAATTCAAATGCACAACCCCAAAAGTTGTACTGATTTGTGTATTTAAGAGCTCTTCATGTCTCTCAATGTTAGACTTGATCCTTCCAATCTCTGACACCCCCTCTGACATTTCTAACCTACAGCTACAAATTGAGGCCTATATTACAAGAGACAAAGAGCCCAAACCAAATAAACCAAGTCACCATCTTCGAGCCATATGGTTCAAGCCACATTCAACTGATGCACCTATATCTGCTATATTAGGTCCGAACCATTGGCTCTGGCTTGGTGCTATAATTTCATCCTCTTTCATTCTTTTCCTCATCATTATTGGTATCATAACCTGTTACTACATTTATCCTATTGACCATAACATGAACACTATATTCTCATACCCTTTGAGGTCATTCCTGAACATGTTAGTGATATGTGTGGCTATAGGCATTACTGCTAGTGCAGCATTTCTTTGGAACAAGAAACATAATGCTAAAGAAGCAAAGAAGATCCAGAACATGGAAGGGTCATCACCAACTGTGTCACCAGCTTCAATGACTTACAATGCAGATAGAGAAATGGAAAGCCTTCCTTACCAGTCCCTTGCTCAAGCTACTAATGTACACTATGGTGAAAGGCCTGACTTGAAAAGTGAGTTTTTTCCCATTCCTTTGTTAACTATGGCCTACACATGTACGCCTATTATTTGATGAATTTTTTTTATAGTTAAACTCAGTTTACAATGATATATTAGGAGTGTTTATTTTAGTCAATTTTTTGAATTTTAACCAAACTAAATGACTGGCAATCAATTTGTTTTGGTTTGATTCGGTTAATTTTGTTCTTCTTAATTTTTTTCTTGATTTAGGTCCAATATTTTAAATTATAATTAATTCAGATTTATTTTTGCAAAAACTACATAATAAAAGACTTTTTCTAATGTTTTTTAAAAATCAAAAGAATAAATTTTAAATATTTAATCTAAGACTTAATGCTTTATAAATAAAAAGAAACAAATATTATAAATATAAACACAAATGGATAAAAGATGAAAGTATTTATAACGGTCAGTTGGTGATGTTTGGTCCATTCTTTAACTAAAATCAAATATCAAATTGCTCATTTTTAATTTGAACAAAATTGATTCTAGTGCTATATTTTTGGCAAATGGGATTGGCATATCAATTTTGAACCCTGTTAGAATATAGGTAGTTTAGACTAACTATACACAAATATATAAATATGTTAAGCATGTATTTTTTGTGAAACCTATCCATTTCTAACCTACTTATTTATTTATTTATGATTGATTTGATATATTTATTTTTCTTGAAGTTCAGATGTACTTAAGAATCTCTTTCTCATTGAAGTTGAACTATCACTAAATTGTCTTCTTATTGCAGGAATGATGCTTGAACTCAAAGATCAGTCAAGTGTGGGAGTTCTTGTTTCAGGTCCCAAGAAGATGAGGCAGGAGGTTGCAGCCATTTGCTCTTCTGGTTCAGTTGAGAATATGCATTTTGAGTCCATTAGCTTTAGTTGGTGATTGTACATTTAACTGTCGTCGTAAAGAATATATTGTCATATTTTGTAAATGTTTAAAACCTTAGTAGTTATAGCTGCTGGGAGTGTTAGTGGTGTTAGCTAGCCTAAGTGGGCATAGTAGCCTTGTTGCTTTGATATGAACAAGTTTAAATTAATTTGTCAAAAAGTAATTGGATCTTTAATGCTGTTATTGTTGTTATTATATGATTTTATGAGTACACATAAAAGAGGAGTTTGCTTGACTCTTAAGAAGTTAAGTACACTTTAGTGTAAACATGGACAATGAAATGTTTCTATACAAGACTCAAGTATTTCCATTTTTCTGATGGTCTATGAGAAATTTTTCTAATTAACTAACACTTATATACAATGGTAGAGTTAAGACTCTAGGTTGAGGAGGAGGTCTCCTTTGTAAATATGTTTTAAATATATTATCTTAGTTAGGATGATGAATCAAAAATTTAATTCATTTTCTTAGGTTTGATGGCAAATTTTTTAAATTAATTTCAATTTGTTATTGTTGGAAATTAGATTCATGAGTTATAAATAAAAAATATTGCTCTAATGGCAATTTTCTTATTTAAAAATTTTTCCTATTTAAAATCTAGAAAATTTGCAAACTTACTTATCATAAATCATGTTTTAATAATATAAAGACTATCATTAAAATTAGTTAACAGTCTCATAAATTTACAATTAGACATTAAATGAATGTAGTATAAGAATAAAACAAAATTTGTAGCATTAATATTAAATTATGTAATGTTAAAAAATGAATTAAATAGAAAGAAAAATCTTAATAATGTAATAAGCATGTGTAGTGTTTGACCTTTAATCTTTTATCTTTGTGTACTTTGACCAAAAATTAATGTTTTGACATATACATATGTGTGTGTGTGTAGTTACATTAAAGCAAAAATATGAAGAAAGGAAGATTAAAAAAAAATCTCACCTTTCTCTCTCACAATTGTTTGTCAACTTTTTTTTGAAAAAATAAAAATAGAAAAGAGAGAGAAGTAGTTACTTGTGAGAATAAATAAAGATAATTTGAAATAATAGTAAATGTTTTTTTTGTGTGTGAAAGTTTATATACATAATACATATATGTAGGTTTATTGAGTTCAAACTAAAATGTCAACTAATTTTAAATAAATTATATAATCCAATCATGTATGCTGGTTCCAATGAGTTCAAAATTCTAAAAAATAATAGGCATAATATCAAGTCTTAATACTATATAAATAAAATTTGTAAAAATTGAGGTGCCCTACCCTGTGCTATATGTGTAGCTCCGCCATTGTTTGTATGATTGAACGTCTAACATTTGCTATGGACAAGGGCCACCATCGACTAGGTTAAACAATCTGGAATTTACTATAAATTATTTTTACACCTTTTAAATTCACCTATTTATAATTAATTTATTCTAAAATAATAAATTATATATATGCAAGCCATTTTGTTTAATACATATGATATTTAAAAGTAATATTTTGTTAAAAAATCCCTTACAATTATCCTAGCTTAGGTAATTACCACTGCAACAGAGGATATCGTTAGCATTTGGTTTAAAATTTAAAGAGACCATTTAGCAGAATTCTTCTACTAAGATTAACCAATTTGATAAGCCAAGGCCACACCAAGCATAAGTTAAGGACTTTTTTATAGAGAACTCTACCTCTTAGAAGATTGAATTTATTATTGTCTTATTATCTCTAAATTTGAACAATTGTTCTAAAATTTATAATAAATAATATTCAATGAACATGCATGCATTTAAAGAGGCGATCAAATAATAGAGAGTTCAATTTGTTGAGAGGATGAGTTATTTATAACCTTTCCTATATGTTAAGAGTTAAAGATCTCCTTCAATTCAAAATTAGACTCATCATGGATTGGGCCCAAGATCTGAATTTTGCCAAATATTCAAAGGCCCAAGCTAAAGCCTGCCCAACTATCATTTTATTCAAAAAGTGGTGGGCTAGAGCACATGTTAACTCTGGTACCTACAAACTGTAAATAGCAGTGTGTACGGCCAAGATATGAACATAAGGAAATTTATAACATGCTGGCTCCCCCCACCCAAAAAAAAAAAAAAACAAAAAAACAAAAAGTTGATAAAATTCCACTATAAATATTATAGTCTGTATATACTTCTGAACCTTTGATGAAACTTCCATCCCTGTGAATGGCTAAAGAGGTACAGTTAATTTAATAATGAGATTGATTCATTTTGAAGTTGCCCTAATATCACCATTACCCACAATGTACTTTTAGAAATCGTTATGATTTTTTGTCTTGGAGTCAGAATATTCTCATCAACCCCATGGCAGTCATCTTATAAAAAATTTTATTCTAATATAAAAAGCTACTTAACTAAATAAATGTTTAAAATAAATTATTATATTATACAGAAAGCAATACGTATCAGGTAAAACATATAGAATAAGTAATTGACATTAATGTGAAGTATAGCTCTGACTGAAAAAGTCATATTGTTCCAAATAAAAGGTAAATTTATTATGAAAGCCTTAAGATAAGTTTAGAAATATTTCTCAAATGCTTTCCATTGGTGCGTGAAATATTCGAAGTCCTAAAAATAAAATCCTTCACCTTCCATGCTAAATCAAGAACATAATTTGCCTTCAGATGCTCCTCTTCTTCTTTTATGCATTTAAGCATCTTTATGGGGACAAAAAAGGATGGGTCCATATATATGCCACGAACACACATTAGAGAATAAATAATTAAATCGAATGTAAGAAGACAATACCATTGTTGAGTGGGTGGAAATAGAAAGAACATAATTGGGAAGAGCAAAGCACACACCCACACATATATATTCTATCTTTAAAATGGCAAGAGCTTCTTGAAATGTTGATTTATTGATAATCTAAATTGAAAGAAAAAAACAACAAAAACAAAAGAAAACAAAAACAAAAACAAAAAAACAAAAACAAAAGGATAATAAGGAACAGTTGCCGATCATAGACATTATCCAATAATTTGATGATGAAAAACTCTTACCATACAATGTATGGCCATCTGGTGCAAGCAATCAGCGAAAATTCAGTAAAATGGTTATGTATGTGGGTCAACTCTACTACCTGTAACACTCTCAAGTGAATTTGTATTCACTTATTGCATAGTCAATGGCCAAACCCTGCATTAATTTTTCCACTAATAAAGATAAAATAAGATGAACCAAAAAAAAAAATTAATACATGTATGCTTAATGATCCTTTATGTAAAAGGAAGTGCGTAATGAATCATTAGAAGGAAAGTTTGTACATATGAATCATTTGAACAATGAATCAAAGTTTGAAGATATACACAATTCATTAATACCCTTGTTTAATCAAATTAAACTTGGGAAATAGGTGATTTCATTATCTAAAAAGGAGCACATCTGATGTAGCCAAAGACAAAACATTCCCAGAAAAAAAAAAGCTGTTAGCCCTAAGTTCTGACTACTTCCTTTCTTTCTCATTATTCTGCTACGTATGTCACAATTGCACAGATTATGAAAATTATTAGCCCTAAGTTCTAGTTAGCCTTTATATTATTGTTTTGGTAGGCTAGAAAAACCAACCATGCATGTGGGCTTTTTAGACCAGCAATTGGTGGGATTAAATAGCTACATCTTCCTTTTCACGCCAGCATAAAATAAATAAATAGATAAATTGATTCTAATTATGACTTTTTTTGTAACAACTTGTAAAAACAAAGTGGGGACATACATGCGAAATGGCTATATAAAACCAGTTGTGACTCGTAGCAACGTTATTATCATATTCCATATACCTAGCTAGGTAGCTAGCTTATACCAATATCCAATACCATCATCACAATAATGTACTATTACATGAAAATGATATAAATGTCAAGCTCTGTCCAAATCGATTTGAAATATTCATGTTGAATAGAGCAAAAATGTCTTGTCTTGGACTTACTGCTAAAAAGGCATACTAACCAATGCTTCCCCATCTGTCTATAGAAGTATTTGTTAATTTGCTCCCCATTTTTTGTACTTTGAGTTTGAACTAAATGAGGAACACCGGTGATAGCTAGTAATCATGGGTTAATTATGGCTAGTAATACTAATGACCATATGTAGTAAACACACATGCTGCTGAGTGCTAATATATGGTGCTACATTTCCCTAAATTAAAGCCTATTTATTTATCGATTAATCTCTCAAAGTTAGTTATCGCACAGGTGCTTTTAGATTTCTCTACCATGAATCTAGAGATTATCTGATTCATCGAATTCAACATGTTACACACGTAAAAGCACAAACGATGTGGAGATTATAAAAGAAAGGGAAGCATGCACGCCCATAATACAAATAATAAAAATAAAGTGGGTGCATGTGAAATGGCTATATAGACTACCGTTATGTAAGTATACTAATATTTATATCTCTATCGATGGTATCCTTAACATTTTGGGATCTGGGAAAATGCCCACATAGCATTGATTTCACATCAATTTTATTCAGCAAATGTGCAAAAGTTTAAGACAGTACAAGTCAAGATCAACCATTTTCAGGCTGGGCCCTCCCCGAAAACCCTCCCCACCCTTAATTTGTCGCTTGGTTCCTAGCACCAATCCTATTACGTTAAAAATTACGTAATATATATACATAAAGTAAATCGGTAAGAAACCACAACTCAAATATGGCGGTTAAAAAGGTCAGTTAATTAGTGTCTTCTTAACTCCTTTTTCTCATTAGTACTCGTCGGACCTTTAATTGGTATTTGGTTGATACGGTCCAGAGCAATGAACTAGTTCTTTGCATCCACCACTTTCTGCGATTGTAGAATTTTGTCTTTGAAGCCCCAACAGTAAGATGATCGGTCATAAAAGATGCTTGAATTTTACATAAATGTGAGAAAAAACATTTTAGATGATAAGTACGTAATGTAATTTACGTACGCAAATATGAAGCATATATATTAAAAAAGAAAAGAAAAGAAGAAATTACAACAAATGTTGGTTAGAGGGGGAAATAAGAAAGAAGGCCAGAGTAATTATTTTTGAAGTTATATTAGTTATTGATAATCTACATTGAAAACTAGAAAAAAAAAAAGAGGCTTAAACTTTTGATCGCTCTGATATTGTAGAAGTGTCAATTTGGACTATTTGATCCCTTCGATATCTTTTAACATTTAAAAGTAACGTCATTAAGTTCTTCTCTCGTAGTTATGTTTCTATATATATAAAAAAAAAAAGTTACAGATAATTTACATACATACGTAAGTGGTTTGGGCCCTAAGGAGTCGGTAAATGACAAGTAATATAATCCTATATGGAATTAGGAAGCGTACGAAAAATAAAGGAAAGAAGAAATAAGTAATTAATTACAATAAATATGCTAGGAGAGAGAGGGGACAAAAAAGAAAGAAGGCCTGGACACCCTTTAGAAATTAATGTTGATTACTAATAACAGATTAGAGAAGCTATACAAGCAAGACTGAGATGAGGAAAGAGAGGTAATGAAAAAAGTAGTGTAGTGTGTGTGTGTGAGAGAGAGAGAGACTAAAGAAGCTATAAAAGCAAGACTGGGATGAGGAAAGCGTGGGATATCAAGGACAAGTAGTTAAGTCTTCGTCTTCCAAATGAAACGTCCTAAAAGTTTGACAAGAGAGAGATGGGGACATATATATGAAAAGCATAAACCTGGTATTGTGACTCAAAGCCAAGTCCCTCTAAGTCATATTCCATATACCTTGTTCAATACAATCATCATCAATGGCCAACTACCCAAATGATAGTAATTCTCCTCCCAGTGCAGGTAATTCAATAATTTCCAACGATACAAAGAAGAAGATAAGCCCATGTACCAAGAAGCCACCAAGCCAGACAGCTGCTTCCATTTCAACCAGCTCCAACACGGGAAAGTCATGGCCTACTACTCAAACTGTGCTCTGTCCGTTTACTAAGAAGCCACCAAGCCAATCAGTTGCTTCCACTTCAACCAGCTACAACACTGCAAAACCATGGCCTACTATTGCCGACATCTTTAACCCTAACAGAAGGAGCCGGAAATGATTCAGAAATCACCACCACTATGTTATGTTATGTTTTCTATCTATCTATCGATCTGTATTTTTGTAATTTCGGGTGTTCCAATAGAGAAGTTCTTCTCTATTGATGATGTGTTATTTCTGCCTATCTACCTATAGCTATGTATATAAGTTCTTTTTTTTTTTTTTTGTTTTTGGTTTTTTTCATTTTTGTGTTTTTTGTTGTGGTTGGGGGGGGGGGGGGTGGGAGAACGTGCGAGAGATTGTATCACACAAAACTATCTATGAAATATGAATAAAAAGCTGGGTTTGGATTTCTCTTCTTTTCTGTACTTTGAACTTCTTACTTTCTCTTTCTTTCTCTTCTCTCTTGTCTTGCGCAACAGGTTGCTCCAAGTTTAGCAGTATAACGGATAATTATCAACATATCATCATCATCATCTTGAGTTCACCCCATCCTCGGTAGCTTGAATTTTGAGGAATGATGCCGCAATATAGGTGATTGCTGGTTGTGTAGTCTGTAATTTTGTTTGATTTGCTTTTCTGGGGTGTTCTGTTGTTTCATTAAAAAGTATTTCTCCCTCCACTGAGTAGTACACAGATTTTTGGTAAGGGTCTTGGACCCAAAATGCCAAACCTTTGATTCTTCAGATACGGATCGGAGTTTGTTGTGTATAGCTAGTATCCTTCTCTCCACTTACTTCAACCTCGACCAGTAAGAAACAATTGAATGAAATTCAATGTTGATTACTTCTCTAGTTGTCTACCTATGTCTTAGATCCTCCTTTTCTAACTTTTATATATAATCAAATATATATGTTGAAGCTTCTGCTTAATTAATAATCAAGTATACTAAGCTCTTGCCATCTCAAATACGGAGTCTCCTGCTTAATTAATTTCATACTTTTACTACTTTATAAACCCTAGCTTCTACTGTGTTATCTCAAGTGGCTATGCTTCTCTTAAGCAATGCCATTATTAAATCCCATTAAATTCCATTATTAAATAGACAAATTGTATATGATTTTCACAACCTCTCACCGGTTTCTCCCACTTTTTTTCTTTTCCTTTCCAAATTTTTATTTATTAAAAAAAAGACTATTCTAGAATAAAGGCGAAGGGAGGGATATTTTTTTTAAAAAATTATATTTAAAGACCTAAATTTTTTAAAATTTATAATAAAAAGTGTTAAGAATTAAAATTATTTCCAAAAATTATATCATTTACTATGAAAGTTTAAGAAAGTTATTATTAAATTTTAGGATAGCTACCATCAAAATTACATATATTATAACTTTTTCAAAATATAATAGTAATTTTCTTAAATTTAGTAATAAGCTTTCTAAAAGTTAATAGTAATTTCAGTGTTTAAAAATAATTTTAATTTCATTCTTTAAAAATAATTTTAATTTTTATATTCTTTATTATAAATTTTACAAAATTAAGTCTTTATAATTTTTTCTATTTCCTTTTTCCTTATTTCCTGTCCTCCGCGCACCTCTCTTCTCCTCTGTCTCCTCTCTTCCCCCTCTCTCCCACACGCACACAAAAAAGCACAAACCTCTTCTCTCCACTCTTCTCCTCACAAGCCAGTCAAAGAAGAATCAGTATATATGCATCGCCTTACGATTATATTGAAATGTAAAACTAATATAAAAGTAGAATTAATGCACGTATTTTCTTATTAGTAAATTGAAGGATTTTGATACAGAGAACATTGTTAATTAGATTATCTCAAAATCTGCGTGTAAGATAATAAAAAATTGTTTTACATAAATCAGATTCAATAATAAAAATTTTATTCTGTTGAACTCTCAAGAATCCTAAATTGAAATGTGAAATTAACCTAAAGTAGAACATACCATTCCATTTATTCTTAGTAATTTCATCAACTAAACTTGTCCCGTCGAGCTGCTGTAAATTCAACAACAAGAAATTACATTGTCATCCTGGTCAAGATTTAATAATAATCAAATCTTGAAGCAAAAATGTGAAAGCAATTACAAAAAATTAAGGTATATAGACTCCCAGTTGTATCTGAATTTAGATATTCTAGAGCAAGGGATAAGCAAGTTGTTTATCTTCATTGACAAATATATGTCACAATCATCGTCCCATCCTCATGATCGCAAATGTACATGTAATGAAACATCCTACTTCCAAATGATGCTCTAAACAAAAACATTTAACATGTGGAAAGTCAAAATGGATTTTGGCCTAGGGACACCACTGTCACCATAAAATGAGGGATTTTTCCTTAGCAAAAAGCAGTACCAATCAATACCAAAAACTTTGACGAACTTGAACAATAAATATATAATGATGATAAATACACAATTTTTCTTGGGAATTATTCACCAACTATGTAAAACTGTTGATCATGTTTCTCCGTATAACTACAAGTAGACAGAACAACATATGCAACTATTCATAATGGTGTGTGTGTGTGTATATCGCACATACTTGGACCACGTTGACGTTTTCACCGTGAAGTGACTTCAACTATTCGTCTTAAATGACTCGTGATATCTGGACGGCTTCCTCAAAGCATTAATTTCTTCGTTATGGTCGTCATAATATTTTAATTAATTAATTTTCAATACGAATAAAATTATATATATGCGCAATCTAATTGGCAAGTATAAGGGATTTATGATGACATGGACAAATATAGATCCACTTGTTTGAAGAAAGGATAGTGTGAGGAAGATGATGATAACAATGAAGATGACATATATATACATATATATATATATATATATATATAAGCCGCCTTTTTCGGCTCAAGCTTTAGTGTAGTTCAAGTTCACGATCAAAATGTGATACTTCGTAGCAGTTCAACTTTATATTTCTGTTTTGGTAGGTTAGAAAAACTAACCATGTGGGCTTTTAGACCGGAAATTTATGGGAAAAGGGGCTCAAGTTATAAACCAATTAATTGGAGAAATTCTTGAACATAATCTTGAGATAGGTGGAATTTACTAAAATACATTAGAAAACAACTTGACATACCGACATAATTATTGTTTCTTAATCGGCTATCGATTTTAGTTAGACTATGTCTACCCAATACTTTGTCAACTACGTTAAGACTTTTTCGTTCAATAGGGACATGATGTGTCAATGTCAGTTTCGTGTTTACATGCTATATGTATTGCATCAAAGCCAGCAATTTTAGGTATTTGTTATCAAATTTTTTTTTAATAAATAAAGAATAAGTGAATATTAATTCTTACAACTTAATACCACATAATTGGATGTTAATTTTTTTTTTTACATGTTATATGTTTTATTAGAAAATATGATAACTAATTACTTATGAAGCTTTACTAAGTCTGGTATTTTTCTATAATATTACTTATAGGGAGGAGGCTTGTATGGTAATTATATGTTAGTCTCATCCTTCTGCATTTTGCTATCTTATATTCATCTCTGATCATGCATGTTTAGTTATTTGGGGTTGCGAGTTTGGTGTTGGTCTATTTTTAGAGAGAGAGAGAGAGAGAGTGTGTGTGGGACACCAAAATGGCTCTCTCCTCTTACCTTAAAAACGAGAAAGAGAAACACATATATTATTACGGAGAGTAAGAACTAGTGAAATGCTATATAATTATAATGTGAGTGAAGAGTGGAAATAGAACTATTATAGCCGCATTTCTCACAAATATTGCATTATATGTATCTCAAAAGCATTATCAAAGTCTTGCCATTGTTAGCTAGTGTCAGCACTGAAAAAATAAGTACCTTGTTATATCTAATATACTATAAAATGTAGTAAGATATTAGTATATGACGTGCTTACCGTGTGGAAAGTCATAAAGGGTCTTTGCTTGCGGGAATACACTGACACCATGAATGAAAGCAATATCAGTAGCAAGATTTAGATGAGTTAATTTAAACACTGAATATATAAATTATGCTAAATCCACAATTTTGAGTTATTGAACCACCTATGTACAACTATTGACCATGTTACTCCATATAAATATGACATGAAAGAACTAGATTCATAATGGCAATATATACTTTAAACTTGCGAACAAGCATATATCATCTCTATGTCCTCACTCCGGAGAGACTTGAAACTAATTAATTGTTCTCAAATTACCTACGATGTCCTCTCTACAGCTACTTCAAAACATTCCTTTCTACGCTAATCATAATTCATGTTATTGATCTATTTATTGGATTGGCTCGACTGAAGCATTATTAATTAATTACCTCCTTTTAGTGAAGCAACTGCTTCTGACCCCAGAATTCAAAGAATATTTGAAAGAGACATTTGTGCTTTGTTTGTTTTCAAACATCATATTAAAATTACTCCATCAATTTTACGAAACTATAGGGAAAAAAAAAACAATGATATATTTATTTGTCGCAACAATTCATTATTGATTTTTAAAAGGAGACTTTTGCAAGTCTTAATATATAATGCCAAACTTAATCTATTGTAGCAATGGATCATAAGGACGGATGAGTAAAAACTTTTCTTTTACGATCTTTGATTTTATTTTAATGTATAATTAGTATACAATGTTATATATCTAATTACTTTATAATTGTAAGTTTTAGGCAAATAGGATAGACCTTAAGACGGGTATCTCAAGTAATTTTAAATAAATATTATATAGTTCGAAGAAGAGAGAAATAAAGATGAAACATGAGTTGTGATCTATTATACTGAGAGATATAACAGTCTGTTTGGTTCAATTAAATAAAAGACATTACAAAAAATTAGTGTTTTTTTTTTCTTGCAGAATTTGTGTCTTGAAATTTCTTGTAAAATTTTTCGTGGACTTTTGTTATAATTTTCAAGTTTTTTTATAATTTTTGCAACAAATTTTCATAATTTTTTTTGTGAGAACCTTTTAATAAAATTTCAAGAGATATAACAACGATAGAGTACGAATGAGATATCCATAATTTTTGAAGAATTTATCCATTAGAATTTAAAAAATAAAATTTTTAATTCTTGTAGAAAAAAATCATAAAAATTATAAAAAAAAAAAACTTGAACTTTTTCTATTATTCTTGTCGTAAATTATCTTAAGAATTAAAAAAATTATAAATTTTTCTTTGTTCTCATGATAACTTACCATAAGAATTTCAAAAATTTTTGTAAAGTTTAAAAGAAAAAATGTGTTTTAATTTTTATGATAATATATTGTGATAATTAAAAAAATTATAATTTTTGAATTCTCACAAAAAAATTTTATGAAAATTGAAAAAATTACAAATTTTTTTTATTCTCATAAAAAATTCTATGACAATGGTGAAAAAATAAAAAGAATTAAAAAGCAGAATGTTAAATGATTTTTTTTGTTATTGCAAAAATTTATTATGAAAATTTCAAAGTTTTTGCAAAATTTTAAAAGAAAAATATTTTTTAATTCTCCTGAAATGTTTCTGTAAGAATAAAAAACATTAACAATTTTTTAATTTTTATAAAAAAATTTTTATGAGAATTTAAAAATTATAATTTTTTTTATTGTCATAAAATATTTCTATAAGATTGAAGAAGAAATAAAAAAAATCATCCATATGGATCTTAACTCTCTTTTGTCCCTTGATATTTTCATTTATCCTAATTTCTCTGAACACATTTTCTCCTCTGGCAACCCTGAGGAAACCGCACTCGCCAACCCTATTCGTCTCGATTCACGCGAGGGGACCAAACCCCTGCGATGGCCGCCGATATGCCTCCTTATCAAAATGGCATCGTTGTCAACGGAGATCTGAGCGCGACCTCAAATTCCACCGCGGCTAAGAAGTCGAGTGAGAGAGAGCGCCGTCACCGCTGGCGGAAGCAGAAGAAGAATAATAACAAGGCTTCTTAGGAGTCAGAGTCTAATGCCACCAAAGATGGTGAAGCGGCTGATATATAGCCGATGACGACACTAAGGAGAATATGAATCCACAGCAGGTTCTCATCATTCTATGTCGGTTATGACTGTGTTTAGAATTCGATGCGTTGGATTAGTTGTACGACGTTGGAGGTCTGTAATCCATACTACTTTGAATCGCTGCAAAGTATGAAAGCTAAAGAAATTGATCCTGATAGTAGGTATTTGTGTTTGTCGAATAACATCACTGTGAAGATAGGGTTTAAGAACTTGAACGGAGCTTGTTATTTAGCATTGTGTAGGAGAGAAGCATTAGACTCGTAGTTGCTGTATTGGGTGTCTTGTTTAACAGAGTTCAGTGTTTTTATAGAAGCATGACAACTTCAAATTTTCTAAAGCATTAGCGTTAGAAGTTAGTTGAACTGTAAAATTCTAGCCGTGGTTGTTGAGAAATTGGAGGAAGAGAAATGGGAAGAAATGAAGTGGTGCTTGGGGGTAATTTTAATTTGATAGGTAGAGACTTTAACTTTAGGTTTATTTAAGACTGCATTGGGACAAAGTTTGTTTTATTATGGTTAACTTTTGATCTCCTTTCATTGCTTTTTACTCTTATCTTGGTGTCATGGCCATTTTGCAAATACGTCTCTTTTTCATTTTTAAGGTGTGGGATGCTGATGCAGCAAACCCAAAGTTGCTAGTGGTCTTAAAATCATGTCGAAATACTGCTCCTCTACCAAGGCATTGGTTTCAGAAGAGGAAATTTTTGCAGGTTAATAAGCATTTCTCTATTTATCATTATGTGTTAAAGATGGAAGCATGCCTGGCGGGTGTAGTCAACATGATGGATGTGGGAATTAGGTAGAGGAAGATAACATCGATAAGGTTTCTCTCATATGTATATATGCAGTGCTTGGAGGGAAGCTGCTATGACAATCATCAAGCCAGGACTTGTAGGTGTTTGGCCATGGGCATCCTCGAATCATTTCTCTTTTAATATTTTTTCTAGTTTGCGTGGGGATATGGACCTTTGTATGATGTTATATAACGGAGCTCATTATGACGTGGCTTTTTTGCATGATACTACTGGCCATCTATATATGACTATGGTGCTAATAGTTCGCAAATGGATCCTCTGCTGTTCAATTCTTCATGCTGTTATCCTGTTAACATAGAATAGAAAGTGTATTATTATTTTTTCTCTTTTTTTATTTAAAATAAACTCACTCTTCCATTTACCCCCTAATAGTTCTACTTTGAATTTTAAGATGTCTTTCCATTGTGATTAATGCTCGGGCTGAATTTCTATTGTCTTCAATGATTTATAGTTGATGTGCTTCCAGAGTTTAGGTTATGGGTAAATAACTTGTATCTCATCAAAAATTGTGTTATTGTCTTTTGCGGGGCAAACAAGGTATTGAGAATATCGAACCGTAACACAATCTTATGTGTTTGCTTATGTCATGACATTTTAATTGTTCATGTGACATGTTACTTGCTCAGTTATAAAATCATTTTGCAGATTGTGTTTTGTCCAAAAATAATATATTATGTATACGGTCTTTTATCTTTAGCATTGGCCATGTTTTATATTGAACTTGTTGAATAAGTTAGAACTCCTCTTTTTGTGGCAATTTTTTATAAAAGTCAAATTAATGGGGCTTTAATAATGTTCTTTTTTTTCTGCTGGTAAAAATTTTTAACAGTAATTTTTGTTGCCATTAAAAACCTTTGTTATGGTAGTTTTAAGTCCGACCGAACAACAACTAAATATAACATCTAAAACTTCTCAGCGACAAGTTCTTTTTTTTTTTAAGTATTGATATAATTAAATCCATTAGGTGTTAAAGTGTTGTGAATTTAATGAATATGTGCTCTTGCAATAAGTTTAAATTTTTTTATAAATTTTATTTATATTTATAAATCATATTTTAAGAAAAATTTTATTGCAACATGGATATGAATTTGAATGTCCTTGGTTTCTTACCTTGTCACTAGTAGGGACCTAAATATCTCACAAAATTTGAGCGTTTAAGATAAGAACCAAGTGGTAATGATTTTGATGTATGAAAAAACTTTCTGAGTATCTGCATTTTATATTTTCGTTGTTTGAAAATGCTTTCTAGAAAATTTGAAAAGGTATATATTAGTATAATTGGTCTTTGTTTGTGCTTTAAGATTATAAAATAATTTTTTTGAAAAAAATTTAAAAGTCACCACTAATTTTTTTTAAATAAAATTTTTTTAATGGTGACTATTGTCATCATTAAGAATTTTCATGAGAATAAAAAATTTTATAAAATTTTAGAGTTTTTTTTTTACAAAAAGATTTCAAAAATTTGTTTTTTTCTTGCAGTGGGAGATTCCTTTTTCTTAATTATATGTAATGTTTATTGTATTTTTGTGATTATTATTCAACAATATTTATTTCTTGTTATTACTTTTTTAAAATAAGGGTATGAAGTTTATTTTTTACAATTAAAATTACCTTTTTTTCATTTTTTAACAATTCTATATACTAAACAAGTAATTAAATAATTTAGTTTTAGTTAAGTTCATATCCTTACTCCGTAATGTACCCGCAAAAAAAAAAAAAAAGTCTTGTGTCATTGATCGCATTGTTTGATAATTAAGTTACTCTTACACATTGGTGTGGTGAACTGAATGTTTGTCTTTGGGTTTGTGCTTTATTATTGTTTATGTGATTTATTTCTTTTATTTTGCTTATCATAAAATAGATTTTTATATGAATAATTATACATATATATATTAACGTTAAAATAATCGTGTATGATTAAGGTTAAAATAATTTATGAAAGAATTGTATATTTTTAATTTCCCTTTTTCTGTAAAAATTAGATTTGGTCAATGTAAAGTCCTATCTGTTAAAAGGCAAAATCCAATCCCGTAAATTCAAGGTATATTTGCTTTGAGAAAAATGAAGAGGAAGTGAGTTTTTTATTTTGATATTTTTTAATTTGTATTTAAATGTAATTTTTTTCATTTTAAAATATGTTAAATTGAAGAAAACAAATAAAAAATTATTTAAATTCAAATATAAAACTTTAAAATTGAAATTTTTTTTCTTTTTCTTTACCTTTTCTATTCTTCTCAATCCAAATATAACTTTGAAGACTAGACCAATATTTTCGAATGCTTTTACCAAAAAGTGAAATCATACTGCTTAGGTAAGAATTAGATTTAAATGCATTTTTTATATTTTTTATATTAAAATTTTTAATTAAAATACAATAAATATGTAATTTTTTATTAAAATATAACAAATATATAATTTAATTGAAAAATTATATAGTTGTCTTCGAAAGTTATACAAGTGATATGTTATTATAAAAAAATTATATATTTATTATGTCTAATTAAAAATTTTGATAATAAAAGTGTTAAAAAGTTGTATATAATTTTTTCTCCCATTACCTAAATATGCATCTTTTTTAAGGGCGATCTAAATGGGATTTGATTGATGGGCTATGATTTTCATTTGAGGGTCCCCAGCCCATGTTCACGTTTCGACCTCTGTCCTCTTGTAATTGTTGGCAAGCGTTGACCCATGTTAGGTTAATTGGGTTCCATTTTGTTGTTGTGTCTCTATTTCACTCTTTTACAAACTTATTCATGTTCTATTCTTTGTAAAACCTGAGATTCCAATGCACACAACGAAATCTTAGTTTATGCATCGAATTAAAATAGTACTTATTTCTGAAAATGAGGTAATCTTTGAAGCCTTTAACGTACCACAAATTAGAGTTTCACTCTTTAGGAATTTCCCTCTTTTAAGTCCTTGTGGGTATATTATAAAAAATAAAGAACTTATATATATATATATATATATATTTCTATGAAGATCAAGGTACATATTTTGATTCATTTCTCTACTGTCTTTTGCATTCAAAAATAAATTTTATTTGTATATATAAGAAAAGAAAAAGAATACAAAATCAGTTATATACTTAGAAAAGTTATTATCATTTTTAATGTAACCACAATTTAATGTTTTTACTTTTTTTTAATACCCTTTTAAGGTGTAGATAGTATAATAGAGAGATGTCTTGTGATATTAAATGCTAAAAAAGTGAAGGCAAAGAATACAGTGTGAGTTTTGGGTGAAAATATAGTAGCGAACAATAAGATGGAATTGTTGGGGATTAAATTCATCAATAAGATGGAAAAATTGATATTTTAGAAATATGATATGGTGGTGGTGCTTTGGAAACGAAGTTATAAAAAAGTGTAATGACGTGGTCTTTTATTTTAATAAGTTAAACTATTCTTATTTTAAAATGATAATATAATTATCCTTATTTTAAAGTATTGTTCAATAATTAATTGAAAAATGAATAATCTATAAGGATAATTATATCGTTATTTATTATTTAATGATAATGATAAGGAATTATTGTTTATTTATTATTCAATAATAATGTAATTTTCTTTATATATTTATGATTACCTTACATGTTTATCATTTTATTTAATAATAAGAATATATAAATTTTATTTAGTAAATTTTGTTTCGTTAAACTAATGATATTTTTTAAAATTAAAACATACTTACAGTTTCTTTTTTATATATAGTTACACGAACCATTTCAAGAATAATCCTCCAGGGTAATAAAAAATAGAAAAGAATTATCGATTGCTAGCATAATAGAATCTGTTCCAAAACAAAATAAAAATCAATAAATAATAATTCACGGTCATTAAATAATACATGATAATACAATTATCTTTATAAACTTATCATTTTATAATTTATATTGAAAAATATTTTTAAAATAAGAATAATTACATAATTATTGTAAAATAACAATTATCAACTTATTAAAATAAGTTGATAATTACTATTTTAAAATGAAAAATTTTAACTTTAAAAAAACAAAATTTCATTGTACTTTCTTATAACTTTCGTTTTCAAGGAATTACCGTCATGTTGAATCTATAGAATACCAATTTCTCCATTTTATTGGTTTAATCTACAACAATTTGTATTTTCTCATTAGTTGTTCGCTCTTCCATTTCTTCTTCACTTTGAATTTTTCACTCAGAACTCATTATATTCCTTGAAGTATCAGAAGATAAAAGGTAAGAGAAAAGAAACAACAAAGGCATTAATTAAACTGTGGGTGTGTTATAAATAATAATAATTTTTCAAACTATAGAATTGATTTTGTGTTGTTTTTCCTTTTTTTTATATACAAATAAAATTTATTTTTAAATGAAAAAGATAGTGGAGAGGAAATAAATGAATCAAAATATGTACTTTGATCTTCACACAAGAAGAATATGTTATTTAATGTTCATGATACCCAACTCTATTTTGTGACGCTTTAAAGCCTTGAAAGATTATCCTAATATTAATTTGGTTCTCTCAAATATTTTTTATTAGTATATTACTTAAAAGTTTGAGTTTGTTTCAGCCTTATAAAATATTTGCTACACTTGTATCTTGTTGCAATTTTTAAAATGGTAAAATGGGAACAAAATCAAACTATCTTTGGAAGAGTAAAATAAATTTTTACTCAGATTAAGTTAAAGTAGAGAGCTTTTCTATTTCTTTAATTGTATTAATTATATATTTTCATTACTTTTTTATTTTCTCAGGCCTTTATTTTGATTACAACAGGAACTTTAAAGATTAGAATTATAAATATACATCTTCTTAGGAACATATTATGAATAAATTATAAATTTTCTTGGCTACCAGAGCTATGACCCTCGTTTGTCTTTTTGAAGATCATCTACTCCTAGCAAACTGATCATACAATCTGTGCGCCTGCGCGCGCTACAGTCTTATCATTTATATGTGTGACTTCAATTTTTTTTAATATATTTAATTTTAATTTTATTTTGTCAGATGTATCTACTTATTCAATATAATATCCTTATTTATACAATATTAAACTTATTTTTTATTTATTTTTTACATAATATTACAGGTGTTATAATTGTGTAATAAAAATTACCCTTAATTGTCTATATGCATGCAGATAAATTTGGCTTGTGCGGCTAACGCAATAATAGGAGGAGGAGTCTCTCGTCATGGCATGCAGAAACCAAGATCCAAACCACCCAATTTAACCAATACGACTAGTCAAGTGAAAGGCGCCCATATCTGGAACATTTAAAAATTAACATTGGTGGTAGTTCTTGTGGTAATTCGGAAAAGGCTAGAGAAGAAGAGTATGGTTTCTTTAGAGGTTTTTATTATAAAGTTGTTATAGAATTTGAAAAGGAAAAAAACAAGAGAGAGAAAACAGAGAGCTGGAAAAAAGAAAAGAAAAGAAAGTCTTATGCAGATATGTTTTTTGTTTTTTGTTTTCGAAACTCTGTAAGTATTATACAACAAAAAAATTGTAAAGAATCTCTATAAATTATTCGAAGTGCAAATGGTAATTGGACAGTTGACTTCGCCGGTTCAATCAGTTTCAACATAATTTTATACACCCTACTTTTAGCGATTAAAGAAGGTCTTGAACTTGCTTGCGACGTCGAAAGAGCTAGAGAAATTTGTATGCTATGTCAAAGGAAATGGAAATTCTTGAAGAAGGCAATCAATGTATTGTGTTGACTACCTTGCAAAACTTGGATCTAAAAGCAAATATGATTCTCACAACAAGCCTTTTCATGCACTTCAACAACGACTAGAAAAGGATGCTAGAGGAGATTCTTACTGTACAACTTATTATAGTTTATTTGAAGGTAATTTGAAACAAGATGTATTTATATAAAATTATCATTATTCATCAGTATTCTTAAAAGTGGACCAGAGAATGGAGTGATTCATGTGTTTCACGTTATAAATTAAAATTTTTAAAAAATACTCTCTATATAACAAAAAACAAGTAATTATAATAGAATAAGAAATTATAAAAACACCACATATAATATATATAAGTACTTCTTGACTAAAATTATTTGTTAACGATTACTTGTTTCTATTTTTTTGGGTGTTGTTATAAAAAAATGTTTGGCCTCTAGAGATTGAGTTTTTACCCAGGATATTTATTTTGGTTATAAAAATTTTTAATTGTTAAATTAAATAATATATATTTTTGGACAAAAATAAAAAAAGAAATGTACGGGTAAAGTAAACTAAAAGAAATGTATGGGGTAAAGGAAACTCCAGAGGTAAAAGTTTGTATATCAACATTTTTTGAGGGTGACTTCTGGTTTCTTTTTTTTTATTTTTCTGTAAGGAGCTTATAGTATCATTTGAATATGGATATTTATATTAAAACATTAAATACTTAATTTGAATTGCTTAATCAGACTGTTGTAAATTTTAAAGATTTTAGGAAAGATAAATTTACACATCTAATCCCCATAATTGAATATCCAGATAAATTCATATAACATGCAAGTCAGTTCAAAGATAGCTGCAGAACCTTGCACCCTCCCAACTTTGCAACAAGACAATCACAAAATGTAATACATTTAGTTCGTTATTGGCATAAATCACCAATTGATAGAAAAAATTTCAAAAATTGATCTGAGGAAAGGTTTTTCTTATACTCTGTAATTCTCTATTATACAGCTCTTTAACTAGAATTAAGATGTTTCCTTCATCTTTTTTATATTAAGATAATACATTGATAATCTTGAACTTTAAAATTTAAGAACTAAAATTAATTATCAACTAAATTATTAATTATTATAATTATTTAATTAATTCAATTAATTAAATTGACTAATTGGAGTTGAGTCTTCTGTTCAGTTCATCATAAACACCTCAAAATTCAACAAGACCTAAATTTGAAAATTGAACTACACCATCTTCCTCCATATTTCTTATAAAAATAAATAAATATGAAATCACTTGTATAAATATGGCAGTTTCATTTTATCTTTTTATTGATGAATACTGCAGTGGACTGAAGTAACTTTAAAAGACAAATTTTAAATATAATTTTTAAATATTTGTTATTAGAATTTTGAATAAAAATAAAGAAGTGGATTTTCTTTTATAAATTAGCTTAATTAATGTAACAAAGAGGCTACTTAATGTAGCAATAGGAAAACACAAAGTGGAGAAGGCCTACCATTGCAACCTTAATTAATACTATATAGATAAAAATTTAATTGTAATCTTAAGTATTCATTTTGGACCACAGAAAAAGTATTTGTGATCAAAATTTTTAATATAATTTAATAAGTAATATTTTTCACAATTAAACAATACAAGATTATTTTATTAAATATTTAAAAATTTAATAATGAATACTTAAAATTTTTTACTTATATTTTATTTGTCTAAATATATTACTAATTAAGGGAAAATGAAGACCAAGCGGGGAGCCTATTTATTTGTTCGTCTCCAAAACAGCAAGGTATTTAGGGACGTCAACCTCATAGGCCGAAGGTGGGAGTACCTCCCGACTCTCTGCCTCTCTTATCTAATTTTTCTCTCATCTCCATCTCTGATCCTTCTAATGAGGGGAGTACCCAGCCCCCTCCCAAAAAAAATCCCAAATCCTTGTCGGGATCCCTCGCATGGAGAGGGAGTGAGGGATTGAAGGTTATTAATTCTTAGATTAGATTGATTTTTTAAAAAATTTAAATTAATATAAATATAAAAAAAGAGTGAAATTACTAAAATCACAAATGAGAGAATTTTTTTTCCCTTATCTCCAATTACGGGAAAAAAAATCCCAAATACTAAGTCTATGAATGAGACAATTTCAGTAAGGACCCTATATATATATATGTGTGTGTGTGTGTGTGAACGGTTCAAATCTTGGGCCTCAATTTCAAAATTCATATGGAAATAGTCAGGGGTGCTAGATATGTATGTTTTAACATGTCGCTCATTGCTTGGTTCTCATTACTCTCAACTAGGAAGTTACCATTGCAACAGAGGAAATCGTTACTCCTTGGGTTTTAAAAGAACATTTAGCCGAATTCCTCCGCTAAGCCTAAGCAATCTGATAAGCTAAAGCCATGCCAATCACAAGCAAACGTTTTAAATGATCAACATGCTAATTTTATATTGAAATATCTATGTAAATGACCCCATTGAATTTAAAATTAGACTTATCATGGACTGCGCCCCAGATCTGAATTTTGCTAACTATTCAAAGGCCCAACCTAAAACCTGCCCAACAATAAGGAGGCTAGACCACTTGTAACTATGGACCCTATAATTTAAAGGCCTCATGCCTCCTTGTTTTTTAAAAGCAAAATTAATTATATATATTTTTTCAATTAACTTATTCAACATAATGAAATAAGATGTCTAAATAAATTTAGAACTAATCGGTAAACACCACTATGATCAATTAGTCTAAACCGATGGAGAGAAAGTTGTAAAGCCTCCTTATTTGTCAGAATTGAATTTGCTCCCGTAGTAAAAAGAATCTCATAAAATAAAATAAATAAAACTAATTTGAGTGGATTTGATACAATTTTTTTTTTTCATTATAAAAGAAGATATGTCACTATATTTGCCCCTTGTCGCATCATTAATTCCTTATTCTTTCATGCCTTTTTTTCACTTGGGACAAATTAGAAAACTGAAAGGGTTGACCTGCAAGTTACGTCAAATTTGAGCCAAAAAAAAAAAATGTCAAATTGCAACGACCCACATGAACTGGGAGTCCTACATGAATTGTGCCCCCAACTCTTGATGAATTTTATTTTACTAATTTTCACATTCCAAACATTACAGCGGGGCTTCATGAACCATGCTTCTTTTCCTTTCAGTGTCCCATTCATAATTTCAGTTTGTATAATAATCAATTAATCATACCTCATATTATAATTTCAATTCTCAACTACAAATAGCTAAATTCCACTCAGATTCTCCCATAGTGAAAACTCTCTCCAAACACACTACACAACACACCTCTGCTTTCTTTGTAGACTAAGGGGCAGAGGAACCAAAGAAAGAAAGAGAAAAAAAATGGCTCCAGAAATGGTGAAAAGGTCACCTTCCCTTGAAAAATATTGCAGATTTCAATCTGCTATAAGTCTTCTGGCCCTGGTGGTACTCCTGGGTTCGATCTTCTTTTGGATAATGATGCCCACCTACACCTATCGGCAAAAATGGTGTCCTAAGCTCAGAGCAGAAACTAATTCTACCTTTTTTGGCTCACAAGGTCTCATTCAACAGAAATCCCATAGCTTTTGTGTTATTCATCTTTGTATTCTGCTCTGAAGCACTCATATTTTTGGAAACATTCCTATCATGTCTGATCCACGACACTTTAAAATTCAAATTGCATCTAAATACTACATCTATATCATATCTGTGTTCTATATCCAAAATATTTGAGCGTTTTAGACTTTCTGCAATCTTTTGATATGTAGTTATAGACTAACATCTTTGAGTATTTAGCCTTTTTTGCAGATGCAACGCTTTTAATTTACTTTTTCCCTTTCTTATTCATAGCTGCTTTGGGCTGTGTGTATGTCCACATAGCCAAAAAAGCAAATAGCTCCAACATGGAAATGTACCATCAAAATCCAGTTTTGAAGATTCTTATGATTCTTCTCTTTCTCTCTTTGTTTCTGCTCTATCTTATACTGCAAGAAAAACTCAGTTCTGATATAAGCTTTGGCACAATCTCAGCAATGGTAGAAAAGGTGAGAAGGCCATATAGGAGCGTCCAGTGCTTGTGAAAGGCTCTATTGGCATTTTGTCTAGAATAGATAGCCTTCTTCATTATGTACATTGCTCGATCGTTTGGTCTTTTTCTACTTATTTAAACAACAGCTTCTGTAAAATCATCCAGGAATCAGCGGAAGAAGCCAGCGACAAAGTGTAAGAATGTTTTATCCTCGTATATATTAAATAAATACGACGCGACACATTAAATTATATAATATCATGGTGGTTTTAGCAGATGAAAGGAGAAATTGGAAAGTGTAGCACTGACGATTGGACTGACCGGGAACATATGCTTGGCGTTCCTATTTTTTCCAATGGCACGTGGCTCATCCGTGCTGCCACTGATTGGCCTCACGTTTGAGAGTTGCAACAAGTATGACATATGGCTTGAACATGTGGTCATGACTCTCTTCACTGCTCATGGCGCTTGTTATGTCATCTACTGGGCATCCACCCATCAGCTTTCTTAGGTTAAATTATACGTAAACACTTCAAATTTTATTATGCGTCTGCATGAGGAGTGAATTACTGGGTTTAGCTGTAGTGAGTGCGGATGGTGAAATGGAATATGATTGGGATATCAAATTTAGCAGGGGAGATACTCTTGTCAGTGGTTTGGTGCTGTGGGTTGCAACCATACCTGGCATAAGGCGAAAAGCTTTTGAGCTCTTCTATACTCGCTATCTCTACATCCTCTTCATCGCCTTCTTCATTTTCCATGGGGGCATCTCTTATTTATGCACTATGCTCCCTGGTTTCTACCTCTTCTTGCTCGATCGTTACCTCAGGTTTCTTCAATCAAGACGTCAAGTTTGATTGCTGTCTGCTTGTGTCTTGCCCTGTCAAACTCTAGAAGTCAACTTCTCCAAGACCCATCGTAATTACAAATTGCCACTCACACCCACACCACCACATGAGGCGTGCGTTATTTCAAGTATATCATCGTGTTTGATACTGTTTAACAGGTATCAAACATTAACATGTATATATTTTTTAAAATGTCTATGGTTAGGTCCTTGTTTAGTATGCTATTATCTTGATTGTAGTATTTTGAATGTCAAAATTACATTTTAAGATGTTTGTGTTGGATACAGTGGTAACTCAAGTTACATCACATTTTATTTTGTCAACTTCTATAAAATACTAATTATATCTTTTTTTATAACTAAATTAAATTTTTGTACCAAAATAAATATCTTGTGTATCATGAGATTTTGGGTATCTCATGCCATTGTAACCAAAATACTAAGGAATATTATGCAATAATAGTATATCAAACGACTCTTTAATATCACAAAAATTTCTTTTTTATTGAAAATGAAAAAGACGTCTACAAACTACAAAAATCACTTTCATTTGCTTTTATGAGAAGTGCTTAGTTTTTCATATTAAGATTTTGTTTAGAACATTTTGTATTTTTTTTTTGGGGCAGGGCTGACTTATAATCCCACAAGTGTTATGTTTATAGATGTACCAAACATATCCCACCTGTAATGGCATCCATTTACTATTACTTCTAACAGTAACTTGAAGCTAGAGAAGCTAAGTATTGTTATAAAAAACGAAGGAACTTGGTCCCAGAAGCAATATCGAATGCTGTCGACTTCTTTATAGATCGTCTCAATGTCTCCATTGAAGGCCTTTATGGACTTTGCATCAACCAATTATCTGAGATTTGTGACTTGGAAACAAAACACATCAAAAGCAATTTGGAGTGGGGTGGGTTTATATGGGCCTAGCTCATTGGGCTATCCAAGCCCAACATTGTTTAATTCAAGTTTAAACTCTGCGTTTTAGGTTTCAGAAATTGGGCCAGTTCAACCTTGTTAAAGTTGAAAACAGGATTAAGCCGAAGGACAATTTTGAATTCTCAAAGGTCAAGGTTGAACCTATGTCTTAATGGCAAGTGCTGTTATTAGGGTTAGGTTTGGTGCTATCTCAAAGAGTTCTAATTCTCTTCACTTAATTTATTTTTGAGTAAATTATACAGATTTTTTTTAATTCTGTTAAAATTACACAATTTTTTTATTTTTAAAATATACACATATCTTTTCTAAATAAAAAAATTATTCTATACTTTAGTATAATTTTAAAATTTTTGATCAAAATATATTTTATTTAAATTGTTTTAGTTTTAAAAAATATATATTTAGATTAATGTTAGATATTTTAGTCAAAAATTTAAAATTGAATTAAATTAGAAGGTAATTTTTGGTTTTATAGGAAATGTTTGTGTATATTTTAAAAATAAAAAAAAAATTGTATAATTTTAACAAAATTCAAAAAAAAAATTATCTAATTTACTTTTTATTTTTCACTGACAGACTCTGATGTTTTGTCTTAACTAGGTTTATGATGATGAGTGGAGGCAGTGGGATCGCCCTTTTTATCTCTATTAACCACGAGCTAATATATCTTAGCACAACATTGAAAGGCACAAATTTGTGCATTCAAGAACTCATCATGCCTCTAAATACTAGACTTGATCCTTCTAATCTCTGGCACTCCCTCTAATATTTATACCTGTAGCTAAAATTAGAAGCCTATATTATAAGAGATAGGGCCCAAACCAAATGACCCAAATCACCATTTTCGAGCCATATGGTTCAAGCCACATCCAACTGATGCACCCATATTTGCTATGTTGGGTCCAAACCATTGGCTTTGGCTTAGTGTTATAATTTCATCCTCTTTCATTCCTTACCTTATCATCATTGGGATCATAACCCATTATTACATTTATCCTATTGACCATAACATGAACACAATATTATCATACTCTTTGAGGTCATTCCTGAACATATTAGTGATATATGTGAGGTTATAGGCATAACTACTAATGCAGCATTTCTTTGGAACAAGAAACATAATGCTAAAGAAGTAAAGAAGATCTAGAGCATGGGAGGGTCATCACCAACTGTCACCAGCTTCAATGACTTACAATGCAGATAGAGAATTGGAAAACCTTCCTTACCCTTGTTCAAGCTACTAATGTGAGCTATGGTGAAAGACCTAACTTGAAAGGCAAGTTTTTTTCCATTTCCTTTTTTAACTATGGCCTACACATGCACACCCATTATTTGGTGAAAAAATTTAGCTCAACTTGATTTACAATAAAGTAGTAAGAATGCTCATTGATTTAGTTTACAATTTTTTGGATCTTTACCAAACTATTGACGATTGATTTAGTCGGTTTAGTGGATTTTGTTCTTCTTAATTTTTTTCTTCCCTTGATTTAGGTCTAAGTAGTTTAAATTATAATTAATTCAGACTTATTTTATAAAAATTACATATAAAAATACTTTTTCTAATGTGTTTTAAAAACAAAAGAATAAATTTTAAATATTTAATCTAAGACTTAATGCTTCATAAATAAAAAAAACAAATATTATGAACATAAATACAAATGGATAATTATAAAAATATTTATAATGGTCAGTTGGTGAGGTTTGGTACTTTCTTTAACTAAAACCAAATCAAATTGCTCATTTTTAACTTGAACAAAATTGATTTTAGTTCTATTTTTTTAGCAATTTAGATTGTTTTAATCAATTTTGAACATCTTTAAAAGATAAGTAGTTCAAACTTATTATAAATGAATATATAAGCATATTAAGTATAATTATTTAGTAAAACCCACTCATTTCTGACATGTTTATTTATCTATTTATAATTAATTTAATCTATCTATCTTTGAAGATTCAATCTACTTAAACATCTCTCCTTCATTGAATTTGAAATACCACTAAACTATTTTCTTGCTCTAAGAATGATGTTTGAACTCAAAGATCAGTCTATTGTGGGAGTTCTTGTTTCAAGTCCCAAGAAGATAAGGCATGAGGTTGTAGCAATTTGCTATTCTATTTTAGCTAAGAATCCACATTTTGAGTCCATCAACTTTAGCTGGTGATTATACTTTTATTGTTGTTGTAAAGAATGTATTTTCATATTGTTGAATATATATAATATATTATTGTTATGTAAATCTTTATCATTATTAGAAATTATTTTTTGTAGATAATCTTTATCATTATTAGGATTTATCTTATGTAGATATTAGTTATTATTTTCAAGATTCTTTTCCTTTATGTATATATATAGTCCTCATCAAAGCAATAAATTCAACACATTTTTTTAGGATTTTCTTTTATGTTCCCTATTTTTGTCATGATATTAGAGCCTTCTCCTCGTCGTTCATCTCGTTGTGATTGTCCTGCCCTTCTGCCTCTAGCCATGCTGTCTGTTGGTTGATCAGATGCTTTTTTGAATTTTTGGTATTTTTTAGAATGTTTTGCAAGTTTTTTTTTTGAATTATTTGTCAGCATTTTGTCCTTTTCCTCTTCATGGAAAAATCTAAAGTTGCTCAGCAAATCTAAAGTTGCTCAGCGTATCTCTGTTCTTTTAAATGGTTCCAATTATAGACTTTGGTTAGAAAGTATGCGTGGTTTTCTTAAAGGAAAAAAATTATAGAGATATGTTACTGGGGATATTCAATTTCCTATTTGAGTCTGGTGAATCAGATATTAAATTCAATGAGAGACTTGATGAGTGGGATAGCAAAAATAATCAGATTATAACATGGTTTTGGAACACTTCTATTGCTAGCATACATTAACAGTTTGGACGTGTTGAGACTACGAAAGAGATATGGGACTACCTTGCTGGTCAATACACCTCATCTGACTTATTCAACTAGTTTCAGTTACAGAAAAATCTCAATGTCCTAAAGCAAGAGAAGGGATAGCCATTGTATGAGTTTTTGGCCAAAATTGAGTCTATCTAGGATCAGTTGGCCTATTTAGAACCTATTTTCAAGTATGAGGAAGATGCACAAGCTTTCTTTTGGTATAGAGATCACTTTTATCTCATTCAATTTCTGATGGCTCTCACAGATGATTTTGAGCCTGTTCGAGCCTTTCTGCTTCATCAAAGCCCACTTCTAACTCTTAAGGATGCTCTTCCTTATCTCTGCTTTGAGGAAACTAGATTGGGTCTTTTGTAATGTACTCCTGAGATGGCCTTTACTGCATCCAGACAAACCTCTAAGTCTTGTCGTCGTTGCCTTTAGTCAAATCACACTTTTGATCAATGTCTCTATATTGAGTGCGTAACCTGTCATAAAAAGGGACATATTACTACAAGTTGCCCCATTCAGTTTTGCCACTATTGTAAGAAGACTAGGCACTTTATTGAAGCATGCCCCACTCGCCCTCTCAAGTCTGATCAAGGGTGAACAATTAGGTCTAGTTTTTCTAGGCCTGCATTATCTGCCACTGATGAAGCTTCTGCCATCGTTGCAAATTCCACTTCGGGATCCTCCACTACGGACCTTGAGGTTTTACTCTATAAGCTTATCTTTGGTACTTTCAGCCCACCTGTTGCCTTAGCTACTCCCTCAGGTACCTCTTGGTTCTTTGACTCTGCTTGTTGCAACTATATGACTAGTCAGGACAACTTCTTTTCTTTTATGTCTCCAAATATTACTGCTCACTCTATACACACTATTGATAATTCCCAAATGTTTGTTAGTTTATTAGTACTGTTTCTTTGCCTTCTTTATCTATCTATGACACATACTTTGTCCTTACTATTAGCTTTAGCCTTATCTTTGTTGGACAACTTGTTGATATGGGCTATAATGTATTATTTAACAAACGTGGTTGTGTTGTGATGGATTCTCAGATAGGATAGGTTATCGGGACTGGGCGTAAAGTCAGTTGTATGTTTAAGCTTAACTCACTACATCTTCCTGAAGTTACTTCTCCTAGATTGTGTGCTGTTACCACGTCCTCATCTCTTGATTTATGGCATTGCCGTCTTGCTCATTGTTCTATGAATAAACTTCATCTTTTACTTTCTAGTGGTCTCTTAGGTCGAGTCGATGATGAGTCTTTGCATTGTATTTCATGTCAAATTGCAAAATAGCATGCTTTATCATTCAATAAAAATGATTCTATTACTAATTCAAATTTTGATTTGGTCCATTTAGACATTTGGGGCCCTGCACCTACTCCCTAAGGCTCTTAATATTTTGTGATTTTTATAGATGATTATTCGCATTTTACTTGGATATATATGATGAAAAACTAATCTACGTTATCTAATATTTATATTAAATTTGCTACTATGATTCAAACTCAATTCTCTAAAGTTATAGAAGTTTTTCGCCATGATAATGCTTTAGGGTATCGTGATTCTAAATTGCTTAATTTTCTTAATGTTCAGGGCACCATTTCTCAATACCCCTGTCTTTACACCTTTCAGCAAAATGGTCGAGCTGAACATAAACACTATCATATCCTTGGTTCCGTCAAAGCCTTGCTTATTTCCTTTTCTTGTCCTGAACAATTCTGGGGTGAAGCAACATTAACTGCTATTTACTGTATTAATGGAGTTCCTTCACTAGATCTTAGTAATATCTCTCCTTTTGAGTGTTTTCATGATACACCTCCTGACTATAGTCTTTTAAAAGTTTTTGCTTATGTTTGCTTTGTCCTCCTTCTGTCTTATAAGACCACCAAATTGTAAGCCCGTGCCCTTGTTTGTTGCTTCCTTCGTTATGATTCTGAACATAAGGGTTACCATTGTTGGAATCCCATCTCTCATCATATTCGTGTCTCCCATCATGTTATTTTTTAGGAACATATGATGTTTTCATCATTGACTAATTTTTCCTTTCTTTCTCCTCCTTTGTCTCCTTTTTTATAGATACTTTTGTTGTTCTTTTTCCAAGTGACTCAGGTGCAGTCTCTCCCACTGAGCTCATTCACACACTTGACACAGTGCCCATTCCAGATGAGCCTACTATCTCTAATCCTCTAGCACATGCTACGCTTACGAAGCTTGTGTTGTCTACCATCACTTGGCCTACCCGTGTAAGACATCCTCTTTCCTATCTCAATGATTACTATTGTTTTTCTAGCATCCTTTAATTTCATGAACCCCAATCCTATAAAAAGGCCTCTCAAGATCCCTTTTGGTAGCAAGTTAGAGATGAAGAACTGCAGGCCTTGGAGAAAATGCACACTTGGGATCTTGTTGATCTCCCTCTTGGTAAGACTTTGGTTTGGTGTAGATAGGTCTATAAGAATAAGATTCACTTGGATGGTTTTCTAAAGCAGCGTAAGGCCTGTTTGGTGGCCGAGGGATTTGCTCAGGAGTACGGCATTGATTATGAGGAGACTTTTGCTCCCGTTGCTCAAATTACTTCTGTTCACAACCTCTTTGCCATTGCTACTATTAAGCACTAGACTTTTTATTAGATAAATGTCAAGAATTCCTTCTTAAATGGAGATTTGGAGGAAGAAGTTTATATGAAGCCTCCTCTTAGATATTCGCATCTGAAAGATAAAGTTTATCGTCTTCATCGAACGCTCTATGGACTTAAGCAGGCCCTTTGAGCTTGGTTTGCTAAGTTCAGTACTACCATGAGCCATCTTAGTTTCACTTGTAGCCCTCATAATTTAGCTCTATTTGTTTAGACAAATGATCGTGACATTGTTCTACCTCTCTTGTATGTTGATGACATGATTATTACAGGTAGTGACCTAACAGGAGTTCAGGAGCTTAAAACTTACTAGGGGTAACAATTTGAGATGAAGGATCTAAGAAGGCTAAATTACTTCCTTGGTCTTGAGGTCTATCATGGGGAGAGTGGCATCTCTTTTTCGCAAGTCAAGTATGCCACTGATTTAATATCTCGGGCCTTCATTACTGACGAGGAGGTTGATAACACTCCTATGAGCCTAACGCTCACTTTGTTCCTATTGATGGGACCTTGTTGGAAAACCCTACATATTATTGGCAACTGGTTAGGGGACTCATTTATCTTAAGGTAACTCGTTCGAATATTGCTTACGCGGTTCACATTGTTAGTTAGTTCATGTCTAAGCCCTGGACTACTCATTATGCTGCTGTTCTTTAGATTCTTCGATACGTCAAGAGGACCTTGTGCCATGGCCTTCACTTTTCTACTAGGTCTTCTTTCACTCTACGGGCCTACTTCGATGCTGATTGGGTAGGTAACCATGCTGACCGTTGATTTACTACTAGATTTTGTATTTTTCTTGGTGACTCTTTTATCTCTTGGAGAAGTAAGAAATAGACTTTAGACTCTCAATCCATTGTTGAGTCAAAATATCATGCATTAGCAGATACCACAGCTAAAGTTCTTTGGCTCCATTGGCTACTTGATAATTTAGGAGCTTCTCAGGCATCCTCTATTGACATATATTGTGATAGTCAAGCAACTATTAAGATTGCTCACAACGATGTGTTCTATGAGCGAACCAAACATATCGAGATTGACTATCATTTCATTTGCCAATATGTTGTTTGAAGCACCATTAGACTTGTTCCTATTTGAATGAAGCACCAGTCGATTGATTTGTTCACAAAATCTTTTAATCCTAGTCGCTTCTAGTTTCTAGTAGACAAACTCAAGCTGTTTCTTATCAAGCCATCTTGAGTTTGAGGGAGGGTGTTCAATATATATAATATATTATTGTTATGTAAATTTTTATTATTATTAGGAATTATCTTGTGTAGATAATCTTTATCATTATTAGGAATTATCTTGTGTAGATAATCGTTATCATTATTAGGATTTATCTTATGTAGATATTAGTTATTATTTTTGGGATATAGTTTTCATCAAAGCAATAAACTCAACACATTTTTTCAGTATTTTCTTTTCTCTTCCCTATTTTTGTCACATATTAAGTAAATGTTCAAATAAAGCTTAGTAGTTAGTTGCTAGGAGTGCTATATGGTGGTGTTAGCTAGCCTAGGTTGGCATAGAGACATGTGCTTTGACATGAACAAGTTTAAATTAGTTTGTGAAAAAAATAAATTAGATTTTGGGAAGCTAATTGTAGTACGGATTATTTAGCTAGCTTTGCTTTGTCTTTACATTTAGGTATACACCACCTTGATGAGGAAATGGATTTACTCATGTTATAAATGCTCATGTTTGTTCATGTTCTTCTAATAAGAGAAGTTATTCTCTCTCCAAAAAAAATTAACAAAAAAAAAAAGAAATGAAGCTTGTGAGGGACATGAGGGAAAATGAGGAATACTAATATGAGGGGATCCAAATCCACCTTGATGAGCCCCATCTTGGGCTTCACCTTGTCCTTTTTGAAGATTTTGTCGGATGCAAGTTTTCTAAGACTTGTAACATGGACGTTTAGTGTCCCTGGTGTTTTGTTTTTCCCCTTTTGTTATCTAAAAAAAAAAGGATTTTTAATCACTTGTTATAATTGTATAAGTACAGATAAAGAGGGAGTTTGTCTCTACACAAGTAATAAGATTCAAAAGTACGTCCATTATCTAATGGTCTCTAAAAGAGATTTATTATTCAGACTAGTATGATCCAACGTCTACTATGAGCAAGGGCCATCATCCGACTAGGGTGAATAATCTAGAATTTACAATGAATTATTTTTACACCTTTTGCATTCCTATTTATAATTAATTTAATCTAAAATAATAAAGTATGTAAGTACAGATAAAGAGGGAGTTTGACTCTGTACAAGTAATAAGATTCAAAAGTACGTCCATTATCTGATGGTCTCTAAAAGAGATTTGTTATTCAGACTAGTATGATCCAACGTCTACTATGAGCAAGGGCCTTCATCGGACTAGGGTGAATAATCTAGAATTTACAATGAATTATTTTTACACCTTTTGCATTCCTATTTATAATTATTTTAATCTAAAATAATAAAGTATGTAAGTCATTTGGTTTACTAAATATGACATTTAAAAGTAATATTTTGTTAAAAATCACTAATCATCCTACCTTAGGGCAGTTGGGAGCAAATAAACAAGCTAGGAAATAAATGCTTTTTTTTATTAAACAAAGAAAAAACCACAACTAACTGCTCAGGACTGGCCCACCCCCATTTTCCATCCTCATGCCACTCACTTTGTCATTATGGATCGCTCTCAATAGGAATTATGGGGTATACGAGAATAAGGTAATTCTAGGCGCGCAACCTAAAGCTTCTTTCGCAATACTATCAGCAGTTTCATTACTTTTCCTCGTGGAATAAGATACAGTAGCATGCCATTCTCTAGCCAGCAAATTTTGAACTTCTTCAAAGATTGAGAAAAGCGGATGATTCACCCCGGCACCCTCATGGATCCTCGAGACTACCTTAGCAACATCACACTCAACCTCTACCTTCTGTACCTTCATCTCCTAGGCCATATGGAGCCCATGCACCACACCCCAAACCTCTACATTATAGTTAGAATTGTGGCCCATATTAAACATGAACCCCTTCATGAAATCACCATTGCAGTCCCGAGCAATGCCCCCGCATGTCGCGATGCCTGAAGCCTCAGCCCAAGCTCTATCAACATTCACCTTAATAACATCCGGAGCTAGAGCCTTCCACATGTACCGGTCGCCACTAATATTCTCAATATGTTCAAGATTCTTTTTGGACCAAGCCACACAAGCCTTTGTTTTAGCATGGAACTCATTAGGCCAAGTTTCTACGTGTTCAAAGATTCGCATGTTCCTTGCTAACCATACATTTCGGCATGTAACACTAAACCAAACTCCCCAAGAAACATCATCCACCTTAAGTTTGCTTCCCAAATTCTAATTGATCTAGCTATGGGTGTCCTTAAAGTCAAAGAAGCATCCCCTAACTGAATCTGGAAGTATTCTCCTCCAGAGAACCCTCGCTTGCGAACAGTCACAAACTGCATAAAGCACATCCTCAGGCTGCTTGTTGTAAATATCACACATGACAGACTCATGACATCCATGTATCATTCTAGCTTGATTAGTTAGAAGTCTATTTCAGGCACATAGCCAAAGAAATGTCTGACATTGCTGAGGGACAGCCACCCACCATATTCTCTTCCAACTACCACTAGATTCGGGTCTCATCTCTTTTTGAATATTCCTATAAGCAGATTGAACAGAAAATTCCCCGTTATCCGACCATCTCCAAAAGGGACTATCATCACTCAAACATCTGTTCATACCCACTTTAGCGATCTCATCAATAACATACGACAGGAGGAGACTCATGAATTTTCCCCATTTCCAACCATAATCCTCAGACTAACAATTAGCCACTTTCCACTCTAACATGACCTGTGAAATCTCAGTTAAAGCAATTTTGTCCAGAGGGCCCAAATGAACAAGCCAGTTATCTTTTCAGAAATTAGCTCGTTTTCCATTACCAAGTTTCCAAGCCATTCCCTCTATCACCCTCTCCCAGTTATTTTTAATACCAGTTCAAGCACGTGAGCCACTCCTTCTCTTGTTTATAATAGGCACAATATCATCCCCATAACGATATTTTTCACGAAGGAAATGAACCCAAAGAGCATCTTTACATTTAATAAAACCCCAACCCAGCTTGCACATGAAAGCTTGGTTTTGGGAGTGAGTATGCCTCAAGCCTAAACCTCCATCCTATTTCTTGCGACACACATCATCCCAAGCAACTAAGTGTGTTCTACGAACCATTCTGCTACCTCCTTATAAAAAATTACAGTACTTCTTGTCAACCTTATGGCAAACATATACTGGAAGTGGCTCAAATTACATAGCATACATAGGAATTGAGGACACAATAGAGCTAATCAATGTATTACGAGCCGTTAACGAGAGGGAGTTTGCCTTCCAGCTTGACAGTCGTTTCTCAACCTCATCCAGGATCACTGAGTGAGTATTTTTGGTCAACCTTTTATGGTACTTCCCCAAATTCGGCGTAGGTACAAAACCCATGAAATTACTTAGCTCCATCACTCTAGTATAATTTACATTATGGGAGAAAAATACTCGGGATTTAGATGCATTAACACGCTCTCCCAAAGCAGCACAAAAATGATCAAGAATGGCCTTGACAACACCTGCTTGCTCAAGCGTTGCCTCAGTAAATAAGATAAGATCATCAGCAAAATAAGATAAGATCCAGCTAGGAAATAAATGCTTGGCTAAACAAAATCCCCCTGGGCAACACACACAAGCAGAGAGAGAGATATATATATATATATATATATAATTAGAAGCAATTTAGGATTTTCAATTTAATAGTTTAATTAGAGTTTTTTAAAATATATAAAAAATATATAATATTTTGCAATTAAATAGATACATATATTGTAAAATAATATTTAAAATGAATATAAATATTAGATAAATATTTAGATATAATAACAAATTTATATAAAATAGATTAGATAGAATCTAACAAATATTATAAATCTTTATTGTAATATGTCAAAATTTTGATTTTAACAAAAATAAAGAAGCAAAAACTGATTTTTGATGGATTCAATATTGCCTAGATGGTTTTTAAAGCCAATCAAATTGAAGCCATGGTTGGTTTATTGGTTTTTCAATTCGACTGGCCAATTTAATTCAATTTTCTTATCTATGATTTTTTGTCAAGTTCTGAAATCTTAGTGATAATTCTCGATCAAGAAATACTTCTCTTGTTAGGAATCCTCTTAGTCAATAATGATTGGTTAGTTTTCTAAACAATGTAATCTTCCCATTACTTAGAAGTTCTAAATGTGTATGTAACTAACCTCACCGTCTCACCCATAAATGGCAATATTGTAATAAGTAGGTAATTAACACTACTATAAAGAAAATGGATCCCAACTAAGGGTGCTCATTCTAGATTAGACTTAGATGGCTTATATATATATATATATATATAATTTTGATATTTTTTATTTTAAAAGATACATAATGAATAATAAAATTAATCTTCTAACTGCCAACTTAAAAAGAATGATGATTAGATTAAACTAATAAAATAAAAATAATATTTAAGTTGTCTAAATCTAATTTAAATAGTTTACAACTTATTCCAAGGATAAGCACGAGATGAGCAAAGGATCCGAATTACTACTATAAAGGCGCAGAATTCTGATGGTCAATTTTCGACATTTTATAAAACCATAAAAAATTGATCATTTTACAACGGCCAGTATAATTCCTACCGATTTTTCTTTTTTGGCAATACAAGCAGTTTGTAACCGTCGAGAAATGCCAGATGTATCTTATCCCTCTTGCACTTTCATTATGCGCCACCGTCCTACCTTTTCATTTTGAATTGCCCTCATCCCCTTTCTCCCATCCTCCATCCTCATTTTCGGTCAAAACCTTAATTTTCATTTCCCTGCAGAGAAAAAAAAATCAAACCACCCACAGAAACGTAGAGAGAGAAAAGGAGGAAGGGCAGGAAGCGTTCGACAGAGAGAGCAAATCGAAGGAGAAGAATCGAGATTGAGAGAGACACATTGAAATCAAGAGGACTTTAAAGCAAAGCAACACCCACGTTGGAACTTCTTTGGACTTAACTGGTTCGGGTTTAAAGCAAAGCCTATTTCTTCTTCCGTTGTTTCTTTGCTCTAGTTTACTAAAATTTCAAGGTTTCTCTCTTCTTTAGAACGTCTTTTCCTGTGATTTTCGTTACCTTTCTTTCCTTCTCTGTTTTCCCACATTTTTTGTACTTTTTTTGTGTTATTGTGAAATTGTGTCGTATGGCAATGAATTTTTAAAATAGTGGTATACGAGTTTCTTATTTTTGTGAATATTCTGGGTATTGGCCATTTATGAAACCTTTTCTGATTTTAGTTGCACTCTTATAAGATTTGGCTAGCTGATACAACATGTTTAGTTTGTAATTGGATCTGCTAACTATCTTTCTTTCGGCCAAAATTTCTCGACAAGCAGGCCTTATTTTAATTATAATATATTTTTTACCCGTTTATGAACTAAACACGAATTGTTGAAACATTTGCTTGATTATGGTTATCAACATGTTCGACCAGCTATGAATTATTCTTCAATTTATAGTTTGAAACCAACTACTAATGGGGAGTGCATCATCTGTGCTAACTCAACATTGATATTGAGGAAATCCAAAAGTACTACAATACTTTATGTGGGTCACGCTTACCTTAGTTTGCCTTTAATGTTATTCTCTGGTCTTTGTCTATGCAGAGATACATTTGTTGCAGGTAAGTATTAGTTATTGTTTTTTTTAATAAATTTATTATCTCTTTTGTTAAAAATGTTTTGTTGAAGATCATTTTAATAAGAACAATTCTTAATTAATATAGAAGCCACACTTTATTGGTAAACCCAATTGTCAATGATGTTCATTAAAGAGGTGATGTTGTAGTGAAAGAGTTAGTGGTTCTTAATTCTTAATTCCTAGTGAAGTTTGTTTGAGTTTGTTGTTAATTACTCTTGAACTAGTGTATAATACTATTTTAGTTACCTTGTGTATCTTTTTAGGTTTCTTCTTTAGCTATGCATTGAAATTTATTTTTATGCTGGATTGAAATTTTTAGCGTCTAAAAACTATGGTTAATGATTCTCTTTTCATCTTTTCTCACACCTTACTAAATACATTTCTAATATTTGTTCTTTTGAGTAAGAATGTATGAAGGATTTGATAAAAGAAAAAGAAGAATGTACTGTTTATTTTCTGCAACTTCATAAAATTATAACCCTAAAAGAAAGAATTCATGCCGTTGTCCTCATGTTTACCATTTCAAAAGTTAGAAAAGCAATACTGAAACAAAGAAATGAGGAATTTTATGGGTGATTGAACTAGTACTTAAACCAAAAAGTTTAAGATAATTCACTGCTGATTCATACCTGTTGATCTATAGAATGGGGTGACAATGTATATAGTTTTTAGTTCATGTCTAAAACCTAGAGGGAAGGGGATAAAGATAAATGTTCAAGGCTCATAAATGAGAGAATAGTGGTCTTGACTCCTCTGCCTTGGAGGTTAGCATAATTGGGACCACGGCTATTCTCCAATTAGAATACTTAAAGTTACTAAAATGGAAAATCTTTTATGGTTGGGACCATAAATCACGTGTCAGAGTTTTGATTTAATTTTTTTTCCTTTGGAATATGAAGCTATGACCTATTGGATAAGGTTGCTTACCTACATACAAGATATGATTATTGCATTGCTTCGTTTGTATCCTCTTGCTTTGCATTTTTATCTTTAAAATGGTTGTTAAAAAAAGTTGGAAAAGAGTTGTAATGTCTTTGTCCTTCGATCTACCCATTAGTAAAGGGTAGTCATAAAAGTCTTATTGAGAAACAAGAAATAAAACCAGTTGGAAGGTTATGCCTTATATGCAAAGATTCGAAATTTACTCAATACGCAATTTAAAATTATGGTAGCTTCATTGAAGTTTTATTTTACAATTGTAATTGCTAAATGCTTTTGATTAAATTTAGATGTCTCAGAGGTACGTAGAATAGTTACCTTGATTGCCTTTTGTGTGGAGATTCAAAATTTACTCTACAAAGTGGATATGAAGAAAAGAAGGTTATGCATATGCACACTAATGCTAATTTAGTGTAAATACTTTTTTTTTCAAATCAATGCATATCTTTTACAGTCTAGATCTTGAGAAAAATTCTCACCTGACATTGTCATCATTATTTGTAGATTGTAACAAACAAAACTGTCAGTATAAATTGATCCGAGTCGTGCTTGAGGACACTGTTCTTAAGAGTTATTCCGCTACAAGTCGACAACTCCCCAGGATTAAATGGACCCTTCTTCTAATAGGGAAACAGAACAGCAAAAACCTGAAGAACTCAGAAGAACAAAGGGGGAAAAGAGGAGAGAGCTTTGAAGATGTTCAAAAGCTTGGTATGTCTTGAACCACACCATGCACTGTGCCTTTTATAAGTTGAAGACGCGAACAAAAAACGTTAGGCAATTAAAAAATAATTAATGGTGGTTTAATCACAATTTAATGGAAATCCATTTTGAACATTAGGATTAAAAGTAGTGATCATTTCTAAACGTTGAGATTAAAACCAGTTAATGAAAAATTAAAGCAGGTAAATTTAAGGTTTCAATGTTCAAAAAATTAATAAATTCATTGTCCTAATTTCAAAACTGCTGAAAACAAGGTATTTCCGGTAAGCCTATTTATACAAAATATTTTTGTAAAATACAAAAATAGTTGCAATAAAAAATACCTGATACCGTGTCTAATTTGTACACAGGGGGGAATCGGAGAATCAATTTCAGCCTTAATAGCTTCTTTTCAAAGATGAGCATTTAAAGGAGAAATAGCTTCATAAAAATTTAAAGGATCATCTTGTACCATATAAGTATAAAAATCATCTCTAAAAGAAAATTCTTTCCTTTTCCTCTTACTTCTTTTTAAATTTTTAACCAAATCTTCATTTGTATTTTGTTCAGAAGAATAAGTAGACATTTCCAAATTCTTAGGATTATGTTCAATTTTCAAAGGAAAGATATGTTCAAAAAATTCGGTATCTTTAGTTTCTATAATAGTGTTATGATTCAAAACATCACTTTTCAAAATCAGAAATCTATAAGCTGTACTATATTCAGCATACTCAATAACCATGCAATCAGAAGTTTTAAACCCAATTTTCCTTTTCTTAGGATCAGGCAACATTACTTTAGCAAGACACCCCTACACTTTTAAATATTTTAGGTTAGGTACATAACATTTCCATAGTTCATAAGGTGTCTTATTTGTTTTCTTATAGGGTATTCTATTTTGCAAAAAACAAGCAGATAACAAAGTTTCACCCTATAAATTATCTAATGCAGAAGAATTTACAATTTCTTTTAAAGTTCTATTTTTCCTTTCTGCTACACCATTAGACTCAAGTGAATATGGAGGAGTTACTTTATGGATAATTCCTTCTTTTTTCACAAAAATCATTTAACAAAACATATTCTCCTTCTCTATCCAATCTTACTCTTTTAATCTTTTTATTTAGTTGATTTTCTATCTCTGCCTTATATAAATTTTTTTTTCAAACGCTTCATCTTTATTTCTCAATAAATATACTTTAGTATACCTTGAAAAATCATTAATAAAAGTAATATAATATTTGTTACCACCTTTAGTCATTATTTGTTTTAAATCACCTAAATTAGTGTGTATTAAAGAAAGCAATTCAATTTCTCTTTGTGTAGAAAAGTGTGATTTTTTAGTTATCTTAGTTTTGGCATATACTTCACATTTGTTTAAACAATCATTTTTCATGCCAGAAATCAAACCAAGTTGTTGCATTTTCTTAATATAAGACTTATTAACATGTCCTAATCTAGCATGCCACACATCAAACGAATCAATCATATAAACAAGCAAGTAAGCAGAAGAGGATGCATTTCATTCATTTCAGCAACATTCAGTACAAATAGTCCCTAGTTACAATAACCCTTTCCCACAAAAATATTATTTTTTATCATCACAATCTTGTCAGATTCAAATGACACTTTAACCCCAACCTTTCCCAATAGAGCTACAAAAATTAAGTTTGTTCTAACATCAAGCACATGCAGAACATTATTGAGAGCCAAGGTCTTTCCGATTATGAGTTTAAGAACCACTTTTCCTTTCCCAAGAACTTTTGCAATTCAGGAATCAGTAAGATAAATGTGGTCTTCTCCTTCCTTAATAGGATCATAGGAGGTAAACATTTTCTTATTTGTACAGATATGCTTGGTAGCCCCAGAGTCTACCACCCATTTCCTCACATCGGAGACAACTAGAGCTTGAGAAATAACTGCCACAATGACATCATCATTGTTCTCATCTCCTTGAACCAAATTTACATTCGATTTAGGAGAATTATTATTTCTAACTCTCTTTTTACATTGTGTAGCATGGTGCCTTAGCTTGCCACAAACAAAGCAATTGCCCTTCTTTTTGAATTTGGGGTTAGAAATCTTAGGATTGTAACTAAGTTTTTTATGAGAATCATACCTCTTGTTGTGTGACTTTGTTTTCACCAAATTTTCCTTTGAGGCTATTTTCCTTCCTTTTACAGATTGAATCTCCTTCCGGTTAGTGTCTTCGATGATGATATGAGTGATGAGATCTGATAGTGATAGTTGCTTCTGCTTATGTTTGAGTTATTGTTTGTAGTCTTTCCATGAATCCGACAGTTTCTCAATCAGGATCCCAGCTACAAATTCATCTGGAAGGTTAATCTTTTTAGCTCGGAGTTCTTCTAGCAGCTTGTGGTATTCGTTGATTTGTAACTTGATGTCTTTGTCCTCGGACATTTCCCATCGGTAGTAATTTCCAATCACGAATTTCTATTTTCTAGCATCCTCATCGATGTACTTCGTGATTAGTGACTCCTAGATTTTGTTGGCCTCCTTGTAGACACAGTCCACATCAAACAGATCGTTAGATAAAGTACTAGTAATTATATGTCTACAAACCTTATTAGCATATTCCTAAGCAGTTCTTTGATTTTAGTCAACATCAGGAACATGTTTAAACTGGGTCAATGCCATTGCAACTCCGTGCATGCCCAAGATAGAGAAGATATGCTCTTGCCACCTTCTAAAGCTCTCTCCATCAAACACCTCAATCTTGGATATATCTAGGAATGGCTAGGGCAGTGTCACAGCAAGTATTGCAGTTGGAATGAAGGTTAGAGTAGTAGCACCACTCCTTCCATCGGAACTTGCAGCAGCAACATTAACATGATCATCAGAACTAACTCGGTGTGACTCCATTATAACTCTTAAGATTGTAGACTGCAACAAACAAAACTGTCAGTATAAATTGATCTAAGTCTTGTCTAAGGACACTGTTCTTAAGAGTTTTTCCGCCACAAGTCAGCAACTCCCTAAGATTAAATGGACCCTTCCTATAATTGAGAAACAGAACACCAAAAGCTTGAAGAACTCAGAAGAACGAAGGGGGAAGAGAGGAGAGAGCTCCGAAGATGTCCGAGAGCTCGGTGTGTCTTGAACCGCACCACGCACTGCCTTTTATAGGCCGAAGACGCGAACAAGAAACGTTGGGCAATTAAAAAATAATTAATGGTGACTTAATCACGGTTTAATGGAAATCCATTTTGAACATTGGGATTAAAAGCAGTGATCGTTTCTAAACATTAAGATTAAAGCGGGTAAATTTAAGGTTTCAACATTCAAAAAATTAATAAATTCATAGTCCTAATTTCAAAATTGCTGAAAATAAAGTATTTCCAGTAAGCCTATTTATATAAAATATTTTTGTAAAATATAAAAATAGTTGCAATAAAAAATACCCAGTACTGCATCTAATTAGTGTGCAAGGGGGAATCAGAGATTTTAAATTGCATTACCTCTACGTTGGCCAATTGTTGTGCGTGCGAGCCCACTCCTCTTCTTGACTCATTTACTTGCCCAATATCATATCTTAATATATATACACTAAGATTCTCTTTATTCTAGGCAATGTGGGACTTAGACTTTTGACACACCTACTTTAACATTATTATCATCCCTAGTGATAGAATTCCCACTTTAAATCTTTTTATTTTGTTTTTTAATTGTTTTATTAATTCTTATCTATTAATGTTATTTTGTGTATTTCTACTAAGGAATAAGTGCTTAGAAGTTTAATTTTATGATAAATATAACTAACTATAAGAAAAATGTGTATAGTTAGGATGAATAATTTTATACTCAGTTTTATATCATAGATGACAAGTTTTAACTTAGTCTTAGGTATATTGCTCCATTTAAAATCCTTAAAAGAATTAGACTCATTGCCTACTGTGTAGTCTTATCTCCTAATCTAGTCTAGATCCATAATATTTTTGATATCTCCTAACTGAAAAGGTATTTACTAAACCCTTTACATGTCATAGAATATGAACATATTCAATTGTAGGATAACTTTTCCTATGTGGTAACATCAGAGAGGATCATTGATACCAAGATCAAACATTTGACAAACAAGAGCATTCTTTTGGTGAAAGTAGTCTAGAAAAGCCTATCTCCTAATGAGACAACTTGGGAACTTGAGGATGACATGAGATAGCAATATCCATAGCTATTTAGCTAAGGTATGTTTTCAAAATTTAAAGGTAAAATTTAATTTTAGAGGGTGAAATGTAATATTTGATTTTTCAAGAACTAAACTAAAACAGATATTGTGATATAAAAGGATCTTAAAGCAAAACAAACTAAGACTAATTAAGAATAGAATGCTAATTAAAGCATCTAAAAATATATTTAGAAAACTAATAATAGCTCAAAATCGGAGCCAAAATGACTAAACAGAGGAAACTAATAAATCAGTGACAAAAACATAATTTTGGGTAATTTTTGAAAAATTTAAAATAAGAGGTTTTAAATGGTAAAATAAATTCAGTTTTATAGAGTTTTTTTAGGCTTAAAAAACTATAGGAAATGTTAGAATGGTTAAAACCTTTTTAGTATACAATTTAGGTTATTGGTTAATCCAAACTTTGATTAGATCATTTAGGAATATTTTAAATCCTCTAAATTTGAAACAAAATATTTTTAATAAACTAGAAGACCTAAATTTTATAATAGAAAAGAAGATTCTCAAAAAAGAATTAAAATGAATTCAAACGGAGAAATGAAAGTAAAAGGACAAGATTGAAATTTTGGAAAATGTTATAAAACCCTTTTCTTCCTTCTTATAAGCACGCCACCTTTTCCCTTCCATTCTAATCAACTTATTTCTGAATCAAAATAGGCCCAAGGATGTGAGGAAGGAGGATAAAGAAGCAAGGGAAAAAAGGCTCTATATAAGTACTTTTTTTCATGCACTTTTGCCTAAGACCTTAAAACAAAACTTATTTTACTTTTTCTCTTTTCTCTTCCTATAGTTTTAATTTTCTAAAAGGTAGAGTTTTGTGGCTAAACTTATGGAGGAAAAAACTCTTTAAAGGTAATTAAATACACCATAATAATCTTCATTCAAAGTACTTTCTTATGGTGTATGTTTATACTATGATGGCTTGTTCTTCTTTTGGGCTCTTTTCTTTGTATGTTCAGCCAAGTAAGAAGGGAGAGAAGGGAATTTGATTTTTATCAAAAGATGCTTGAATTAGAGGTTTTGGAGCATGGAGATTAATATAAAACCAAAAGGAACAACTAAAAAGCCATAGGTTGTAAGATGAGATACGTAAGGTTTTAATTGCACCTTAGGAAGTATAAATCCTTAGAATGATATTTCAAACTATATGAAAGCATAATTGAGCTAAGAAGCTAAGGAACTCATATAGGTGCCAATTTCTTAAAAGATAGAACAAAAAGTCCATAAAAGGTCATTCAAGGGTGTGTATTGGCTAAGACTTACTTAGGACAACTAGGGAGAGTTTTCAATGAATCCAAGGTTATAAATGTTGTATATATAAATTATAAATATCAAAGAAATCATTAGTTTGAATTTATAAGCTTTATTTTAAAAGGTAAAAATTTAGGGTTTCATAATATATAAAAAAGCAACTTGGTGTTAGGCTTCTTGAATTGAATTTATGATGACTCTAATAAGTTTAAATGGAGTTATAACTCATATTTAGAGTTATCAAAATCGTTCAATTTACAATTCAAGACGTATGAATCGATATGGTTTGACTGGCTAGCGATACAAATTGGCATTTGAATTGGTATATGGCTTGAATCGTGCGTCTGAATCACACAAATTATATGAATCAAGTCATAAACGATGATTCAGTGGCTTCCGACGATTCAAAAACTTGTTCAGTTTCGCATCACGAAGTTGGGTCTTTTGTGACCCGATGCGATCTATTAGAGGAAGAAGACGTAACTGTTCTTCTTTTCCTTCCTATACCTTTTACTAAATCAAAATTCCAGTAGCGTCCTTCGTCTTGCATGTGATGTTTGCCACTTGGATAGCTTCATGTGATCTATTAGTTTTCTTTTCTGTCCAGAAACATGATTTACTTGTATAAGGTTAGCCTTTACGTGATTTTGTGCAAAATGGAGTGTCAACCTATTGCAATGCTACTTTGCTTTTTGTTTTGAGATTTGTAATTTTTTAAATAAAAATGTTCCATTGCTTCAATTTAAACATAATTAAATATAAAATTAAAATATAATGTAACTTTAAATTTAATAAAATAATAAGTTAAAAATTGAAATCCTTTATCTTTTTAGCTAAAAGTTTCAAATTTATCAAACTAAAAAAAATATCCCTTATCTTTTTTTAACTAGAAGTCTACAACTTTAAATTTAATTAAAAAAATTAATATGTCTTATGTTTTTTTTATTAGAATTTTGTTGTTACATACTTACATCAAACTAAAAATTTGTAATTTTCATTAAATAAATAAATTTCATTATACTTTACTTTAAACTTAAAAAAATTTCATTACACTTAAAAAACTCTTATCCCTTAAAGTTAGACTACAACTTAATGAAAAAATAAGTTAAAAATAGATATCCTTTATCTTTTTTAGTTAAAATTTTTCAAATTATTAAGCTGAAAGATAATACCTCTTATCTCATTTTAATTAGAAGTATGAAACTTTAAACTTAATCAAATAAAAACTAATGTTCCTTATCCTTTTTTAATTAGAATTTTGTTGATACATGGAACTAAAACTATAATCTATATATATCTATAAGGGATGAAAGTTTTTCACCATCAATTATAAAGTTCGTTGCAAGAGACAATATTGTCTTGTGCCAAGCAATATTCTCTAATCTTAAGCAACACTCTCTTCCTTCTTGTGGGCAAGTGCTAGGTGAGAAAAATAATAATATTATTAAATTTTCTTTAGTTTATTTTCAATTATTTTTTAATTCTTTTTTTTTCTTATATATTAAGTTATAGCTCCTATAAAAAAGTGAAGAAAGATATAGCTTAGGATCATTGCAAGTTTCTGGAAACTCGGTTACATATTAAATGTTACTATTGTCCCAAAACTACGTAGGGAGGAGCATTTCAAGTGAAACACCATCTAGCCAAAACACACAAGGAAGTTGCACCTTGTGAACAAGTGCCAGAAGAGGTAAAAAATTTATTTAAAAAAATATTAGATGATATGAATAAGGATGATGATCCTATTGAGTATTTTGATGATAAAAAAACCCAAGAACATATGTCACAAAAAAAAGGTCCATGGAGGCTTTTATAATGAAAGGAAAAAGCAGAAGTGGTTTTTCTAGCTCCTTTAAGAATATGAAGCAACCAACTATAAATGCTATAGTGAAGGATAGAGATCAAGTGGCTAGGGATATTTATAGATGTATATATAGTAATGCCTTGCCATTGAATTTAGTAAAAAGTCCATATTTTATCGATATAGTAAAATCTATTAGTGAATATGGTAGGGGTTTGAAACCACCTACTTATCATGAAGTGAGAGTCTCTTTCTTAAAAAAAGAGATTAATCTTGTCCATGATAATTTGGAGAAATATAAACTTGAATGGAAAAAAAATGGCTGTACATTAATGTCAAATGGATGGACCGATGGAAAGGATAGATCTCTTACTAACTTTCTTGTTAATAGTCCTAAGGGGCTGTTTATATAAAATCTATTGACATTAGTAATTTCATTAGGGATGCTAAAAAAAATGTTTGAATTATTGGATAATATGGTGATGGAAATTGGAGAGGAAAATGTGGTTTAAATAGTGACAGACAGTGCTTCAACCCTTGTCTCTATTGGACACAAATTGATGGATAAAAAGAAACAACTTTTTTTGTCACCTTGTGTAATAACCAGAAAAAAAGAAGCAAAAGAAGAAAAAGAAGAAAGAAGGAAAGAAAAGCTGAAAATTTTTGAAGGGCTGAAAATTTTCTAAGTTTACTAGCTACAGCCTAGCTATAGCGAGAAATGGTCTAGCTATAGCGAGAGTGCCTGCTAGCTATAGTGAGAATGCTTCTAGCTATAGCGAGTACGGGCATCCCATACAAAAACCAGGGAGCTACTCGCCGTAGCATGCGCTATAGCAAAGGCAGGGGTCTGGGACAGGCACGAGCTCGCCATAGCGAGGGTTATGCCTCGCTATAGCGAGGGTTAGATTGGAAAAGCGTAAAAAAAGAGAATTTGACTTTTTAAAACATCCTAACTCCTCCTTTCCTTTTGTAACCGACTTAAGCTCCCTCTAAGACGGAGAAAAGGGCGAAGGAGAGAGAGAGAAACCTAGAGGAGGAAGGAAGAACAAGAAAAGGTAAGATTTGCATGGCTTTTCTTTTAGAATATTGTTCTTCTCTCCTTGCCCTCTCTTCCTATGGATTTGGTTGTGGAAGTAGTTGGGTTTTGAGCTTGGTCCAGAAGAGGGAGAGTGGAAAACCCCTATTGAAGGAGACCAAAACTCATATCTCTGCACTCCTTCCTCCTTGCTTTCCTTTCTTAAGAGCTTGAGAGAGGAAGGAGAGTTAGCGAAATTCTAGAGAGATAAACCTTAGTTTCTCTTCATGAATAAAGTGTGAAGAGAGTAATTCCATGCTTCTTATGTGTCTAGGCTCAAGAGAAGCACTCCCATCTAGAGGTGATTGTGAAATCAACAAGGGAGGAGATAAATTGAAAGGGAAAGCTTGTGATTAGCTAATAAGGTAGCTCTCTCCACCTTCTCTCATGCATAGTTGTGTGCTTACATTGTCTTACATGTGTGTATGTATGTTTTAAACCATGAAAAGTATGCTAGCATGATGATGCCTCATGTGTTTCAATGATATTTTATGTGATTTCTTTGGTTTGCTTGAGTATGGAAAAGCCAACAACCCTTTAGCCATGGTGAGAATGAGCCAAGAACCCTAAAGTTGGTTGAGACAAAGTAAAGAGTCTCCCAAGAGTGAGGTTGACTCCCAAGAGTAAGGGTTAAATCTAAGAACCTTTTAAAAAATAGGTGAGGCAAGTCCAAAATCCACAAGTGAATGGGTGAGGCTAATCCATTTTCTTGGCAAGCTTTTGTATATTATGTATGGGCTACTTAAATATTGAAAATGCTTTTATTATGATTTCACATGCTAATATGCCCGTGCATACAATTGTGAGACTTGTTTGCATGCTTTATGTATGATTGAATGAGAGATGAGCTATTGAGATTCTTTGAATCTCACTCCCCCTCTCCACCATCCTAACATGCTAGGTGGACCAAGTGAGACAAGATATGGGAGCCACCAAGCTTGAAGCTAGGGAATCCAGTGAAGAAGTTGTAAGAGATCCATTTGTCACTATTTTGTAGTTAAGTCAAGAGGTGTACTTTAATGATGTACATGATGTAGCATGTATGAATACTTGTAAATGAATGTATTTATCATATATGTATGAGAATGAGAACTATCTTGAATGATGTGGCAAGTTTTGTAATGAATAGTGAGATCTTAACATTGCCCACATGGGTGTATGTGTTGGTGTGGGAGAGTGAGTTTTACAAATCTGGGTTGTTAGACACTTGAGCCATATTTGATAGCCTATATTGATGCTTTCTCATGTGCTCATAGAGTCTTAGAAGTAGAAGCTAATTTGAACCCTAATAGCCCTCTTGAACACAAGAAATTGGTCACTTTGCCCATGATGTCCAAGTCTGACCAAATGACCTCTTCTTGCCTTGAAATTTGTCATGTGACTAGATCTTGTCTAGAGATTTTTAGAAAGTTAAAGATCAAGTCATATGGAGGTCTGTGGAATTTTCTATGATTTTTCAAAGTTGGTATCAGAAATTCGGATTTGCATAAATACTGTTCATTTGGTCAATTGTGAAATTGTGTCATCCGAGGGGTAAACGTGATCCAATGGCTACAAAATTTTATAGGCAGAAACTAGACAGTCACAGTGACTTGTAACAACTAGAAGCACCTCATTTAGAGGTCTAGAGAGGAAGATATGCATTTTCGAAGGTTCTGCCTAGTATCAGTCATCTTGCCTGACCCAAGGTATTGTTCCATCAATTTCTGAGAGTTTGGCTGGATGAACTGATCTAGAGATATCTTTCCTCTCTAGTTAACATCCACATCTTTCCATATTGGTATCATTTTCATGCATTGGATTTTTGTGGAATTAGTTAGACATTTTTGAAGTTCATATCAGTAAACTGTGATAGTATCAGGACCCACTCCGACCTCCAGATGATTTCGCGTGTCAAACGCTTTGTGTGTGGGATTTTAAGACTTCTACATATTTTTATATGAAGTATACATCCTAAGATTTCCAGAATGATCGAGATTACCTGTTTTCAATTTTTCTACATTTAGTTATGAATTTCCAAACTTTGCCCAGAAATGAGGCCAAGCCTGGCCGAAAATGAACATGCATGTTTCATACCCATTTTTGCTTTCCATGGGTTTAAAGCAATGTGTTGGGATTGAAATGAGTTGTAATGGTGCAATTAAACATGAGAATGCATAGAATGAGCTCACTCGGTCCATGTGACACTGAAATACATTTTTAAACATGCCGCAATGTTAAGAAAGTGTTAAGAAAGTATAAGAATCCAATGAGGAAGATCTCACCTTATTCTTCCTATATTCTATGAGCATGTAAGGCATGATGGGTAAGAGAGCTAGAAATGATGGTGTTACACCTTGTGCAACCGATTGTCTTGATTTGATTCTAGAAGACATTGGTAGCTTCACAATATTCCATAATACTATTGGAAAAGCAAAAAGAATTACGACATTCATTTATAGGCATATTTAGGTGCTTAATTTATATAGAAGCTATTCAAAAGGTAAAGAGTTAGCTAGGCTAGCAATAACAAGATTTGTCATATTGTATTTAACAATGAAGTCTATTTTTAATTAAAAAATTGTGTTACAATCTATGTTTACATTAGAAAAATGGGATAAAAGTGCTTATGCATCTAAGAGTGAAGCTAAAATTGTAGAAGACATTATTTCAACTGATTCAAAGTTTTAGAAGTTCATCAAGTATTGCTTGAACTATGTGTCTCCTTTGGTTAAAGTTCTTAGACAGGTGGATGGTGATTCAAAGCCGGTAATGGAATACATTTATGAGGCTATGGATAAAGTAAAGGAACAAATAGCAAAGAATTTTAATAATGTAGAAAGTAGATATAAGCAAATTTGGCAAATCATAGACAAGCGTTGGGACTATCAACTCCACAGGCCACCTCATGCAATGACATATTTTCTTAATCCTAAGTTTTTTTTCCATAAACAATTTATATTTTTATGTAATATAATTATTTTATATTTAAATTAAAATTATTATATCTTACATTATCATATTAACTTTATGTTCTATAGATTCCATTATCTTCCAAACTTTAACCTAGATATTGAAGTAAAGGTTGAATTGTACCAAACATTAGAGAAAATGTGTCTTAATATTGAGACTAGAGTAAAAATTGATTCTCAAATAGAGAAATTTGATAAGGCAGAGGGTCTCTTTAGATATAGTTTAGCAATTGCAACAAGAGATAAAAAATAACTTAGTAATTGTTCATATAATAATTTAATTTATTGTTTATTTTGAAAATTATACATAAATTGATTAAGTAATTAATCAAGTCTTTATTTATTTATTTATTTTTTGGTTAGCTTTATGGTGGAATGGCTTTGGAGAAGAATGTAAAGAGCTAAAATCTCTTGCCATTTGTATCCTAAGCTTTACTTGTAGTACTACAGGTTGTAAGAGAAATTGGAGTGTGTTTGATCATATCCATTCTAAGAGAGGAAACCGTTTAGAGTAACAAAGATTGAATGCTCTTGTGTTTGTTATATACAATCTTCAACTTGAGATTAGACAAAAGCAAAGTAAAGCAAAAAGAGATACATATGATCCTATTTACTTATTAGATCTCAAATCAGATAATGAATGAATTACTGAACAAAAGGAGCCTTCCCTAATGGAAGAGAACTCTTGGATGGATGTCTAAGAGTGCTTTAAGATTGATGAAGGAGATCTAAGTGAAAAAAGAAAGAGAGATATATTAATTGCACTTGCAATCTTAAAGCTTTTGTTGTAATTCTTAAAATATTTTTTTCTCATTTAGTCACTTACATTTGTTTATTTTTAGATCCATGAAATCTTAATTTCAACAAAAATGATAAAAGAAAAGGCATTTAGATACAAGATAATGTTGAAAAAGACATTGGAGATGATGGTGATACAGAGGAAGAAGATGGCGAAGGAATAGTCATGTTAGATTATGACAAAGATAATAAATAGTGATAGTGATGATATTAGTCTTAATGAATAGAAATATTATTAGTATTGAACTTAGCAATTTATGAGTTTTTTATTTATTTATAAACTTAATATTATTTTTGATGAAGAATAATATGATTAAATATTATTAAATTAGTATTTGAGCAAATTTTAGTGGTATATATTTTTTATATAATATATTTTTATCTATGTTTATGAATCTTACGATTCGATACAATTTACAATTTATGATTCAAAAATCAATCGTTCGATTCACAATTTGAATCACGATTTGATAACTATGCTTATATTGAGTGAGATCTTGAAGCCAAGATATTGATTTACAAGAATTGCTTCATTATGCCACTTAATTAAATCATATGGGAACCTAAAGTTTTAACTTGCTTGTATATGACTTAAATGAGTATAAGTATGGTTCCTTTGATAATTTTGAGTTTCACTTGATGTGTCTAGGCCAAGGAAGTGAAATCTCCCTCAAGTGTAGGTGCGAGACCAAAAGACTAAGTCAAGAAGCAAAAGAGAATTAAGTGAATTTTTGTATAAAGGTAGCTTTTCATCTATTCTTACATATATATGTTAGTTGTTTGATTGGTCTTGGATTGTTTATATGTCTTATTTTCTAATTATGCATGTTATTGATTGATTAATGATCATATACAATTGCATGATATTTGATTGCATTTGGAATTAATTTGGCTCTTGAATGGGTGAGGCTGTGCCAAAATTCCTTTGAATTGGATGAGGCGAAGCTAAAAGTTCTTAAATGTGGGTGAGAATAAGATAAAAGTTCTTAAATGTAGGTGAGAATAAGACAAAAGTCTCAATTATGAGTAAAGCTAAGTCAAAAGTACTTAAAAGAGGGTGAGGCTAAATAAAAAATTCCAAATTATTGGGTGAGACTAGACCAAAAGCCCATAAAACTTGTTCTTATTCTTGATCAAGCTATATGATTCTTATTGCATGATTATGAGTAATATTTGATGGTGTGATAGGCATAGTTACTCTCTTTGATTTTGAGTATACCTATGTGCTTGAATGATGAATGAGTTATTGAAATTTTTTGAATCTCATTATTTACCACCCTAACCATGTTTAGATAATTCTCAAGAAGCAAGAATAGTGAGCAAAGATCTTAAGAAACCCTACATTGACATTAGTTTGAGTTTTTATGTAATTTCTTGTACACACATTAATGTATATGTATCTTATGAGATATAACCATTCTCACACACTCAAAAGCTTGTGATTATGATGTATAAACCATTTTTGGATGTAAATATACGATAGTATGAAATTTTATCATGTGAATTCTTGAATTTGTATATATATAATGGTAAGTGGGAGTGTGATTTTGAATTGCATAGCTTTTGAGGTATGTTGGACCAGCCATATATGTTGTATTTACTATTTAAAACTTGCTCAAATCGTGACATAGCATGACATGGTTCAAAATGAACCATTTGGAACCTAAAGTTGCACCTTTTGAGTCTTAAAATGTCTCTGAATCAAAGTTGGACTAAATAGACGAATTTTGACCTAAAATTTGGCAACATTTAGAACTCATTTAAAGCTTCCCATAGAGCCAAAGAATATAAATTTTGGAGTTCTATAGAATTTATTATAAATTTTTAAAGTTGGTTAAATTATGTAGATTTTTTGGTTTATTGTTCATTTGGTCTAGCTATAATTTTTATGGGTTTTAGGGGACCAAACGAGCTTGTTTTGACTTGAAAATTTTCAAATAGATAGTTCTTATTATAAGTTTTCCATAATCATTGAATTTGCCCAATTTGGAATTGTGTAACTTAAGTTATGATTTTTTTCAAAATTTAAAGCATATTATGTGCCAAAGTTGTGAAATTGTGTGTATGAAGCAAATTCTAAAATTTAAGCTTTTTTTTTTTGTGATATTCTAAGCCTAAAAAACTTGTTTGTCATAAATTTAGGAATTTCTATAATGAAAATAATTATTTGTGGATAATTAAAGAAGTTCATGCTTCAATAACAATAAATTTTCCTGCCAAAAGTATTAATATGAATAATTGTTATAAGAAAAATATGATATAAAATGTATGTATAATCCTTGATGGTATAACATTTTTTAGGTTAAACTATGAATTGCTCATACTTTGCTCATTTTATAGGGTGTAAATATAAGAAAAATTGAGTCAAAGTCATCTTGGAGCAAGATCATTAGAAATCTGTAGTCTACAAGCCTTAAAGTGGGAGTTTTGAAGACTAAAGGAAGTGTGTCGCAACATAAAACTTCTAGGTAGCAGTGCAAATCAAAGTAGCACATCATTTTCAACCAAAATGTAAGTGCATTGCAACATAAAGTTTTTATGTCGTGGTGCAGTTCAAAAATGTGAAACTAGTTTTGTTTCAAATGTAAGTGCTCCATGACTTGAAAATTTTATGTCGCAGCATATTTTACACTTACCAAAATGAAGTCATTTTTTATTATGCTTTAGGCTAGGTTTTGCTTCATATACCTCTCCCATTTGCTACTAGCTATCATTATAGGTTATTTAAGGTTTTAAGGAGCAGCTTGGAACTTTCTATTTTTCATTCTTAATGCATTTTACTTGATCTATGTTTTCTTGTCTTTCTCTCCTTGCTTTTAGCAAGCTTGTAAATAGTTTTATCCTTAGCTTTAGTGTCTAAAGATTGATATAACTTGTCAAGTACCTCTAATTCTCACTTTGCTCATCATCTTCTTAGTGTTTTTTCTTAGCTACTTTATATATTTTTTTTTCAATTTTTATCACTTTTACACAAAAATCTCGCTTTATAACACTCTCTTTTAACCTTAATCTTATTTTGTATAGTTACATCTCACCACCAAGATTCTTTATCCTTAAATTTGAAGTCTCTAAATTCAGCAAGTATCTCTTTTGCAATCTTTCTAATCTCTTTAACTTTCTCATCCCATAAATTGTTAGCACTTCCTTCTGCCTCCCATCACCCTTCTTCCAAAATCCTTTTATGCAAACTCTTTTTTTTAATCACCTTTCAATTACCACTACTTAATCGTTGACATCTTATCTTGGCATTTTCTCATTATTCTCTTCTTAACTCGAACATCCATAACCAAGACCTTATATTAAGTAGTTAAACTCTCTCTAGGTATAACTTTGTAATCCATGCAAAGTTTTCTATCCACTTTTCTTAATAGAAAAAAAATTAATTTAAGAGCATATCCACTTGCTTTTATATGTGATGAGATGCTCCTTGTGCTTCTTAAAATAAGTGTTTATTATTGTAAAGTTGAATGCTAATAAAAAATTTAGGTAGTTTTACCTACTGCGTTAGCTTTCCCTAAATCATATATTCCATGCAAACCCTAGTAACTTTCTAATGCACTATCCACATGACTATTAAATCCTCTCTTTAGAGAATCTTTTCTTCTAATGGTATTCCTTGAATTAAGCCTTTTAAATTATCTCAAAATTTTACTTTACAGTGCTCTTCTAACTCTATTTATAATATATAAGTACTAATAACATTAAAAGTTTCTTTTTCCATCACAAATTTTAATGATATGATTTTGTCTTCTAACTTTTTTACATCTACCACAATATTTTTCAATACTTATTCATGATTATATCTATCCTATTTCTAAATTTAATCTTATCGATATACCAAAATTTAAAAACTAAGGTGTATACTTTTTTTTCTTTTTCTCCTACCCATTTAGTTTCTTGTAAGTACATAAAATTAATTTTTCTCATAATTATAGTATCTACTATTTTCATTAATTTATCTGTAAGTGTACTTATATTTCAAGTTCTAAAATGAATATTACTCTTGTGAACTAACTTATTTTTTACTACACCTAAGTATCGATGCAGTTGCTCTTACTCATTTGACATTATATTCAAGTTATACAATATATTGCTTTCGGACAACGACTTAACATTAACTCTCAAACATTAATGACCTGTGGCATAAAAAATTCGATAAAATTTTAAGTTGGCTGTCAACTATCTAATACAACATTCCTCTTTTTTTTTTTTTTTTTGAGCTTAGGATTGGCTATGAAATGATTTATATTAAAGCACAACATAAGCAGAGTTTAAGACTTTATTATTTACAAATGAAAAAAATGCTAAATATAAATGCGAATAGATAAATTATGAAAATATTTATAATGGTTAATTGGTGAAATGTGGTCCATTCTTTAACTAAACCAAATCAAATCACCCATTTTTAACTTGAATAAAATTGATTTTAATCCTATTTTTTTAGCATTTTGGATTAGCTTACTCAATTTTAAGCTCCATAAAACGTGGGTAGTTCCAAGCTTATAAATAAATATATAAGTATGTTAAGCATGTTTTTGTTGGGTAGTGAAATTCACTCATTTTTAACTAGTTTATTTATTTATTTATGATTGACTTAATCTATTTATCTTTTGAAAATCAGATCTACTTAAGTAGATCTTCACCACTAAATTTGAAATATTACTGAACTATTTTTTTGTTGTAGGAATGATGCTTGAACTCAAGGATCAATCAAGTGTGGGAATTGTTTCAGGTCTTAAGAAGATGAGGTTGCAAGTTGTAGTCGTTTACTTTTTTGGTTTAGTTGAGAATCTTCATTTTGAGTCCATTAGCTTTAGCTAGTGATTGTACACTTTAATTGTTGTTTAAAAAATATATTGTCATATTATGTAAATGTTCAAAACCTTTGCAATTACAAGTGGGAGTGCTAGCAGTGTTAACTAGCCTAAGTGGGCATGATAGCCTTGTTACCTAAATTGATATAAATAAGTTTAAATTAGTTTGTTAAAAAGTAATTGAATCTTTAATCATTTGTCTTTGTTGGCACTATATCACTACAATAGTGATAGAGAATACTGATAGAACTTTTAGTTGGAAAATTGGCAAATTTAATTAAAAATGCATTATTTCTAAGTAAAAATTCAATTGCATGCTCAATTGTTTTTTATTAGTTGGTTTTTTATTATTGATTGAATGTTAGTAATACAATAATAATTTACATAACTCTACTACTTGTCACATCTTGTCACGTCATTACACAATTAGAGCAGCATTTTAATTTACTTATTTATTATCTCAATATTGATAAATAATTTTATTTAATTTATGTTATTACAATATAATTTTAACAAAAATATAACTAATAGAAATTGATTATTAGATAACATTAGTAAAAATGGGTGATAATTAATTGATATAAATAATAATTAAAAATTTTAAGAGATCAAAATAAAAATGCATTATGTTAAATTTAATTTATAAACTAAAAAAATGAAAATTATAATTTAATTGAAAAAAAAAGCAAGCAATCTAACCATTTATATTTAGTCACATAGTTTTTGACTCCATTTGGATCAAAATAGTATTGTTTCGACTGAAATGGGTTTTTTAAATTTAAATTATTTTAAATTATTTTATTTAAAAATATTGTTTAAATTAAATAATTTTTTACTATTAATTATTTTTCTATGCATTAATAATTAATATATATTGTAATTAATTAATAAAATTTGTAAATTTTATATTCTTTATTTTGTAATTAATAATAATTTGTTTTATACTTATTTCATTTGTTAAAAAATATCTTTTATCTTTTTAATTTTCATTCAACCTTTTAACATTGTTTTTATTATTATTTTTAATTGTTTTGATATTTGATGATATATTTTCTTTTTCTAGATTTTTTTCTTTATATTCATCCTCATCATCTTCATCTTTATTTTTAATCCTATAACAAAATTTTCAAAGTACATTAATCTATAAAAAATTTACAACCAACACTACATTTCAATCTTTAAATTCAAATAAATTTTTTAGTTCAACTATTTGAAACTTGAATCCAAACTATAGTTGAACTCAAACAAAACAAGGTATAACCAACTCAACACAAAACTAAAACACAAAAGCAAAAAGAAAGAGAGCATAAGAGAGGAGAGAAATCTTGAGAGAAAAAGCATAAAATTTCAAACTGAACCTAGAATGTTGAAGAACATTAAAGAATGTCTGAACCAACTACTAAAGATAAAGGTAGAAAAAGACTGAAAATAAGGTGAAATCTAAATGAGAAAAAGAAAAAGAAAAGTTATGCATTTACAACAAGAAGAAACAAAAATTTCGCAAGCGTGATTGAAATTCCCAATTTTTATTAACAATTTTTGATATTAATTCAAAATTTTTGAATTTGTGGCACTTGATTGTGGCCAATTGAACATTAGTCAACTATAACAGGAGTTCATTTGGCAAACATGGTCAACTAAAGCTCAGTTGGTTACCATTTTACCATTGTTTTTAGTAGTTTTTTTTTTCTTGATTTTTGGTCACTTTTTACTATTCTATTCTATTTGTTGACTAAAAAATATTGTTTAATGATTCAATTTGTGCAAATTTTATCACTACAAAAAAACTGTGACTTTATTTATCAAAAAAAAAACTGTGACTTTAGCCATTATTATTTAATGGCTTTAGTGATAATTTAACTATTGTTAAACCCTCTAGCAATGGTTCCAACATTTGTCATAAAAGGTTTTAACCATGGTCTTAATGAATCATTAGAAAAATTGTCGCTAGATCATGGCCCAACCATGGCTAAAATAACTGTAGCTAGGCCATAGTTTAGAAAACCATGACAAAACCAAGCTCTAGCTACAAGTATATTAATATTGGCTAAACCATGATTTAGCCATGACTATCCATGGCTAAACCTTTAATTTTTTAAAGGGAGCAATTTTAACCACTATTATGAAATAATTTTTTTATTTTCAACTTTTAGATTATTGTTCTATCCCCTTTTTTTTGGCATACTTATAATAACAATTACAAGAAGACTAAGGCTAATTTTCAGCTAAACAATTTTTAAAAAGACCAACAACTAAACAACCAATGCACTAATTTGCTAATTTTTCAACAACCAACCATATATATTTAAATAACATGGACGTCTAGTCATTTAAGCAAAGGAGTGCCAAAAAATGGAAACTTTTGTCACATTGTCATTCTCACTCACCAACTCAAAGAAACAAGTATCTTCTACTTGTAAATCATTCTCTCTGGCAAATGCAACCCAACCTATGGAAAAATATGTAGCGACAAAATTAATGTGTTTTTTTTTACCATCTCAAACATACTGTGTTAATCACTAATGAAAATTGAAAAAGAATAAAGAGCCAAAACCTTACCTCTTTAAAAGGAATATATATAGATTAGCACTTTCTAAGACCAAATAACTATTTCTCTTTTCTTCTCACTAAAAAGTTACCACTATAGTTCATCAAGGCATTTTTGACACCATCTCAAATTGTTAAATTAATATTGTACTTACAATATGCAAAATTTGTATCCAAGGATAAAATTTGAGGCAAGATTTACACCTAACTTTAAACTAGAAATTAAGCTAAATTGTTGCTTAAAATCTATTAGAACAAGCAAGTTTTAGATAGAATTTGTACTTGATTCTAGACTTAAAACCATGCTTAACAATCATGAGGATAGCAAGCATGTTTTAACAGAATTTTATACCTATTCTCAAGCCAAATACAAAAGCAAGACCATGCTTTATAGTCACCAGGATGGCAAGCAAGTTTGATAGAATTTAGACTTAATTTTAAGCTAAGAAACAAGTTAAATCATGATTAGCATTCACTAGGATAGCAAGTAAGCTTTGAAAATGATTTAACTCAAATTTATGCAAGACCTACTTAAAATCATGCTTGACAGTTACTAGGATAGCAAGCAAGCATTGAACATAATTTAAACTCAATTATATGCTAAAACCAAGTTAAAATCATGATTAACAATAATTAGGACAACATGCTAATTTTAGGCAAGCAATTATACTTTTATGACTAAAAATCTTATTCGAAACAAAATCAGTGCTAAACATTAGCGCTTTATATAGTATCAGCCCATAATACAAAACTTTATACCCAAAAAGTAACCACCAACTTAGTATTTCATAGCAAAATATTATAGCAATAAGAAATAGCTTTGTAATAGAAAATTATAACATCAAATTAAAACTTCATACTAACAAATTATGCAGAGAAACTAGAGAACAGACAACAACAAATGTTTTTGATAGAAAAATCAATCCAAAGAATAATTAGTATTAGAACAAATTGCTCAAACTATGTAATAAAATTTAACTCACAATATGCAACTTTGTACTTGAAAAGTAAACACAAATCAAAAAATTACATGAAAGAGCTTTGTAATAGAAAATTATGACACCAAATTAGAATTTTATAGCAGCATATTATGTAGAAAGTTTGAACCCTCCTTAACAAATTAGAAATAATGATTGTCAAAGAAAATTTCACACCAAGGATTAAATGACCAAGTAACTTCTAGTATTTATTAAACTATTAAACATCATCCACAAATGCCTTACAATTGGAAAATTAATGACCAATTCCAATCGCATAATACTCACTCAAAAATGAGATGGAACATAGAAAAGGAGCTTAAATGGGTGGTACTACCATCTTAAGACACAAACTCTAAATAAAGGGTTAAACATTTAGCCTAGAATAGCCATCCACATACCCAAAACAAAAGTTCACAGTATTTAATCCATTATGGCAAAGAAATCTCCAAGACTTATAACCAACACCAATTACTATTTTTAGAATATCATAGTGAAAATAGTTCTTATAATTGAAAATTAGATTTTCTTGATTGCCTTCATTCTTTCAATTCATGTTGCAACAGTCCCTATAGTTAAAAATTAGATTTCTAGCTCTTAACCTAGACAACAACAAAAAATATGTCAAAAACTTTTGTAAACCATGGAAGAGAAACATAAATGAATTTACCTTGAAACTAACACAAGTGAATTTACCTTAAGATATCTTACAGTTTGTGAGATCCAATTTCCTCTCATTACAGAACTTATCTCTCTAGAAATAAATGTCAAATTTAAATGAAAATGTAATTTAAGAACTAAATGTCAACAATTTACAATTATACTAATAAGATAAGCTTAAGAAATAAGAAGACCAAGACTTTATAATTTCATTCCATATCAACTATTGTTCACAAACTAATCAATTAAACCATGTGTTTAAACGCTCATACAACAAAACCATTCCACCAGTAGATACAAAACAAAACAACTATCAACAATAATCACATTCATTTTTATGGGGAATGACTATCATTAGTATATTGGTATTCACTATTTCAACCACTTGGTGCTTAAAATTCAAAACAAATTGTTATCAGTAATAAATTGAAAATAAAAAATAAAAATCCTCATTTGTATAATTCAACCAAAAAGTTTAAAAAATTATCCTATAAACTTGTGTGGTTGCAAGGTCTAATGATAATGGACTCTGAAAACTTCGAAAGAGCAAAGCTATAACTGCTTCCATTTTCCATTGTTGCTTGTCACTTTCAGCATCTGCTTGTTGTTGTCACTTTTACACTAATCTTTATCGCTCTTCTTTTTCAGCCTTCGTTTGTCATTATTGCTCCCCTCTTTCCACCATTTGTGCTTTAAGTGAAGCTTGCAATTTGGTATAAAAGGCCTAAATGATAAACTTCCATGAGCTCAATGTCTAAAGAGGATGAGCAAGCACCTAATCCCATTTCTTAAACCCGATCATGGTGTTAGGTTTCTAAAGTCCTTGCCAGTGAATTATCACTTGAAATTTCTTAGCATAAGGAGTCATTGACATGAGCAATATTTTTCCTATAAATTCAAATAGAAATTAGTAAATCATGGTAAAGATATAAAGCCTTTTAACAAAAACAAAAGTCAACACCCATGTAATTCAAACATTTATACAAATACCTCTAACTTCATTGTTGACATAAGATCCATCACCATAATTATGGATTGCAGTCCATACTTCTCTTTGAGTGATTGGACTGTCATGTTTAGCTTCCTGCAAGCATAAAGACACATGTGACTTGTCTCAAATTGCATTTAAAACTCAAATAACTTCTTTGCCAAAGTAAACTTATTATCTCAGCCTTCTTTTGTGGAAAACTTTTAGAGCCATTAATATGAGGCATAGTTAATGTAACACCATCATTTCTAGCTCATACCCATCATGCCTTACATGCTCATATGAGGTATAGGAAGAATAAGGTGAGATTTTCCTCATTGGATTCATATGCTTCCTTAGATTGCGTCATGGTTAAAAATTTATTTCGGTGTCACATGGATCGTATGAGCTCATACTATGCATCTTCATCTTTAATTACACCATTACAACTGATTTCAATCATAAAAACTAGCTCACAACTCATGGCAACCGAAAGGAGACATGGAACATGCAGATTTCTTCTCGGCCAGACTTGGCCCCATTTCTGGGCAAACTTGAGAAACTCATAACTAAATCTAGAAAAATCAAACACATGAACTCTTGGTCATTCTGGAAAGCTTAGACTGTCTAATTCATGGTAAAAATATATACAAGCCATGAAATCACACATACAACACGTTTGACATGCGAAATCATCTGGAGGTCAAAGTGGGTCCTGATGTTGTCACAGTTTACTGATATGAACTTCAAAAATGTCTAGTTAATTCCACAAAAATACAATCCATGCAAATGATACTAATTTTGAAAGGTGTGGATGTTAACTAGAGAGAAAAAATATCTCTAGATCAGTTCATCAAGCCTAACTCTTAGAAATCGATGGAACAGTGCTTCTGGTCAGGCAAGATGACTGATACTGGGTAGAAGCTTCAAAAATTCATATATCTCTCTCTAGACCTCCAAATGAGGTACTTCTACTTGCTACAAGTCATTGTAATGTCTAGTTTCTACCTATAAAATTTTGTAGCCATTGGACCACGTTTACCCCTCGGATAACACAATTTTACAACTGACCAAATAAACAGTGCTTATGCAAATCCAAAATTCTGATACCAATTTTGAAAAATCATAGAAGATTCCACAGACCTCTAAATGACCTGATATTTGGCTTCCTAAAAAGCTCTAGGCAATATCTAGTCACATGCCAAATTTCAAGGCAAGAAGAGGTCATTTGGTCAGACTTGGACATCTTGGGGCAAGGTGACCAGTTTCTCTTGTTAAAGAGGGCTCCAAGGGTTCAAATTGGCTTCTCCTACTTCTAAGGCTCTATGAGCACATAAGAAAGCCTCAACATAGGCTATCAAACATGGCTCAAATGTCTAACAACCCAGATTTGCAAAACTCACTCTCCCATACCAACACATACACCCATGTGGACAATGCTAAGATCTTACTATTCATTCCAAAACTTGCTACATCATTCAAGATAGTTCTCATTCTCATACATATATGATAAATACATTCATTTACAAGTATTCGTACGTGCTACATCATGTACATCATTAGATTACATCTCTTACTTAACTACAAAGTAGTGACAAAATGGCTCTTTTACAATTTCTTCACCGAATTCCTTAGCTTCAAGCTTGGTGGCTCCCATCTCTTGTCTCACTTGGTCCACCTAGCATGTTAGGATGGTAGAGAGGGGGGGAGTGAGATTCAAAGAATCTCAATAGCTCATCTCTCATTCAATCATACACAGCATGCCAACAAGTCTCACAAATGTATGCATGGGCATATTAGCATGTGAAATCATAAGAAAAATATTTTCAACATTTGAGTAGGCCATACATAATATACAAGAGCTTGCCAAGTAAGTGGATTAGCCTCACCCATTCACTTGTGGATTTTGGACTTGCCTCACCCATTCTTTAAGAGGTTCTTAGACTTAACCTTACTCTTGGGAGTCAACCTCACTTTTGGGAGGCTCTTTACTTTGTCTCAACCAACTTTAGGGTTCTTGGCTCATCCTCACCATGACTAGAGGGTTGTTGGCTTTTCCATACTCAAGCAAACCAAAGCAATCACATAAAACATCATTGAAATACATAAGGCATCATCATGCTAGCATACTTTTCATGGTTTAAAATATACATACACGCATGCAAGACAATGGAAGCACACATCTATGCATGAGAGAAGGTGGAGAGAGCTACCTTATCGGCTAAGACAAGCTTTCCCTTTCAATTTGTCTCCTCCCTTGTTGAATTCACAATCCCCACTAGATGGGAGTGCTTCTCTTGAGCCTAGACATACAAAGAGCATGGAATTACTCTTTTAACACTTTATTCATGAAGAGAAACTAGGGTTTCTCTCTCTAAAATTTCACTAACTCTCCTTTCTCTCCCAAGCTCTCAAGAAAAGAAAGCAAAGAAAAAGAAATAAAGATATGTGAGTTTTGGTCTTCTTCAAGAGGGGTTTTCCACTCTCTCTCTTTTGAACCAAGCTCAAAGCCTAACTACTTCAACAACCAAAACCATAGGAAGAGAGGGCAAAGAAAGAAGAACAACATGCTAAGAAGAAAAACCATGTAAATCTTACCTTTTTCTTATTCTTCCTTTCTCCTCTTGGTTTCTCTCTCTCTCTCCTCTGCCCTTTTCTCTGCCTTGGATGAAGTTTAAGTCGGTTTAGAGAGAAAGGATAAGTTGGGGCACTTTAAGAAGTCAAATTCTCTTTTTTCACGCTTTTTCAGACTTACCCTCGCTATAGCGAAGCATAACCCTCGTTACGGCAAACACGTATCAATCTCGGACCCCTGTTTTCGCTATGGTGTGCACTACGGCGAGCAACGCCATGGTTTTTGTATGGGATGCTCGCACTTGCTATAGCTAGAAGCATTCTCGCTATAGCGAGAAGGCACTCTCGCTATAGTTAGACTATTTCTCACTATAGAGAATAGGTACATTCGCTATAGATAGGCTATAGTTAGCAGACTAAGAAAATTTTCAGCCCTTCGAAAAATTTTCAGCTTTTTTTTTCTTCTTCTTTTTTCTCTCTTTTTTTTCTGGTTCTTATAGTTAAGTTCTTCTATTTTGTTTATTCTTTTATTCAAATTATTGGTCATGGACATCTTGAATCATTTGCTCCTCAAAGCAAGTCTCATTATTTTTATACAATTTATATCATATATATCTCCACCTATTGTCCAGTATATGATGTATAATCCTTTTGTACATATCATCAACAACAAATTGCAAGATACAATGCAACTATTAGTGAAGATATGAATTTAAGGTGCTAAGAGAAATAAATAATCAATGTGTTCTTATCTGCATATGAGTTTTAAACTTTTCATTCTTGTACTCTTATGGAATAATTACTAATGAACTTACAGTTCCACTGAAGAGTTCTACTAGATAAAGAGTTTCTTTTGCTCATTATTCATCTTGATGAATATGTACTTCTCACTGGTGGGGGAGAACCTGAGTGCTATGAAGAAGCTTTAAAAAGTAAGTAGAAGGTTGAATAGGTTATAGCAATAAAAGATAAGATGAAATCTCTGTATGATAATCATACTTTTGAATTGGTTAAGTTGCCTAAAGACAAGAAAGATTTGAAAAATTAGTGAATTTATAGTTTAAAGAATGAAGAAGATGTTTTATCTTCATGATATAAAGCTAGACTTGTTATCAACAGTTTCAGTCAGAAAAATGGCAGTGACTTTAAGTAAATCTTCTCACCTATAGTTAAAATATCTTCTATTTGAGTTGTTCTTAGTCTAGTAATTTAGAGGTTAAGCATATAGATGTGAAAACTGCTTTCCTTCATAGTGATTTGAAAGGAAAGATTTACATGGAGTAGCCTAAAGGTTTTGTGGTAAATGATAAAGAGAATTATTTTTGTAAGTTGAAAAAGAGTTTGCATGGATTAAAACAAGCTCTGAGGCAGTGGTACAAGAAGTTTAAATCTATTATGATCCAATAAAGATACAAGAAGACTACTTTTGATTATTGCATGTTCATATAGAAATTATCTAATAGTAACTTTATTATTTTACTACTTTATATCGATGACATGCTAATTGTTGGTCATGATCCTTTCAGAATTGATGGATTGAAAAAGGAGCTTAGCAAATCTTTTGTAATGATAAACTTAAGACTAGTAAAAACAAATTCTTGGAACGTGGATTACTTGTGATAGAAAGGCCAAGAAGTTGTTACTATCTCAAGAGAAGTATATTGAGAAAGTACTTTAGCGATTTAACATGGATAAAGCTAAAGTGGTAAGCACATCTATTGCTACTCACTTTAGGCTTAGCACTAGACATGCTCCTTCTTATGATGATGAGAAAGAGGAAATGCAACATATTCCTTATGCATTTGCATTAGAAAGTTTGATATATGCAATGGTTTGCATAAGGCCAACTATAGCCCATGTGATTGGTGTTATCAATAGTTTTCTTTCTAATCCTAGTAGAGAGCATTGGAATGTTGTGAAGTGGATTCTAAAATATCTTTAGAGCACTTCTAGTTTGAAACTCTATTTTGGAACTAGTAAAGATATTCTTTATGGTTATACAAATTCAAACATGGATAGGAATGTGGATACCAGAAAGTCTATTTCTGGCTATTTGATTACTTTTGCAGGGAGAGCTATGGCATGACAATTCAAGTTACAAAATGTGTTGGATTGTCCACTACAAAGGCTAAGTTCTTTGCTATTACTAAAGTGAGCAAATAGTTGCTTTAGATGAAGAAGTTTATGCATGAACTCAGGTTTACACAAAAGAGATATGTTTTGTATTGTAATAGTTAGAATATGTTATCCATTTCAGTAAGAATCATACTTTTCACGGTAGATCTAAGCATATAGATGTGCGGCATCCCTGGATACAAGATATTTTGGATTTGAAGTCACTTGAGTTTAAGATGTTTAACATCAATGACAATTGTTTAGATATGTTGACAAATTCTCTACCTAAGGGGAATTTTAAAGCTTGTCATTTAAGTATCGATTTGGTAGATGCCTCCACTTGAGTTGGAGGGGGAGTTTAGTGTAAGTCCTCCTCCAAATGGGCCCATATGCTTTAATTAAAATAAAAATATAGTTGCTTTTATTTAGTGGCACATGATCCCAGGTGTCACATTAGTGAAGCAGTTTAGGCCTTTTTTGTTTTATTCACTTTTCATCTTTTGTGATACAATAGTGGAGACAAGAGAGGGAGAGAATTTGCTCACTTTGTGATTTGGATTAGAGGATCATTTGTGCTATGATCCTTATAACATTTGTAACACCATAAATTCTAACTCATTTTATGCTATCTTTATGCTTCCCATTAGACATCTCATGGAAGAATCAAGGAAATAACATAAAAATAATGAATATTTTTACGTTACGTTGTGTATAAAAGGTCCATTCGGTGTCACGTGGATCGTATGAGCTTATACAACATATTTTTATATTTAATCACATGAATATAACTCATTTACACCATCAAAAGTGGCCCACATCTTGTGGAAACCAAAGGGGAGCATAAAATACTTGTCCATATTTTCGCCCAGATTTGTCAGTTTTTCTATCACAACTTCGGAAATTCATAACTAAATCCAAAAAAATCAAAAACCAACAAAATTTACCATTTCAGAAAGTTCTAGATGTCTACCCCATGGTAAAAATAGTTTCAGTTCATGAATCATTAAGGGGAAGACGTTTGACATTCGAAAGCCTACTGAGGTCGTTGTTGCCTGGGCTGTTATTTCATATTACTGATATGAACTTTCAAAACTCATAACTAATTCTATAAAAATCAAAATTATACACATTTAGTTATTCTGGAAAGCTAAAAATGTTAAATTTATACTAAAAATAATTTTAGAATGAAACAGATACTTTTAGCTACTAGAAACCTATGGAATAGTGACTGAACTCCTGAGGCACCATTACTACTGACAGTCAATTTCAAAAATGCATAACTCTTTTTTCAGACCTCCAAATGAGGTGATCTTGGTGGCCACAGAAATCTTATGACCTCTAGTTTATTTCTGTAAAATTTCACAAGCATTGGACATCATTTGCCTATCAGATGACACAAAACACAAATCTACCAGTGTGAACAGTGCACATACCAGAATCAATAAAAAATCCCAACTTTGAAAATTCTTCAAATATTCTCTAGAACTCCTAAAATTATATTCTTTAGTTTCTCAAAAATCTCTCAATAAGCTCTAATGTCATGCTAAATCTCAGGTCAAGAAGAGCTCATTTGGATAAAAAGTGACATAGGGTTGCATTTGGGCTATTTTCATGCCTCTTAATGGTTCAAAGATGGGCAAAATGGCTCCTAAGGTTCTTGTGGCCACTTGAGCATGTGGGAATAGCCCAAAAAGACTCTCTAAACTTGTCTCAAAGGTGTGGAAACTTAAAACACAGAATTTTATTTCCCATCCCCAAGCTATGTACTAAGAGACATACACTTGAATTGGCCATCCAATACCTAGAAATTGCAATACATTCCATTTATCCACAAATTTTATACATACATCATCTATTAGGATATTTACACATGTTCTATTCATTGTACATCAATTCTAACAAAAGATTACATCATATGCCATTCCTTTGGTTACAACTTAAACAAAATTAAAAGCTTTATGATCAAGGCTTCATCTCCCCACTTGGTGGCTTCCATTTCCTTATTCATTGGCTCCACCTAGCATGTTAAGATATTGGAGAAGAGGAAAAGAGATTCAAAGAATCCCAATAACTCATCTTTCATTCAATCATGCATAAAAAATACAATACAAGTCTTAAGGATGCAGCATGGCATATTAATATGGAAAATTGTACAAAATATATTCTTGGCATTTACACAAAACACACATAACATACTTAGGTTTGCCAAATGAATGGATTAACCTCATCCACTTTCTTCAAGGTTCTTGGACTTGCCTCACCCTTTTTCTTAAAGGCCATGAACTAAGCCTTGCTCTTAGGAGACTTTCTTTTGTTTTTGAGAGACTTTCTCTTAGTCTCAACCACTTCTAAGGGCTCTTGGCTCATTCTCACCGAAGATAGGGGGTTTTTGGCCTCTCCACATTCAAGCAAACCAATGCAAACAATCTAAGCATCCTTTGAATACATAATGCAACACTATGGTTCCATGGAACATAGGCATCATACTAAAACATATTTCATAGCTTACAATACACATACACACATTCAAAGATAATGTAAACATTCATTCATGCATGGGAGAAAAGAGAAAGAGTTACTTTACTTGCATTCACACACTTTTTTCTTAAGCCTTGAGTCCTCTCCCTTGACCTCACACACCCAAGAAGGTGGAGACTATTTCTATTGGCCTAGACACACCAAAAAAAATATGAATTACTCATGGGAACAAGCTTTGGCATTATACACACTTTACACGATGTTAATTTAGTTTATGGCTCCATTATGCTTCTATAAGATACTTAATGAAGTAATTACAAAAATTCATGATCTTGGCTCCCTTTTCTCTTTCAATCTATGATTCTTGACTCCATTTAAACTCTTTGGAGTCATCACACAATTATTTTAAGGAGTCTAACTAGGAGTTGCTTTATTATGCTACATTATGAAGCCTATAGCTCCATCTCAATATCTATGATTTCTAAAATATTTCTAAGGCTTCCTCTCATCCTCTTCTATCATAGATGACTCAAAAATAAGCTTTGAACAAATTAAAACTATCTCTAACCTATAGTTATGCCCTAGGCTGAAATGACACATGAAAAAGGGAAGTAATGGGTTTGCTTTGTTTTCTTGATGGAAGAGGTGTGTAGGGAGGTCTCTAGGGATCTTAGGAACTCAAGCCAACACTCATCTAAGCTAGGGAATTCATGGATCAAAATAGATTTCACAATGTCTCCATGAATCCTTAACTTTTCTATCTTGTGTTTTCATGCTTCTTTCTTTGATTTCTTTGCACCTACTTGCTTCTCACACTCCAAAATTTATGAATCTCCCTTGCTAGGACCAGAATTCATCTCCCTTTGATTAGGCTCTATATGGGATAAAATCATCACAAGGAGGAAAAGGGAAGAAGAAGCATGGAAGACAACAACTTACCTTAATTTCCTAGCTTTTCTCAAGTGCTCTTCCAAGTGGTAAGTTCTCCTCCTTCAAATTCTATTATTCCTCCTCTGGACTAGACTCAAAATATCACCAAATCCATCAATGAAACCATAGAAATGAAGAGGAGAATGAGAGGAACAAGTTTACTCAAGGGAAGAGCATAAAATTCCACACTTTTTTTACCTTTTTCTCTCTTTAAAATCTCCTCTCCTTGTGCGCCCAAGAGTGCTGGCTTCCTTCTCGATCTATTTTTGGGGCAGAAACAAATCGTGGAAATGAGGAGCTGCTGGAATGTGGATAAGAAAGAGCTAAAAGTCACTTTATGTAACTTTTTTACTTTTGCATTTTAGTCTATTTTCTAGGCTTTTTCATTTTAGGCTCATATAAACTCCTTTTTGAAATCCATATTTTTCATCATATTCTTTAGGCTCTTAATCATAAAAATTGCCTTTGGAATCACTCAAAAAAGATCTGAAACCATTCCGAACTGTTTGGTTAAAGTTTCGATCAACCAATGGCCGAAATCGCTCACCGGAGGGGTTTCAACTATTTTAGAGATTTTCATGGTATTCAGGGCCTCTGAGAACCCCGAAAAACTCAAAATTTTCTTTTAAAAAACCCTCCTGTGAGTTTTCCAAATTTTCCAAAACTTACAAAAATGTCCCTACTTTCTTCGGCAAATTTTCTGAGCTCTTCTGACTCTGGTTTTTAGGCATCTTAAATCTCAAATCCTCATTTTCTAATATTTAATATTTTATCCTACTTTTATTTTGCCATAAATTCTTCTATTTCGGGGACTTCCTTTTAGATCTGACCCATTTTTTACGTTTATGGAGAAATCAAACATCGCATTTTTCATGTTTATGAAGGGATTGAATGTTACAACATTTTAGTATGTTGTTTTTTATACTATGAGTGTTTCATCTATGTAGTCAAATTTCTTTTTCTCTACTCTATTGGTTAGGTTACTATATTTGTGTCCTTGGTTTTCTTATGCATTGTCATTGCGGTGTGTTTTTCACTTTGTTGATAATAAGTAAGGGCTAAATTAAGTTCTTAGCAATTGTTGAGGACTTATTGCTATATTCATTGATCCGTTCATAGTGGAATTTTTTTAGACTAAGTCTCGTGGTTTTTCCCTCTCACATTGAGGGGGTTTTCCACGTTAAAAATTGTGTATTCTCTTGTTCTCTTTATTTTGTGCATTTTTGATATATTTACTATTTGAAATATTTTCTATTCGTTGGTATTAGCTTCTTACAAGTTTTTTCAAGTAGAGAAAGGTTAAATTTTTTTATATTATTATTCTGCTTTTGCACATCTTTTCCCAACACAAGCCACATCCAACTAATGGGCCCATATCTGCTATATTGGGTTTGAACCATTGGCTCTAGCTTGGTGCTATAATTTTATCCTCTCTCATTCTTTTCCTTTTGATTATTGGGATCATAACCTGTTACTGCCTTTATCCTATTGACCATAACATAAACATAATATTCTCATACCCTTTAAGGTCATCCCTAAACATGTTAGTGAGATATGTATGGCTATAGGCATAATTGCGAGGGTAGCATTTCTTAGGAAAAAGAAACATAATGCTAAAGAAGCAAAGAAGATCTAGAACATGGAAGGGTCATCACCAACTATGTCACCAGCTTTAATGAGTTACAATGCAGATAGAGACTTGTAAAGCCTTCCTTACAAGTTCCTTGCTCAAGCTACTAATGTACACTATGGTGAAAGACCTGACCTAAAAAGTAAGTTTTTTTCCAATTCCTTTGTTAACTATGGCGTGCACTTGAACACCCATGACCCATTATTTGATGGAAATTTTTTAGCTAAACTTGGTTTATGATAAAATATCAAGAGTGTTCATTAATTTAGTTTAGCCAATTTTTTTGAATTTCAACCAAACCAAATTATTGACAATTAATTTGGTTTAGTTTGATTTAGTTGATTTTGTTCTTCTTAATTTATTTTATTGATTTAGGTTGAATTATTTTAAATTATAATTAATTTAGGCTAATTTTTACAAAAGCTACACAATAAAAGATGTTTTCTAATGTGTTTTAAAAATCAAAAGAATAAATTTTAAATATTTAATCTAAGACTTAATGCTTAATAAATGAAAAAAAATATTATAAATATAAATACAAATGGATAAATTATGAAAGTACTTATAATGGCCAGTTGGTGAGTTTTGGTCCATTGTTCAAGTAAAACCAAATCAAATCGCTTATTTTTAACTTGAACAAAATTGATTTTTAGTCTTTAGCAGTTTGGATTGGCTTAATCAATTTTGAACTCTCTTAAAAAATAGGCAGTCTAAACTTAATTATAAATAAACATGCATGTATGTTGAGCATGTTTTTTTTAGTGAAACCCACCCATTTCAAATATTTTTACTTGTTTATTCATATTAACTTGATCTATTTATTTTTTGCCTAAATGTCTCTTCCTCATTGAATTTGAAATATGTCACTAAACGGTTTCCTTTTTGTAAGAATGATGCTTGAACTCCAATATTAGTCTCGTGTGGGAGTTCTTGTTTCAGGTCCCAAGATAAGGCAGGAGGTTGCAGCCATTTGCTCTTTAGTTTAGCTGATAGTCTGCATTTTGAGTCCATTAGCTTTAATTGATAATTGTACACTTAACTATCATTGTAAAAAATGTCTTGTCATATTATGTAAATTGTTAAAACCTCAGCACTTATAGCTGCTGGGAGTGTTAGCCAATGGTTTTAGCTAGCCTAAGTGGGCATAGTAGCGTTTTTGCTTTGAAATGAACAAGTTTAAATTAGTTTGTCAAAAAGTAATTGGATCTTAGTCATTTGTTATAGTTGTTATTGTATGATTATATGAGTATAGATAAAGGAAGAGTTTGCTTGACTCTCTAAGATGTTAAGTACACAAGTAGTGTAAACATGGATAATAAATTGTTTTCGTAGAAGACTCAAAAGTATTCCCATTTTTATGATCTATGAGAAATTTGTTAACTAACACTTGCATGATCCAACATTTGATATGGGCAAGGACCATCTTCCAACTAGGTTGAATAATCTGGAATTTAGTATAGATTATTTTTACACCTTGTACATTTACCTATTTATAATTAATTGAATCTAAAATAATAAATTATGCAAGTCATTTTGTTAAATATATTGACATTTAAAAGTAATATTTTGTAAAAAAAATCACTTGCAACCTAGCTTAGGTAATTACCACTGCAACAGAGGAAATCGTTAGCCTTTGAATTAAAATTTAAAGAGACCATTTAGCAAAATTCTTCTGTAAGCTTAAGCAATCTAATAAACTTAGCCAAGCATAAGGGTACATCTTAAATCACCATGCTAGGTTTACGTTGAGATATATGTAAGGGTCTTTCTATAGAGCTCTACTTCTTAGGAAATTGAACTCTTTATTGTCTTATTATCTCAAGATTCGAACAATTATTTTAAAATTTATGATAAATAATATTCAATGATCATGCATATATTTTGAAACGTGATCAGATAATAGAAAACTCAATTTCTTTAGAAGCTAAGCTTTTCTATATCTTTTTCTCCATATGTAAAAAGTTAAAGATCCCCTTCAATTCAAAATTAGGCTCATCATGGACTAGGCCCCTGATTTGAATTTTGCCCATTATTAAAAGGCCCAAGCTAAAGCCTGCCCAACAATCATTCTATTCAAAAGGTATTGGGCTGGAGCACATGTTAACTTTGCACCCCTAAAACTAAAAGCACATGTTAAGTCTGGTGCCGACAAATTGTAAAGACCTGCGTGTGCTGCAAAAATGTGAACATAAGGAAATCTGTAACATGCTGGCTTCAAAAGAAAAAAATCAAGTTAAAATAATTCCACTATAAATATTATAGTCTGTATATACTTGTGAACTTTTGATGAAACATCCATCCCGGTGAATGACTAAAGAGATACAGTTAATTTAATGATGAGATTGATTCATTTCGAAGTTGCCCTAACATTATATCACCATTACCCACGTATACTTTAAGAAATCGTTATGTTTTCATGTCTTGAAGTTAAAATATTCTCATCAACCCCATGACAGTCAACTTACCAAAAAGTTTATTCTAATATAAAAAGTTACTTAACTATATAAATATTTAAAATAAATTACTATATTATACAGAAAGCAATATGTATCAGGTAAAACATATAGAACAAGTAATTGACATTAATGTAAAGTATAGCTCTGATTGAAAAAGTCATATTGTGTCCCAAATAAAAGGTAAATTTATTATGCAAGCCTTAAGATAAGTTGAGAAATGTTTCTCAAATGCTTTCAATAGGTGGATGAAATATTAGGAGTCCTAAAAATAAAATCTTTCACCCTCCAAGCTAAATCAAGAACATAATTTGCCTTCAGATGCTCCTTTTCTTCTTCTTTTACGCGGTAAAGCATTTACATGGGAACAAAAAAGGATGGGTCCATATGCCACAAAACACATTAAAGAATAAATAATTAAAACGAACGAAATAAGACATTACAATTGTTGTAGGAAAAATGGGAGGAAATAGAAAGAACATAATTGAGAAGAACAAAGTCCATGTATATTCTATCTTTAAAATGGCCAGAGCTTCTTAAAATATTGATTTATTGATAATCAAAATTGAAAGCAGGAAAAAAAAAAACTAGAATAAAGAACAGTTTCTGATCATGGACAATATCCAATAGTTTGATAATGAAAAATTCTCAGAAACCAAATAACGTATGGCTATTTGGTGAAAGAAATCAATAAAAATTCAATAAAATGGGTCTGTCATTGAATCCTATTACTTGAAACACCCACTTAAATGAGTTTTTATTAATTTATTATACAACTAGTTGGTAACATTATTTGTACCTAAAAATCCATTTTGGTGGAGCGAATGATAAAGAAGCCCTAGGGCCAAGCCTTACATCTATCCGACAGTTTTTCATTAATAAAGATAAAATAAGATGAACAACAACAAAAATTAATGCATGTATGCCTAATGATTCCTTATGTAAAAAGAAGTGCATAATGAATCATTAGAAGGAAAGTTTGTACATATGAATCATTTGAAGACTGAATCAAAGTTTGAAGATATATATAATTCATCAATACCTCTTCTTAACCAAATCAAACTTTGGAAATATGGGATTCATTATGCAAAAAGGAGTACATCTGATGTAGCCAGAAACAAAACATTAGAAGGAAAGCTGTTGGATGGCGAGTTTGTTACAGATCAGGAATGGTATTTATTTTTCTTTTAATTTTATACAATGTCTATTATATTTTTATAATCATTACTTAATAATATATATTTCGTTTTCTTACTTTTTTAAAGTAGAGATACAAGGTTATTTTTTATCATCAAAATTAATTTTTTTCATTCAATTTTTCATTTCATTCATTTTCATTCTAGGTACCAAATTGGCATAAGTTTTGGCTTCTCTGCCTCTCTTTCTCATTCGGTTACGCAGGTCACAATTGTAACAGGTTATGAAAATTAAACTTCTGATTAACCTTTATACTATTGTTTTGGTAGGATAGAGAAACCAAGCATGTGGGCTTTTAGAACAGCAATATGTGGGATTAAATAGCTACATCTTCCTTTTCCAAAAGAAACCTGGAGTTTGAAAAAGAAATTAAATGAGTTGAGTCCTCTCTTCTCATTCACACGCCAGCATAAAATAAATAAATAGACAAACTGATTCTAATTATGATTTTTATTTTTCGGTAGAAACAAAGTGGGAACGTATGCATGCGAAATGGCTATATATGAACCCAGTATTATGACTCATAGCAAAGTCATAATCATATTCCGTATACCTAGCTAGCTAGCTCATACCAATAGTCCAACCCCATCATCGCGATAGTGTATCATTACATGACAACGATATAAATGTCATATTCTGCCTAAATTTGCTTCCAGAAATTGAGATCGATCAAAGTGAAACACATTATTAATTTAGGTCGAGGATATATTAAGAGCTTTTGAAATGGTCCAATATGTATGGTCCCATCAATTTGGAAATATTCATGTTAACAGAGTAAAAATTCCTTGTCTTTCACTTCCATTAAAAAAGGCATAATAACCAATGCTTCTCCATTTGTCTAAAAAATTAAGCATTTGTTTGCTCCAAACTTTTGTACTTTAAGTTTGAATTAAATGAGGAGTACCAGTATTAGCTAGTCATGTACCCCTAGTTCATCGTTTTTCACTTATGCTAGATGCATGCACTTCTTTCCCTTGCACTGCCATCCTCCTATGAACTTTTCTCTTTCTCATTAATAGAGGCATAACAACCATCACTAATCTTCTTCCAAAATTTATATATTTTTATATACCATATTAGAATCTAGAAGGTGTTATGCAAAAACCTTGCTAAAGCTATTGTGGAATTGACCCTAAATGTAAAACCACTTTGGACTAGAGATAAGCTAACAGTCCTCTCAGCTTACAAGGCAAGAGGTATAGAGTGATATTTCCAAAGACATGTAGAGAGTATTTTAAGGTGAGCAAGATTTTGAAAGTTATGAAAATGAAACTTCCTAATGGAAAGAGAAAGAGCACACACCTCCAAGATCAGATACCACAATAAAAATAAAATATAGCAATATATTTATCACATAAACAAAGAATTTTAATCTTTAACTCGAGATAACTCGAGAATAGGTATTTATAAAATATGGAGAGAGCATCTCAAGAGACGAACATTTTTGAGACAGCAAATAGCGAAGAAGGAGACAACAATGATTGAATTACTAAAATCAAATACCAACACAATATCCAATCCACCAATAACCTACGTACCTCGGAGTCTGTAATTGTTTATACCTTATCAAAAACTGAAAAGAAAACAGGGCAACACTAACGTCTAGTTGTCCAATTTGCCCCTTCTAACCGGTAATGATTACACGATTCCTTTTCTATATACCTGGTATTTATTATATTAGTTTTCATCTTAACGTCATCTTTATTAATGTTTACTAAAGCGTTACGAGTTTGGTGTTTCTCTATTTTCCAAGTACGCAACCCAATCTATTTTCCTGAAGAGAGAGAGGGGTCCAGATTCCCTCATTTTGGCGAGGGAAAATGAGTCATTTTTACGAGATCGTGCCGTCCGCTTCATCTCATAGTTATTGCTTTGCCATGTCTCATCCACGAGGTAAAGAAAAACATTCACTTATGTCAAAAACTTCTGTAACTCTTCGTTTAATAGGGAGCTTTCACCTCTAATATCCTTTTGATAGAGTTTTTATTAATTTTATATTATTTATTCATATCTCATTTTATTCTATAATTAATAATTTTAATTTTTTTTATTCATCTTTTAACATAGATATTACTTTACATGATTTTTTTGAGTTAAAATAATTATAATATAAAAAAGTTGTACAAAATTAGAATATAATACTTAAATTCAATATATAAAAATTTTCATATGTTATATAATAAAATTTTAAGATAATTTTTTAATTAATAAACATATTTATAAAAGAGTGATAAAGCAATTAGAGTAACCTGATTGTATTATATAACATATATTTCTTAATTAAAAAAATATCTTAAAATTTTATTATGAAAATTTTAATATATGAAATGTAACTGTTTTATTCTAATTTTCTACAGATTTTTTTAATATTATAATTATTTTAACTTATTCTCAAATTAATAAAAAAAATATCATGTGAAATAATATCTATATTAAAAGATGAATAAAAAAATTTAAAATTATTAATTATAAAATAAAATAAGATATGGACAAATAATATAAAATTAATAAAAACTTTATTAAAAAGATATTATAATAGAGACAAACGCCTTTTAATGAGCGAAAAATTATAAAAGTTTATGATACAAACAAATTTCATCTCTATCTCATGAATGTAACATGATAAAGTAATAACCATAAGATGAAACTGGATGGTCACGATTTTGTAAAAATGACCCTGCGATATGGACTCCGCTTCTTCTGCAACAATGTCCACAAATTCCTCAAAATTCTTGCTGTTACATGCCTCGATATGTGCTATTGTGCTCCACTTCTTCTACAACAATGTACGCAAATTCGTCAAAATTCTTGCTATTACGGTGGAGTTTTTTTTTTTTCCTATGAAAAGAGGCAGTTGCTTGGAAAGTGGGGGAAGAAAAGGAAGTAATGATGATATGGTAATTAAAGTGTAATGGTGTATATATATTTGGCAGTATCCAAATGTTAAGTAATTACTATTTTATTGGTTCCTACAAAATCAAGTATACGGTTATATAATATTAAATAAATTTAGAACTTGAGCTAATTATAATTACAAATTTTGTCTTAAAATCAACTATATACATACGGGAATTTTCATGCCAAAATCAACAAATAAAAATTACAAATGTACATGTAATGAAACAGGAGAGGATCATAATTTTCCAAATGATGCTCTAGACATTATTTGTATATAAGAATTAATCTCAAATGATGAAAGAAGCCCTGTGGCAGAGCACTGGGATGAGGAAAGAGAGGAAATGAAAGTTATTTGTTGTGTGTGTGTGTGTGTGTGTGTGTGTGTGTGTGTGTGAGAGAGAGAGAGAGAGAGAGAGAGAGAGAGAGAGATCGTAGACAAGCTATAAAGGCGAGACTGACATGAGGAAAGATCGAGGAAATGAAAAACGTTGTGTGTGTATGTGTGAGAGGGAGAGAGAGAGAGAGAGAGAGAATAGAGAGAAGCTATACAAGCAAGACTGAAATGAGGAGAGAAAGGGATTAAAAAGCTACGTCTTCGTTTTCCAGAAGAAACCTAATGTTCAGATTAAATGAGTGGGGTCATATATATACGAAGGCCTATATAAACCCACCAGCATTGTGACTTACAGCAAAGTCCCTCAAATCATAGACATATTCCAATTTCCACATACCTAGTCCAATACCATCATCATCAATGGCCAATTACCCATATGATACTGATCTTCCTCCGTGTGCAGGTACTTCAAAATTTTCCAAGGATACAAAGAAGAAATTTGATATTCAAACTATTCTCTGCCCTTGTACCAAGAAGCCACCAAGCCAGACAGGTGCTTCCACTTCAACCAGCTCGAACACCGGAAAGTCATGGCCTACTACTCAAACTGTGCTCTGCCCGTTTACTAAGAAGCCACCAAGCCAACTAGCTGCTTCCACTTCAACCAGCTACAATACTGCAAAATCATGGCCTACTATTTCCAACATCTTTAACCCTAACAGGAGTAGCCGGAAATGATTCAGAAATCACCACCACTATGTTATGTTCTCCATTTATCGATCTGTGCTTTTGTAATTTCGGCTGTTTCAATAGAGAAATTCTTCTCTATTGATGATGTGTTATTTCTGTCTATCTATAGCTATGTATCTGAGTTTTGGGTTTGGCCCCATCAAATAAAATTATCTATGAAATATGAATAAAAATCTTGGTTTTGATTTCTCTTCTTTTCTTTTCTTTGAACTTCTTATTTTCTTTCCTTTTTCCTCTCTTCTCTCTTGTCTTACACAACAGGTTGAACCAACCACCATGTTTAGTAGCGCAAACTAAAAATTATCAAGATACCAGTATCATCTTGACTATTAGAAGGAGGAAGAAGAATTTTATTATGGTAGAAAAGACTTAACCAGAAACTATGACCACTTTGTCAGAAGGAGGAGGAAGAATTGTTCTACGGAAAAGAGAAGTGGTTGGAAACCCACTTCTAATTCCAAATTTGCTTTGTTTGCACCAAATTCCTAAGTATATAGGGTATTTATAGGCTTACAAGGGGATATATATGACCCCGATTTGAAAATGTGTATTCTGTAATTTTGTTTGATTTGCTTTTCTGGATATTGTTATGGTGTTTCATTAAAAAGTATGAATTTTTGAGTTTTACATGTGTATGTATATATAGATTTGCTTAGATGTGTCAAAAGCTCCAGACTCAGATGGATTAAGTACCTGAGACCTGATCTCAAGAGAGGCAATTTCACTGCCGAGGAAGATGAGCTTACTGGGAACTAACTGATCTCAAGCGGAAGCTCTACAGCCGTAGAAATCATCATATTGACTTCACCCCATCCTCGCTAGCTAGCTTGAATTTTGAGGAATCATGCCACAATATTTGGTTATTGCTGCTGGTTGAGTGGTCTGTAATTTTGTTTGATTTGCTTTTCTGGGTTGTTCTGGTGTTTCATTAAAAAGTATTTCTCCCTGCACTGAGTATACACAGATTTTTTTGTTAAGATATTGGATGCAAGATGGCAAACCTTTGATTTTTCAGATACGGATCGGAGTTTGTTGTGTATCGCTAGCATCCTTCTCTCCAATTATTTCAATCTCAACCAGTGGCTTTCCCTATAGAACTTTTATACATAATAATACATTTACTAAGTTTCACTAACTTTTTCTCTATCTTGTCCTAAATTGCTTTTTCTATCTTTCCATCAATAATAAAGTATAAATGTGGGAGCACCAAAAAGTACGAATTCTCCTCAATTAATTTCATACTTTTTCTACTATATAAAGCCTAGTTTCTACTACGTTCTCTCAAGTAGCTTTGCTTCTCTTAAGCAATGCCTTGGTCTAACCTCTCTTATCATGTCAATTGGAAAAGCAAATAGGTCACAGTAATCTACTATTACATGGCAATGATGTAAATGTCAAGTTCTGCCCAAATCATACTTTTAGAAAAAAGAAATCAATCAAAGTGAAACAATTTAAAGTGTGCTAACGTACACCAGATGGTTGTAGGATAAGGCACCAAGGGGAAAGAGAAGGACCGTGGACGCAGACGGTGTACGAAGCATCAAAGTGGGCTAACGTACACCAGATGGGTGACATTTCGTAAACGTGCGCTGCGAATTGTATTTCGACTTGTGAGGAATTTGCTGCATCTGAGATAAACGGTATTGAGTCGACAGGGAGAGGCACGTGGAGAGGGGTTCCAAAGAAATGCGTTGCTACTTTGCTGCAGAGCTACCTCGAATTATTATATAATTAAATATTTAAATATTCATTTATAAATATTTGGGTTTGAAAATACTGTAATTTTTTATAAATTATTGTGTTACAGATGTTGCGAAATACTAGACAGGTACAATATAAAAAGAATTATATTTTATAAAATATAAAATTAAAAAAAAATTATACAATGTAAAAATATTAATTAATTTTAAGTAATTATGTTAGAAGATATGAAAATTTGTCAATTTCAAGTAATATTAATCAGCAATTAAAGAAGAATGATTATATGCATCGCCTTATGATTAAATTGACATGTGAAACTGATATAAAAGAAGAATTAATGCACGTTTATATTTTCTTATAAGTTAATTGACGGATTTTGATACAGAGAGCATTGTTAATTAGATTATCTCAAAATCTGTGTGTAAGATAATAAAAAATTATTTTACATAAATCGCAAAATATTCAATAATAAATAATTTTAATCTGTTGAACTCTCAAGAACCCTAAATGGAAATGTGAAATTAACCTAAAATAGAACATACTATTCCAATCCTTAAATTTTAGTAATTTCATCAACTAAACTTGTTCTGTCGAGTAGTTGTAGAATCAACAACAAGAAATTACATTGTCATCCAGGTCAAGATTTAAAAATAATCAAATCTTAAAGCAAAAATGTGAAAGCAAGTATAGGGCAACACATGCAACTTTTAGTGGTCTCTCACGCAGCCCATGAAGGAATCAAACGTAAGAGATGGTTTAGGCGTCAAAAAGAAAACTCCTAACAAGTACAGAGCAAACAGGTTTAAACGAAACCATCACCTGTACGACCAGCTGGCCAACCCAATATAACAAAGAACCTTTGTTTCACCCCAATAAAAGAAAAATCGTACATTATTTATTCACTTAAAAAGATAATAGTCAGGGACAGATTTGAAATTGAATTATTAATGAGAAAAAATTTTAAAAAGTTAAGATGCTCATATACATAAAAAATTTTAAGCCAAAAAAATATATATATGTAGTATGCCTTTTTGTAATATATTGATATAAATAACCATACAATTAAAAAAATATATCTTCTGTCTTATTTCATTCAAATGCAAAATTTTGTTACAGTTAAGTTTATTAATATCTTTTCCATAAAATAAGCCCTAAATAATTAAATAATTTATTTAGTAAGATTAAATAGATTAATAAAAAGTAATTAACATGATGTTATGATAATTTTTTATGTTGAGAACAATTTCTTCGGAAAGATTTAAAGAAAAAAACAAATTAACTAAGGAGGAAAAAAGGCTTTCTCTTATATGCCTTGGCACATGGAAGGGCAAGTACCTCACGCCGCATGTGGATCCGTCTCTTACAACAACTAGCCGGTGACTCCACAGTTAATGGCTGTCCTCGATCTGACTTAAAAAGACAAAGTAGGGAAAGATGTAAATTTGCCCAACTATTGGTTATGTTCCTCCCTATAAATATAACTAACATGAGAGGATAATTCATCTATATTCTCAAGGGTAAATATATACTTTAAACTCTTGTCCTGACTCTGGAAGACTTAAAACTACTTAATTGATGTCAAATTACTCAGGATGTCCTCTCAACAGCTACTTCAAAGCATTACTTTCTATGCTAATCATAATTTTTAAATTAATTATTTTCACACGAATAGATCAACACGGGCAAAGTAGAGTGTTATAATAATTAAAAAGTATCAGAGATTTATGACGACGACATACATGGAGATGTGCGTGCGTACATGTTTGATAGGAAGGATCTTACAATGACCATGATAATATGATACTGTCAGCGTTAATTTCTTTTAAGCGGGGAAGAAAACTATAAGTGATAAGAAGGATAGGTCACAGCTTTGGGAACTAGATCCTCTTCTGAAATATAAAGAATTCAGCCGAAAAAAAAAAAAGAAAAGAAAGAAATGAATGGAGCCTATTCAATAAATTTCGTCCAAATTTTCTGGGAAGTTATAATTAATGATATTGCTTTTTTGAAAAATATGAAGATCTCTAGTCTCGATACATTATAAACAGTCATTTTCATTTTTCATTTTCTATCAGAGACGATACATAGAAACAGACGAAACTTTAACCCTTTAGGAAAACGTAAAGATATTGCGTCTTTGAAAAATGTGAAGCTGGAGTATTGGCAGATTGTAAGTGGTCAATTTATTTTTTCTATTAAAAAAAAAACGTGGGTGTGACAAACCGCTAAACAGTGGGGACCCTTGCTCCCAATATTTTCTCTCCCCGCAACCTATCTAGTAGTGATGCGATCATACAACTGGTTCCGATCCCAGAATTCAAAGAATATTTGAAAAACATTTTTGCTTTGTTTTCAAACATTATATTAAAATTACTTGATCAATTTTACGAAACTATAGAAAAATAAACAATGATACATTTATTCGTCGCAACAACTCATTATTGATTTTTAAAATGAGACTCTGCAAGTTCTAATAATACCAAACTTAATCTAGTTCAACCCTAAAGTATTACAAAAAGAAAGGGGGGAAATAGTAGTTATCTTATAGCTGTTTTGGTTAATCATATCTCAGCTCCTGAGATTGGGCAGAGCCAATTCTACATGTCAAGTAGAAAAAAATTGAAACTATTACTATATAATAGCAATGGATAACAAGGATGGGTGAGTGAGTCCTCTCTTCAAACTCACGCCAGCATATAGTTAAAATAAATAAATAAATTGATTCTAATTGTGGTTTTTTCTTTTTATAATTTGTAGAAATAAAGTGGGGCATATGTATGCGAAATAGTTATATAGGGCCTGTTTGAAACTATTCTTGTTTTAATATTTTCAAAACATATGTTTTTAAAAACAAATTTTTGAGAACAAAAAAATTAAAAAATCTATTTGAATCATTATTTTGAAAAGTAATTATTTTCTATTTTTTACTTGATTCTGTAGAACAAAAATTACAAAATACTTAAAAAGTGTTCTGAGTTTTTTGTTTTTGAAAACAAAATTTTGTTTTTTTGTTTTTCAAAACACTTCATTAAAAACATATTATCAAACAAATTTTTTTATTTTTTTATTCTTGAAAACAAAAAAATTGTTTTATAGAATAGTTTCAAACAGGCCGATAAACCCCCCAAGTCATGTGACGCATAGCAAAGTCCCTTATAATCATATTCCATATATACCTAGCAGGCTAGCTTACACCAATAGTCCTATACCATTATCATCAATGGCCAATGCAAATGCTTCTAATTCTGGATCTAGTAACAGCAATCCTCCTCCAAGTGCAAGTACTTCAATAATTACCAAGGATTCAAAGAAAAAGATTGATACTCAAACTGTGGTCTGTCCTACAAAGAAGCCACAAAGCCAGTCAGCCGCTTCCACTTCCTCCAGCTTCAGCACTGGAAAGCCATGGCCTACCATTCCCACCATCTTTCGCCCCAAAAATATTAGCCGGAAATGATTCAGAAATCACTGCTACGTACTCCCATGGATTCATATGTTATGTTTTCTATCTATATCGATCTGTGTTTTTGTGACTTGGGGTGTTTCAAAAGAGAAGAATTTCTCTATTGATGATATGTACTATCTATCTAGCAATAGCTATGTATCTGAGCTTTGTGATTTTTGGGGGGCGTGTATGAGAATGTAGCAAATAAAATTATCTATGAAATATGAATGAGAATCCGTGGTTTTGATTACTCTTCTTTTCTGTACTTTGAAGTTTGAACTTCTTGCTTTCTTTCTTTTTCTCTCTCTTCTCTCTTGTCTTACGCAACAGGTTGCACCAAGTTTAGCAGTGAAAACCAATAATTATCAACATATCATCATCATCTTGACTTCACGCCATCCTCCCTAGCTAGCCTGAATTTTGAGAAATGATGCCGCAATATCAAGTGATTTCTGGTTGTGTAATTTGTAATTTTGTTTGATTTGCTCTTCTGGGTTGTTCTGGTGTTTCATTAAACAGTAAGTCTCATATGTATATATAGGTTTGCTTAGATATGTCAAAAGTTGCAGATTCTGATGGATTAATTACCTCAAACCTGTTCTCAAGAGAGGCAATTTCACTGCCAAAGAAGATGAACTTACCAGGAACAGCTGATCGACAACGAGATAAAGAATTATTGGAACACCCACATCTCTACAGCCGAAGAAATCAACATCTTGATTTCACCTCATCCTCGCTAGCTAGCTTGAAGTTTGAGGAATGATGCCGCAATATTGGGTGATTGCTGGCTGTGTAGTCTGTAATTTTCTTTGATTTGCTTTACTGGGTTGTTGTATTTCATTAAAAAGTATGAATTTTTTAGTCTTATGTAGATATATATATATATATATAGGTTTGCTTAGATGTGTCAAAAGTTGCAGACACAGATAGATTAATTACCTTAAACCGAATCTCAGGAGAGGCAATTTCACTGAAGGAAGATGAGCTTACCAGGAACAACTGACAACAACATCAAGAATTACTGGAACACCCACATCAAGCGGAAGCTCTATAGCCACAGAAATCATCATCTTGACGTCACCCCATCCTCGCTAGCTAGCTTAAATTTTGAAGAATGATGCCGCAATATCAGTTGATTGCGGATTGTGTAGTCTGTAATTTTGTTTGATTTGCTTTTCTGGGTTGTTCTGTTGTTTCATTAAAAAGTATTTCTCCCTCCACTGAGTAGTACACAGATTTTTTGCAGAGGTCTTGGATAAAAAACGTCAAACCTTTGATTTTTCAGGTACGGATCGGAGTTTGTTGTGTAGTTAGGTCGCATCCTTCTCTCCAATTACTTTAATCTCGACCAGTAAGAAACAATTATATGAAATTCAATGTTAATTACTTTTCTAATTGTCTACCTGTGTCATAGTTTTTTAAATAATAAATTTTCAACACGAATAAAATTAGTATTATTTATGCGCAACCTAATTAGCAAGTATAAGAGATTTATGAGCAATAGACATAAACGTACATGTTTGAAGGAAATATCTTTTATCTTAAAAGTTAAAGATATTTATATTAAAAAATCTTAAATTATAAAATTATCTTAAAGTGTAAGAACCGACGTGAACCCGACTTGATGCAGGAGGAAGAAAAACTTACGTGAATTCATGCATGAAGGATTGACTTTTCAACTCAAAACATGCAGCTGCCACGTTGGAGATTTTCTCTTCCAGAAATTACAGAAATAACCTTCCTCTCCTTCTTCCTTCAGCTGGGTTTGTTCGGTCATTTCCCATCCAAAGTTTCTGCAGTATATATCCTCCAGCATAGCATCACATCTTCATCCCCTGTTCTGGACGCTACTTTCCCCAGACCATTCGAGCTACTAAAACGTTGGACTGGCTTCTTCTTTATGCTGAGAATTTGTTCCAGCTTTGTTGCTTCACTCAGACGCATGGAGAGCTCCTTACTGGGTGAGTTGTATTACTGCATAAACACTGAAATCTTCCTCCTCTGTTCAGCGTTTCTGCTGCCCTGTTCCAGCGCTGATTTTTGTTTAAATTCCAGCTGCAGCTTCTCCTTGAATTGGGTTCGGTTTTGCTGCTGTTTTGGGTGAGGTTTTGCTGCTGTTTTGGGTAGAAACCACGCCAGAAATTTTCATCATCTCCTTCTCTGTTCAGCGCCTCCAGTAGACACATGTTTCAGCGCTGTTTTGGTCCGAAAATTTAACTACAAGTTGCTCCTTGAAGTTGCTAAGCCTTGCTACTGATTTCTGGTGAAACCAAGCCAGAAAACAATTAATTCTCAGGTCTGAACTTTCTGCTGACTGAATGGCTGTCGCTGGGTCCGTTTTTTTTTCTCTGTTTACATTACTTTTTGCTGCAGAAAGTTGCTCCCTGAGTTGCCAAATTCCAGCACTGGTTCTGTTGTGTGTAATGCTCCTGCTGGACCCTTTTTCAGCGCCTCATCTCCCTTGGTGTTGCTGAACAGCGTCTCATCTCCCTCATACCACCTCCACTTCATTTTTCTGGTTTGATTCTTGTTCCTTGTTTGCTCCTCATTTGAGCTGAGTTAGTGGCTGTGTGTATGGCTTGAAGTAACGCCATTTAGGGCCCATTAGGTTGGGGAAAAATTTTGGTTGCATGTGTTGCTTCTTTGATTTCCAAATTCTGGCGCTCCTCTCCCCTGTATCTTAAGGCTGTAACGCGTTCTGTATGGCCAGCTAAGGGAAATCTGGTACAAAAAAAAAAGTGTGGCAAAGGGATGATTTGGTTGAAGAAATATTCTGATTTCAATTATGCTAAACCATACACCCATGTTCCTATACATTAATTCCCCCAAAAAAAAATCCTGTATATAGGTATATATATATATATATACCTAATTGTGCTCCTTTCTTACTTGTTAAAATCTATGTATGCAGAATAAATTTCTTGATTTAAAAAAAATAGTATATAATTCTTTTGGTTTTTGAAGTTGGGTTTAACTCCTAAGTGGAGTCAGGGAAAAGGAAGCACCAAATATGTATATGGAATTTACCGTACGAGTTGGAAGGCGTAAAATTAGTTGAGGATTAAATTTTAATTTGATAAGTCCGAGTCCTATATGACACTAATTGGGGTGATTCATTGTCTAAACTCTGGTAAACGGGTATTGTAGGAGATTCTGAGACTGAGATATAGCCGAGGAACGAGTCGGGGAATTTCTGTGGTATCTCGGAAGGTGAGTAAGTAACGCAGACCAAAGACTCAGGAAATTCGTATTTCTGTTCTTAAGTTTCCTTGCAGTGTTTTAAGAATTTGATTCTCTATTTATGGAGATATATATTTCAAAAATGTAGTCATAAGCATATTTACCAAAATTTGATTTCAATCGGGAATTTTGCAAGTTTACGGATGTTGAGTTAATTGGAAATCCTACTGTGAAACTGATCTGAACATACTTTGTCTGAAATGCTATTTGGAAATTTTATGGAGTTGTCTGCTCAGAACCCTGTAGCTAACAACAGTAGATGTTAGCCCTGGTGCACCATGATCTGAACCTCAGCTAGCAGGGGTGGTGCTAGCCCCGTGTGTAGGCCACCACACGCGGAGTTATTTTATTTTCGCAAGCTGAAAGCTTTGCGTTTGTAGTGATTTTCCTCGTGAGCTGTGTGCTCTGCGTCTGTGTTCCGATTGGTTCTGTTTAGATGCATTCGGCGTATTTTGAAAAAGGAGTTGGTTTAAAATCTGTTTCATATGGTCTATATCTGTATATATATATGTGTGTAAACCTATTTGACTTACATTTATTTTAAAAAGGGTCGGTGTGCTTATTCACTGAGTATTCGACTCATTTTTTTTTTATATATATATATTTTTCAGAGAGCAGTAGGGACTCTAGTCTGCCCCCAGCCGCCTTCTAGTGGCTGACCTCTGAAGACGTTCTTTGGCGAGCCTGCGGAGCTCCTGTGGGTGTTTTGTGATTGTACATATATTTTGTTTGAAACTTTGTAAAGCCTTGTATAGCTAGCTCCACTGAATCATTGTTAGGGTATCCCCACACCCCAGATGTTTTCTTTTGGTCTGATTGCGCCCTTTCGGGCTATATTGTACCGTCTGAGACTTTGTAGAAATTTCGGGAGGTCTACGTTATAGAGGAGACTCTGCCGAAATTTCTACAAATGTCCTCTAAAGAAAAACTCATATGTTTCATATGATTCAAACGAATGCCATAAGTATTTCCTCTATAAAATTCCGCTTCCGCGCATGTGTACTTAAAATTTGGGGTGTGACATAAAGTATCCAATAATCAAAAATTTAAACACTAAGCAATGGACAAAATTGCCACCGAAAAAGATACAAATTCAATCCCATGAAAGTCTCAGCGGCAACTATAATTAGTATTAAAAAGCCTTTTACAATTAAAAGTTGCTGATAAAATTCTATTTTAGTGGTGATTTTAGTTGTCATAAAGAGTCTATTTTCAGTGGCAATTAAGCGTGTCACCACTAATTAGTTGATTTTCAACCGCAACTATAATCACCACAAAAAAACCCTGTTTTTAATGGCAACTACTACCTGTATTAGTATAGTTCATTTTTAATGACGATTATATTCATTACAAAAAACACTTTCCAATGACTACTAAATGAAAAAAAAAATTAATTTATCATAAATTTAATAAATTTCCTTTTCACACACTTGAATTTTTTTCAAAATTTTATTCTTGATAAAATTATAAAAGTGAAAAATCAATTTAAAAATTCAAAAAGATCTTTTTTCATTAAAAGTCTTTTTTAGAAATTTCACACTTGTTTCAAAACAAAAATACAAATAAAAAATATTATTTAAAAAAAAGAAAGAGAGAAAATAAAGAAAGTAGAAAGTGAGATTCATCTATTTTCACAAGTTAAAACATATTAACCAATCTTTGAATTTATTTTGTGAAATTAGATTAAACTTGGATTTTTTATTCTTTTCACAAATAAAATAAAACAAAGCACATTTATCAAGTGGTAGGCACTTTTGTTTTTAAAACTCAAATAAAAATCTTATTTTCAAAAATATAAAAAAATATAGAAAAGAAAAATAAAAAAGAGAATAAAGAAATGAGATTAATTTAGCTTTTACAAATTAAAAAAAAATCAACTAACTTCAAAACTATTTTGTTTGCAAAGACAAATTAATTCTTATTTTCTTTCTTATGTCATAAAAAGAATTAAAAATCACTTCCCAACTTACACAATTTTCTATTTGGTCGAACTACATAAATCTTGATATTTTTTGTAAAGTATGCAAGTTATAAGCTCTTATTTTAGATCAAGCTGCACTTGTAAATAAATCATTTTTCTCTTTATTTTTTCTTAACTTCTTTTTACTTTTCTGCATGTGATTGATGAGGATAATCAAAATAAAAAAATTAAGTCCATATTAATATTGTACAAGTAATTTATGGTAACTATTTCTAGAAATGAATGCTATGAATATATAATTATTATAAAAATTTTGGGATGTCATATTTTTAGAGGACTTTCTGCAAAAAATTTTGTAAAAAGAGAAAATAAGTTAATTTAAGCAATTAAAGATTTCAAATTTAATGAAGGGATATTCTTTATAATTGTAAATTCTTGAATTAGATTTGCTTGTTAGTCTTAAAAAGTAAAATTCTAAATTGTTTTACTAAACATACAAATGTAAAATTTATCTCATACTTGTATCAATCACATCGCCATATTTGAGGTGTGGAAACCCCCTTGCATCTGTCAATGATCGATGTCACCACTCGCATCGGTCAATGATGTCAGTTTCTTGCCTATATGCTATGTATTGCATTAAAGCGTGCAATGTCTTTTTCCTATTTTTAATTCTATAGAGCTGCCGTTGGACTCCATATCATATATATACAAAATTTAATTTATATTTTTTTTAGTATTCATTATCAAATTCCTAATAAATATATGATAAGTAGATAATAATTTTTACAATTTACCACTATATAACTGGATTTGTCAGAAAAACCTGAGAAGAAATTACTTACCAAGCTTTACCAATTTTTGGTATATATTTTCTAAATTGATGGATATTATATATTTTTTGTATATGTGGTGATTATGTTAGTTTTCATCTCATCTGTTTTTTATTATTTTATATTCATCTCCAATAATGTTTATTTAGGGGTTACAGAGTTTGTTGTTGGTCTAACTTTTAAGTACGCAACCAATCTATTTTAACTAGCTAGTGACACCACAATGGCCCTCGCCTACTAAAAAGTAGAAAGGGAAACACTTATATAACAGAAAGAGCTGGTGAAATGCTATAATTATAGTGGGACTGAAGAGTAGAAATAGAACTATTCTAGCTACATTTCTCACAAACGTATTGTATGTATCTCAAAAGCATTACCAAAGTCTTGCTATTGGTATTCCTAGCAAGTGTCTTGTGGTTAGTATACGAGTTGCTTAACGTGTGCCAACTCAAAAAGGGTCTTTGCTTGCGGGAATATACTGTCAACAATATGAATCGAAGGATTTTTCTTAGCGAATAGCGATACCAATAGCAATCCTTTGATGAATTAATTTGAACAATATTGACTACATAAATCATGCTTAATACACAACTTTGAATTATTCGCCAACTATGTACAACTATTGATCATGTTTCTCCATACAATTGTAACATGGAGGAACAATATGCAACTATACTCATAATGGTAATATATATTTTATCGAACTAATTAAGTATATCACTCTTGAGAGATTGAAACTAATTAATTGATCTCAAATTACTCATGATATGTACTCCTCTCAACAGCCACTAAGACATTGCTTTCTAGCTAATCATAATTTGTTTAAATAATTATTTTCACACGAATAGAATATGGGGCAAACAAATGTGTAATTATAATTAAAAAAAAGTATCAGAGATTTATGAGGACTTACATGCATGGAGATGTACGTACGTACATGTTTGACAGGAAGGATCTTGTAGAATGACCATGATGATATATATAATGTCAGCCTTTGAAAAAAAAAATAAGGAGGATAGATCACTCCAAACTATCAATGTAAGACACTAATAATATGTCTGGAATCCAAGAAGTGAAACTGCGATGCGTTTTGCACCAGGCCATTAATTTGCTTGGAAAGCATAATAAGTGATATTGCTGTTTCGAAAAAATGTGAAGCTCTTGAATCTTGACATATTCTAAATAGTCATTTTTATTCTTTTTTTTTTTTAAGAAAAAAAAAAGTGAGCATGAGAAACGGCCATAATATATGAACAGAGTGGACGATGGACAAGGATATGTTTGGTTGAAGTAATGGAATATGAAATGCTACGTAATATCAATTGTAATGTTTATTATATTTTTGTAATTATTATTTAATGATATCTATTTTTATTATTTTTTTAAAAATAAGAGTATAAGAGTTATATTATATCTATTTTATTTTATTTTTATTCTTTTTCTTTTTACATACCTAATATTATATCTTACCAAACCTTTATCACAAGATTTTTCTCTCCGTGCAATTTAGACGTCCTGGGTTTTTGTTTAGTCCGATTTGTAGATTGCTCGAATACTTCGTGGGATAGACCTGCGAGATAGAGAATGGATTCTCCAGTAATTTTAAATAAATATTATACAGTTTGAAGAAGAAACGAATAAAGATGAAACACGAGTTGTGGTCTAGTGGTGAGAGATGGAGAATGGATTTTGTGCTAGCACGTTGTGCTACAATTGTTTGGATCTTTTTTTTATTTTAGTTATTTATTTTTTATTTTGATATTTTTTAATTTCAAATGGTTTGGTAAAATTTAAAAGTCTTTCTTTCATCTTACATTTTGTTTCTTTTAAAATAAAAACATATATTAAAATAAAAAAAATAGATGACTTAAATTACCAAAAGAAAACAATACAAAACAAAACAAATGAGTGCTTAGATCTACTTAGGCTCAAGTTGAGCAACAAAAAATCTATTCTCATACACTACGAGAAATTTAAAAATTTACAACAATTGAGTAACAACATTTGACACAACCCCTGCTAAATAATTGTTTAATTGCGGTTGATAACAACCGCATGTAAGTTCATCAAATGTCCGTGTAAATTAAAAAGAAAAGGGAATTCTAAAGCCCTTTGTTAGGGGTGGGCATGGATTGGGATTTGCTTCAACTCAAGTCCCGACCCGATTTCAACTTCGGGATAAAAAAATTGTCTTGGGCCCGGCCCAGCTCGAATTTGGCCCAATTATAATCGTGCCAGGTTCGGGCCAATCGGGCCATGGGGCAATTTTTTTTTTTAAGAAAAAATTTTTTATTTTAAAAATTTATATTTTTATATTTTCTTAATTATTTTGGACATATAACTATGTTTTTAATATATTTTTTTTTTAAATTATACAATAGACATGAAAAAACATGAATTCAATAAACAAAATAAAAAAAATGCAAATATAGTAATTAAAACTTGAAGAAATATATATTTTTTAATTTTATTTTTCTTACATAAATGTGATAATTATATTTAGGAGAGTTTTAACATAAATTTTGACCCCTTTAGTTATTTATAATTTATAAAATATGTTTAAAAATTTTGGTTAAAATTATAAAAAAACCCTAAAAAAAAGAATTCTTTTCAATTTAGTTCATATCCTTTTATATATAAATATATATATATAGAACTCAAGCCAAGCCGGGCCCGATAAGGCTAAGAGGTTATCCCGAAACTCGTCTCAACCCAAAATATTATCCCAACCCAACCTTGTTTCAATTAAAAAAAAAATTCTGACTCGTCCCAGCCCGATTATGCATCGAGTCGAGACAAGTTTGCCCACCCCTACTCTCTGTTGTGCCCTAACTGTTCTGCCGTCCCCATCGAGAGCCCACTGCCCCCCTTCACTCTTCTATGATCCCTATTGAGACCACTTCACTATTCTACTCTCCCCACCGCCCCTTCACTTTTCTGTTGTCCCCATTGCCTATTGCTGTGCCATTTCATTCTATTTTAGAACGTTGCTTTCCTAAAGAAGAGGCAAAGAAGTAGGCTAGTGGATTTTGATTGCCTATAATTTCAAATTTTCGGCTAACCTGTAAGTTCCTCTTTATTTGTACTGCTTAAGGGTGTTATTATACTTATTCTGCTTAGATGTAGCTCCATACTCTTTGTCCCATTAGATGTAGCTTCACATATTAACTTTCTCCATTACATATTAGAAGGATAGGTTGATTTAGACAAGAAATAAGAAAGGCACTTATTCTACAACTGATGGATGTAGGATGTTAACTCTAAAGATCATTTTACATATGGCATTGTAATTTCGAGAATGGAAAAACTTATGGCAATTAAAGCTACCTTACAGGGTTAGTCTCTTTACTTGGAAATTATTGAATAATGCTTTACTTATAATAGATATTTTGCAAATACATCAGAGATAGATAAATCAAAGTAAAGTAATCTTTATACATAAAAGAGTAAGATGGAATTAGAGATAGTCTTTATGCATTATAGATAGATAAACCAGAGTAAAGTAATCTTTATACATTAGAGATAGTCTCCTCTGTAGTTTTTGATACAAGAGTAATCTTTATACATAAAGTAATTCTCCCTTGTGCTATAAAAGTTTCTATTACAAAATTTATACAAGGATTGTGATGGCAGAGTTGAACAGAGCATGCAAGTGCATTGCTTTTGTCTCAGTGGATAAGTACTAATATTATATGAAAACGTGAGAAACTTTTTTATGTTATAATTTTTGAGATTTGACCTGTTCAGTCACATATTCATTCCATTAATTTTGATCTAAGCCAAATGTGAGGCCCCACTGGTGTTTGCATATTAACACACAATGCACGTGAAGGTTTTACTTCATGGTTTGAGATCACTAGGTGGTTGAGTGCTTGGTGGTAGTCAAATGCAAACTCAAATATTCAACCATAGTACTTTACTATTATCATTGGAAGCCCAAAATTTCTTATCTTAGCATATTTATGAAATTAGACATATAAGGACATCACTATGAGAAATTGGATCCTCTTCTGTTGTTATATGATTTGCAATAGGTAAAAGAGAGGTTTGCTCTCACTTCTATTGTATCGTGTAGTGATAGAAAAAGATTGCAATTTGCACCTTAATAATAACAAGAGTTTTACCTTATACTGACCCACCTCAACTTGATCCTTATAAGATTTTCTATCTAACTACTATATCTATAAGCAAAATTTACCTTGATCCTACAAGTTTTCTAACTCAAAAGCTTGGTTCTTTCTAGTCATTATTGGATCTGTAGCCCTCCCAAGCCCTGGAAGACTTAGATTTCTACCAAAAATAAAACATAATGAAATTGAGTTTAGCTTTATCTGAATTACTGCAACTTGTTTGTGACTTCGTTATTTAGGCATCATATATGATTCAATACATTTGACAGGTTTTAAACTCTTTGCCTGTATTCTTTCCACTTTTTCTCTCACGTGAAGAACGCTGGTTATGTGTGTGCATGTCTATATATATCGTGTTATTTAGACTAGAATATTCTATGTACACCGTAGGCGAATAGGCAAAATTACAAATGGCAAGGATGAGTTTCTGTATCTACATATAACTTGCATAAGACTATAAATTACTGATGTAACGTTAATTCATTGCTTAGGCCTCACGTTCCCACGGTACGTGATTCATTTGCATTTGCAAGACTTAATAAACAAGTATAAAGACGTATGGGTAGAGCTCTACAGGGATACGAAGTACTAAATTAATGCAGTAAGAATGAAATGAATTTCATATGTCTCCAATGGGAGAAGTATATTACTATTTGCAAATTAATTAACCGTCCACTAATTGGTTTTTCTGAAACTAAGGTAGGTCGTTTTGACTATATACCAAAGAGCGAGCATTTTAACCATGTTATTACTTGCTAAGGAGTCTATGTATGTTCCCCAATTTATCAAACTATCACCCTGATTAAGAGTCCTTTTGATAAGCTTAATGTAAAAGTAATTTTTTATATGACTATTGTGTAATATTTATATTATACTATTATTATCATTATTTAACATTTTTTTATTTTTTTAAAAAATAAAAGTATATAGATCATTTCTATTTTTTAAATTATTTTTTATTTTTTATAATTATATATATGTTTGACACGTTATGCACTAATTCAAACTTGTAAAAATGCATGCATAGAAATAATAGTATTGGGTTAGGTCATGACTTTGGGAAGTGGGGAGCAATCAGATTATTATTCTAAAATAATAAGCACACACAGCGCTAGGGAAATGCACCGTATTTCGTCAAAATAGTATAATAAGCAAAATAGTACAATAACAGCTATAAAAATATGTAGAAGTTAGATTGTCTTTCAACTTGCTATTTTATTATAGTAACTACATAAAAGCTGAAAACTGTACCTACACCAAGTTATATTATATTAGTCCTAACATATAAAAAAGCCATGCTGGTATTTTTTTATAAAAAAACTTGTTTAGTTGAATGAATGTTAAATATATAACAAGAAAATAGGAATAAAAAATAAGCAAATAAAATAATGACATGAAAAAGAGAAGCATTTGCAAAATTCCATGGTTGGGCTAACGTGGACCTAAGAACTTTTATGACTAAAATAGTTTAAATAAGGACAATAAATATAAACAGGGAACCCAAAAAAAAAGAAAAACATCAATCATTAAAATCCAAATTTCAATTTTCGGGCTTAAAAAAAGTTTTAGCTTTATTAATTTTTATTTAGTAATAAATTTATTATATAAATTATTAGTTAATGCTTTTATTATATGATTCCTTTTGTTACAGCGTTGATTGTCTTCTGGAACTTTGATTGCTTGTCGCACTAACAATTTGCATTTGCTTCTTTGTTTACTTATAGACAGTATAGTTCTAACTTATATATTGTTTAGTATGTGAGCAAATTATGAAATATCTTTTTAAATTGAATAATTCTATTCTTAATGTATTTAATTGGTTTTGATAAATATTCTGTCAATGATTAGGTGATTGCTAGGAAAAACAAAGAAAATAGAAGGAAGCAAACTATTCCACACACTTTTGGATCAAAAAGTTTTGCATGAAAAAAGGCAAAAATTGTAAGTTTATTAATATTGTACTTGTTTTAACCAATAGATATATTAAAATCTCTTTCAAATTTGTAGGAGCATGAATTTGGGAATAAAATTGATAGAGGAAAATTCTGGACAACCTCATACAAAAAGGCATATGGGACCTTTGTTTGTGATGAGGTGAGAGAGATAAGTGTAAGTGTTGAACTATGACTAGTTAATAACCATCATTTTGGTTTCCTTGGTTGAATCTTTCTGCACAAATTATCTTGGGTTGCCTATGGATGTGAAATTGAACTGATTTGTGCTTCCATATATATATATATATATATATATTTGAAGTTGTAATATTATAGGTTTATATGAAAAGTATCTTTGTTATGATATTGAAATTTGTTGCATATAGGAAAAAATTTCTATCCATGAGTCTCAAGAAGGATCTTCTTCCCAGGAGATATCATATCAGGATTCCCTAACCATGGCTTTAGGAGGTCGAAAGCACTGGGATCGTGTTTGAAGTTTAGGATTGGGTCCTTGCCCATCCCAAGTGTTTAGATGTCCCACTCATTTCTATAGTGGGATGAACTCATCTGCTCCTTCTAATGTTGATTTACAAAATGAGGTATGCTCTTAGACTACAAATGGCACAACAACAAGCACAAATGATAGAGCAACAAGCACAAATGACACAGCAACAAAGAAAATAGGATGCAGCACTGTCTTTTCTGATACAAAACTATATAGGCCAATTGCCTACTGAATTTGCTATATTCCAATCTTGAATGGTAATGTTTATAATCTATTCATTATAATTCAATTTTATTAATTGAATAATATTTAATTATTATCATATAGTTTTCTTTTATTTTTAATAGTATTTTGTATTATTATTTAGGTACTTGATCAAGGAAGTGGTGCTCAACCAAGTGTGACAGACCATTCTCCAGCTTCTACTAATCAGGATTTGTAGATTTAGGATTATCAAATTAAGAGACATGTTGTAGGACTTGATTTTTAATTGTGTTTTGTAATATGTTTATTGTTAAAATCTTACTTTTAATAGTTAATTAAAATGCTCAATATATGTTGGTTGTGCCCTATTTGAGTGATGCAATATATGTTATGGCTACACACAGGTTCATATATATATATATATATATATATAAGTAGTATAACAATTTAATTAATAGGATACCAAAAAATTAAAAAAAAATTAAATAGCAGCGATTTTAACCGCTACTTAACAATCACAGCTAAAATAAATTTTCTCAATGGTTGTAGAACCGCTGTTATACCAACTTTAGTGACAGTTGGTGCTGCAGTTGAAAAAAATCACAATTATTAGATTAACGACGCTTAGATTAATAGTGAAACTTTCAACTGCTGCTAATTCTTTTAGCAGTCGTTAACCGCTACTAACAGTGAAAACAACCATTGCAAAACTCCTTTTTCCTTGTGGTGATCAGAGATATAAGTAATTTAGTAAATAGTTTTAAGTTCAAATCCCTATTCTATACCCACCTAAAAAAAAGACTTGTTGTCATTGATCACATTGTTTGATAATTAATTTACTCTGGGTTTGTGTTTTATTATTGTTTATGTATTTTTTTATTTTATTTTGCTTATCATAAAATACATTTTTTATATGAATAATTATATATATAACTAAAGTTAAAATAATTTATGGAAAAATTTTATATTTTTAATTTCCTTTTTTCCAAAAAATAAAATGATTTGGTCAATGTACAGTCATATTTGTTAAAAGGCAAAACCCAATCCCATAAAAATCTTCAAGTTATACTTGCTTTAAGAAAAATGAAAAGGAAGTGACTTTTTTATTTTAATATTTTCTTCAATTTATATTTAAATGTAATATTTTTTATTTTAAAATATTTTAAATTGAATGAAATGAATAAAAAGAAGAGAAAAGAAATTTATTTGAATTCAAGTAAAAAATGTTAAAATTAAAATTTTATTTATTTCTTTTTCTTTTTCTATGCTTGTTAATCCAAATATAATTTTGAAGACTGAACAAATAACTTCCAAATCTTTACCAAAAAAGTGAAAGCATACTAATTAGGTAAAGAGTAGGTTTGGATAAAGTTGTTTATATATTTGTCATTAAGTTGTTTAATTAAAATATAATAATTGTATAATTTTTTAATTAAAACATAATAAATGTATAATTTAATTAAAAAATTATATATTTATTTGTAAAAGTTATACATATGTCATGTTATTATTAAAAAATTATTCATTTATTATGTTTTGATTAAGAATATGATAACAAATATATTTAGAAAAATGTAAATAGGCATCTTTTTTCAAAGGCGATCTAAAAGGGAGAAGCCCAATTGATTGATGGGCTATAATTTTCATTTGAGGGGGCCCAGCCCATGTTCACGTTACAACCCCTTTCCTCTCGTAATTGTTTACAAGCGTTGACCCATGTTGGGTTAATTGGGTTTCATTTTTTTGTTGCATTTCTATTTCCCTCTTTTACGGACTCATTCATGTTCTGTATGTTCTTCCTAAAAGCTGAGATTCCAATGCACATAACGAAGTTTCAGCTTATGCATCGTACTAAAATAGTAATTATTTTTTAATTTTCATGAGGTAATCTTTGAAACCTTGAATGTACCACAAAATAGAGTTTCATTCTTTAAGAATTTCACTTCTTGTGAGTATATTATAAAAATTAAAGAACATATTCTTTTTTTTTTATGAAGACCGAAGTACATATTTTGATTCATTTCTCTACTATCTTTCTCATTCATAAATAAATTTTATTTGTATACATAATAAAAGAAAAGAATACAAAATCAGTTCTATATTTAGAAAAACTATTATCATTTATAACGCAACCACAAGTGAATCTTTTTTATTTTTGTTTTTGTTTTTATTTTTTACCTTTTAGGGTGCAGATAATACTGTAGAGAGACGTCTTGTGACATCACTTTAAATGCTAGCAAACTCAAGGCGAAATATACAGTGAGTTTTGGGTACAAATATAATAGCGAACAATAGGATGGAATTGTTGTGGATTAATTCCACCAATAAGATGGAAAAATTGGTATTTTATAGACGTAATATGGTGGTTTTGCTTTGGAAATGAAGTTATAAGGAAGCGCAATGACATTATCTTTTATTTTAATAAGTTAAAATACTTCTATTTTAAAATAATAATTATCAAATTATTTTAATAAATTGATTATTATTATTATTATTATTTTAAAATTATAATATAATTATTCTTATTCTAAAATATTGTTTAATAATTAATTACAAAATAAAAAATGATAATGAACTAGTGTTTGTTTATTATTCAATAATAATGTAATTATTTTTTCGGAAAAATTACATACACGTAGTTATTTATGTCATTGCTATTAAACTATTCAATTAAAATATAATAAATATATAAGTCTCTAATAATAATATAACAAGTATATCATTGTCATTAGTAAATTGTGTTTTATTAAACTAATAATATTTTTAAAAAACTAAATTAAATTTATAGTTTTATATATTTTTTTTTGGTCAAAATTTTTTTATATACAGTTACACGAACCATTTCAAGAATAATCCTCCAGGATAATAAAAAATAGAAAAAGTTATCCACCGCTAGCATGGGTAGAATCTGTCCCAAAACAAAATAAAAATCAATAAACAATAATTATGATCATTAAATAATAAATAATAATATAATTATCATTACAGGTTTCTCAGTCTGTAGTTTATTATTAAATAATTTATTATTTTAAAATAAAAATATTTTAACTTCCAAAAAAAAATTTATCATTGCAGTTCCTTATATCTTCCGTTTCCAAAACACTAGCATCATATTGTATCTGTAAAATACCAGCTTCTCCTTTCACCAAAAGAAAAAAAAAAATACCAGCTTCTCCATTTTATTGGGTTAATCTACAACAATTTGTATTTTCTCATTAGTTGTTCACTCTGCCGTTTCGTCTTCGCCTTGAGTTCGTCACTTAAAACTCACACTATATTCTTTGCCTTGAGGCTCACTAGCGTTTGCAGTAATATCACAAGATATCTCTCTACTGTATTATCGGCAGCTTAAAATATAAGAAAAATGAAACAACAAAGGCATTAAACTGTGGTTTGTGTAATAAATAATAATAGCTTTTCAAAATATAGAACTGATTTTGTGTTCTTTTTCTTTCCTTTTGTATAAAAACAAAATTTATTTTTGAATGAAAAAGATAATGGAGTGAAAATAAATGAATCAAAATATGTACTTTTTTTTTTAACATCAAAATACGTACTATGATCTTCACACAAAAAAATGTTCATAATACGTAACTCTATTTCGTGGTACCTTCAAGCGTTGGAAGATTATCCTAATGTTTATTTGGTTCTCTCTGATATTTTTTATTAGTATATTACTTAAAAGTTTCAGTTTATTTCAACGCTGTGAAATATTTGCACATAGCCAGCACTAGTATCTTGTTACAATTTTTTTAAATAGTCAAATCGGAACAAAATCGAACTATCTTTAGACAAGCAAAATAAATTTTTACTTAAATTATAATTTTATTCATTATATTTTTATTACTTTTATTGTCTTAGACCTTTATTTTGATTACAACAAGAACTTAAAAGATTAGAATTATAAATATACATATTCTTAGAAACATATTATCAATTTTCTTGGCTACGAGAGCTGTGACCCTCTTCTGTCTTTTTGAAGATCACCCACTCATAGTAGACTGATCACACAATCTTATTATGCATAAATGTGTCTCAAAGATTAGTTTTGAATTAAAAATTTAATACCGAATCATTTGAGTAATTGCAGTCTTGTGCACTTGTACTAGTTATTATAAAAATATTTTAATTATCTATATGCATGCAGATAAATATGCATGGCTTGTGTCGCTGACGCAATAACAGGAAGAGAGGTCTTTCATCATGACATGCAGAAATCAATACAACTAGTTAAGTGGGAGGCACACATATCTGAAACATTTAAAAATTAACGTTGATGGTAATTGGATAGTTTGGCTTCGCAAGGTTCTATCAGTTTCAACATTATTTTATACGCTCAACTTCTAGTGATTTAAAAAGGTCTCGAGTTTGCATGAGACATAGACAGAGCTGACATTGATGTTCATATGTACGGAGAAATTTGTATGCTATGTCAAAGGAAACGGAAAGTACATTTAGTTCATGTTCTCAGAGAAGGCAATCAATATAAAAATTCTCACAACAAGCCTTTGCCAGCACTTCACTTCAGCAACGACTAAAGAAAAAGATGCTAGAGGAGATTCTTACAATTAGACAATACATGATTATATATATATATATATATATATATTAGATAATAAATATTTAAAAATTGTACTTGAATTTTAATTGTCAAAATAGTATTACTAATTAGGGGGAAATGAAGACCAATTAGGGAGCCTATTTATTTGTTAGTTTCCAAAATAGCAAAGTATTTAGAGATGGCAACCTCGTGGGATGGATGCTGGGAATGCCTCCCCCTAAGCCCACTCTCCATTTGTGGTATCTAATTTTTCCTCTGTCCCTCCCAATTCTTCATAGGGATTCCCACCATAGAGGGGGAGTAAGAGACTAAAGGTTAATCCTTGGATTAGATTGATTTTTTTATTTTAAATTAATATAAATATAAATAGAAAGTGAAATGATTAAAAAAGATGAATGTGAGATTCTTTTTTCTGCCCTCATCACGGCACAAAAAAAAAATCCAAATGCAAATCTCCGAATGGGACAATTCCCGTGAGGATCAACAAATTTAGGAAATTTTTGGCATCTTATTTTCATCTTACATCTAAGGACGAAATATTTTTGACACATTGTTATATATATATATATATTATAATACAAATTAATTGAAAAGATTATTATAAATATTATTTTAAAGTTTTGTATTAATTTTTATCATTAATTTATTATCTAATATTAATTAATTGCTCTGATTACTTCTCCCCTAAAATCACTTATCATACACTTTATACATATATATATATATATATATATTGCGCGAGTTCCATGTTTTGGGCCTCATTTTCAAAATTCATAAGGAAATAGTCTAGGTTTCTAGATGTATGTTTTAAGATATGACTCATTATTTGGTTCCCATAATAGCCAACGAGGTAATTACCACTGCAACAGAGGAAATCGTCACTCTTTGATTTTTAAAAGACCATTTAGCCAAATTCCTCCGCTAAGCTAAAGCCACGCCGAGCGCAAGCAAACATCTTGAACAATATGCTAACTCTACATTGAAATATTTATGTAAATGACCCCATTCGACTTATCATGGACTGCGCCTAAGATCTGAATTATGCCAACTACTAAAAGGCGCAACGATCACATCTTTTTCAAATTCTAGGCTAGACCACATGTTCACTATGGACCCTATAATTAAAGCACATGTTAGCTCCGACACCAACAAGTGTGACATTTGACAGTAGTGTGTAAAGCAAAAATATGAACATCAGGAAATCCGTTATTGGCTGGCTTAAAAATAATAATAATAACAATAAGTTGCATGAATTCCACTATAAATATTAAGCTCACCATCACCAGGAGCAGAAAAATATATATACACATGGGATCTATTCATGCTTCTACAAAAACGTTTTACCGTTTGTCAATAGAGAAAGAAAAAAAGAATAATGAAATTCAGAGTCATAAACAAGCCTCCCTATAGAAATTTCTATCCTCTATCTATACGTAAAAATACAATTCCCTATTCATCGGATTAGGCATTGATAATATGATTTGTGTAGAAAATCTCAGGGTGAACCAGCACATAAATGTAATTTCTTGGCCCCCACAATCGAATCAAGAGGCAACAATTCATGGTCCTTTCCTTTGACAGTGACATTTTCATAGTCACTTGGACCAGATTACTTCGGCAGGAAATCATTATGAACCAGATAACAGCTATGAAAATCAAATCTTCTTTCATTTTTCTTCCACACTTCCAACGGATGAAAGTTTCTCTTCCAGGTCTTCCAGCAAATCATGATACTCAGTGAATGCAGCGTGCGACTGTAGAGCATGGATAACCAAAGGAAGCCAGAGATTTTGCTTGTTAGTATCGACATTTTATGATTAAAATTCATGTTGAGAAACCAAAATAGCCATACCTGCAGGGTAGTGCTGTATGCTTTCCACAACCGAACATCATGTCGGAATAGATCAAAAAGAACCTTAGTTTCACCACAATAAAAGAAAAGCACTGGTCAATAAGGTTAACTCCATCCAAATGGCTTACAAACCATGAGTGATGTAGATATGTCAAGACCTATCCTTAGACTCAGATATAGCCACCTCTTCAACAGGAAAGAGATAAAACTATGAGCAACTGAGTTTTTTCGGCATGTGCATGATTGGCGTATCCTTTTGTCACATTTTGCTTAAAAGGAAATCCAAAACCAAACACCATTTATTCACTTAAAAGCTTGACTAAAACGGATATCCTTCATCAGTCTCTACGCCACAACCCAAAATATGCAAGGGATAATAGCAAGAAAAAAAAATTGTATTAGACAGCTTTCTACAGAGTACAGCCCAAAATGTTCTGTCATACATTTTAATCCATCCAAATTTAATCTTATCTGCTGACCATTTTACATTTAATGTTCATGCCACTAGTGTCAATCAATTCCACCAACGTTATTTTCTCCAACTGCTATGATACCAACCAAGTTCCTTCCCCACAAAAACATCGGCTTAAAAGATTCAAAATGATAAAAAGTTGGTAATATAATAAACAACAAAGCTAATGTTGGGCTCGTTTCATGTAATATCTAAAAGAATGATGATTTTAAAGTTGTTCCACTGCGTATATTCCTTTTTAAAAAGAAAAGGAGCATATCAGATTTCAGTCAGTGACATTATCTCAAAAGTGACCCTCAAATCAAATTTAGCTGTAGAATACTTTTTAAATTAAAGGAACATACAATAAAACATTTGGAGAGCCAGCATTTTAGAGGTGCTAGAAGGTAATATGTTCTCAAATAACTTGTCCAAAAGGGCAGTTTTAACTAAGCTTAAAAAGGAAAAAGCTCCATTAAGAAGGGTTTTGATGTACAATTCAGAAAAGTTAAAATTTCCTCTTTACTTTATCAATTTACTTTCAAAACAAGTTATAAAGGGCTTCTTATAATTAAGTACCAAAAAAGGGAAGTTGATAAAAAGAGGCTATGCTAATGTCAAAAAAATCATGTCATATGAATCTCAGAAACCAGTATCCAGTATCAAACATACCTCAGATCGTCGTAAGAAAGTTGCCAGGACAACTATCCATTCTTTGAACTTAACGGAGCACATATGTGACAAGAGAAACTCTGCATCCAACCGGCTCTGTAATGTTTCCATTTGAAGCTGATAACACGAGTGTTCAATAAGGAGAAGAAAATGAGGTGAAGAAAAATGCTAAACAAAAATATTATTACACATAATCTAGACAGATTCAAATTATCAAAGACTTTGCATGATTGCTGTACTCAAGCGAATTATCAGAGCTAATCCCCGTGAACTTAGTCACAATTCAAGGCCTGCTTGCTATGGGATAAGGAAAGCATCACTTGTCTCAAAATGTCATCAGATATTTTAGAGTGCAACTGATCAAATTTTAGGTTATAGTGACAAAATTACCTCATAAACCCATACATTTTTTTGTCAACTAAAGGTTACAACAAATTGGGCATCAAAAATTGTAGTATCATAATAGGGTATGCAACTAATAGGCTTAAGCAAATACACACCAGGGAAAGCAATACTAATGCATCAGAGTTTTCATGTAACATTACAACTAACATAAAAAGAGGTATTGAAAAGAAGAATACAATGTTATTAAGTCACTACAACTTAGAAGTAAACCTTTTGACTTATTAGTTCGAGCCCAGAAGCGAAATTCTCTAGCCGAGCACTCCCATATCTTTCACGTTGAAGGTACTCCTGCAATTAATTGTCATTGAACAGCTTAACCACTAGAAACTAAAAGAAAACAATCTGTTGGGAGGGGGAGGTTAGAACAAAGTGAATCAGCAAAATCTTCTTACTACTAAATCAAACTGAGTTCCTTTGACAAATGCAACAAGCTTTGAGAGCTCTTTCCCAGACATCAAGTAGCTAGCATGGTTTTCTAAAATATTCTTAACAGAAGTAACATGGGCACTCTGCTCTTTGGATGAGGTGCTGCTCCAAAATAATAAAATTAAAAATTTATTTATCAAAAACAAAAACTTGTTAGGATGGTTGGTACTGGTAATGTCCACGCTATAAGCAACAAAAAGGATCACTAAGTGTAGATCTACCTTTTATTCAATGACTGCCTCTGGTGACTGGAACCAAAAATAAAATAACCCAAAAATCTGGGAGACAATTTTTCTGAATCAGTTGATGCATGGTCAAATTCCCTGCCAGATCTTAGCAAGAACCTCACCTGAGGACCCAAAACAAATAATTAAGGAAAAGGAAAAGCTATTATCTCCTTTGTAAAAGACATATTACTGATCAACTAAATAAATAAATGATCCTTGTTTCAAAAAAGTACCAGCTCCCCAGCAAGTTCATACAAAGATTCATCAAGTGTAGCCTGCGTAAGTTTGACAATCCTCATCATTGATATAGCTTAAATTGATCAAACACTAATGAAGATAAAATAAGTGAAACAATCTAGCTCAAACCTGTAATAACCGCAAAGCACAGTACTGACTAATAGCAGGACCTTCAAGTTTAGCAATCACCTGTTATATTTAAGATGGAATAAATTGAACATTTACTCTAAATTACAGGATAGATAATTTTGCATAACACCACAGCATCTGCCAATTCCCCCCCCCCCCCCAGGGTGCCTTTTTTTTTTCTCCCACCAAAGAAAAATATATTCCTATCACCACTTTGCAATGAAGAAAACATAGGAAGGACATTAAACCCATTGAGCAAGTCTCATAAGTTAAAAACAAACAACACATAAGTGCCCCTTCCTTTTAATGTAATAAGGTGCAATTGTTCAACTCAGCAGAAATAGTGTAAAAAGAATATCTCATGAGAGAATTCAAAAACAAATCAACTCTGAAATGCCACCAATGTCACAAATTAGATGATGCAGCACTCAAACACAAGCCAAGAGAAATTATTAGGTGCATGTGGTATTAACTTTTGCTAGACAGCCAATAACGAATAGTCACATTCACATATCAAAAGTGCACACTAAAAAAATTAATTCAGTACAATTGACTATTCTTCATTGCTTTGGTTACAAAAAAAAATTACTATACCAAGTGTACCTAAGAATTTCTCCATAAACCAATTCAATCAAAAAGTACAAGCCTTGGCTCAAGCAATAAACAAAGAGACAGAGGTGTAAACAAAAAGTTCAACTCTGACTATGTTTTATGATGGGGAATCGAATTGTCTTTTAAAGGACAGGACTTACAGATTAAAGGAAAAAGAAATATTAGAAAGGAAGAAACACATGAACCATAATATTTCCACAATTAAGGAAAAATACACACACACACACACACACACATATAGGGAAGTCATTCTTACAAGTATGTAGCAAGCTGCAGTGCGGTACCATCTACGTTGAAAGCATTCCTCAAACAATCTACTTAGAAACAAAGAAAAGAAAATCTTTTATACAATTAAAATACAACAATACAACAAGCCCTATGGTTCTATATTAAGAAACGGGATATAAAATGCAGACAACTTTGCTTTGGAGAAGCAACGAAGAAACCCTTTTCATAGTAGAGTTATAAATTCCTTCATATATTAGAATAATGTTAAAAAAGAAAAAAATCAAGATTGTACAGATTGCTTCTCTTTTGTATAGCTAGGTCTAAAAATATCACTGTTGTTTTGCAAATTAAAACTCTGATCTTCTTTTTCAGACTTCAATTTTATTGTATCATTTTAAGTAGAAATAGGGGGGGCAATCATAAAAATGAAAATTCTCATGTATGCATGCTCATGCATATCAAGTTTCTCTTCTATTTTTGCGTCCAGCATGCAAAAACTTGTCTCCTGTCCCCAGTCCACTCATGCTGCTAAACTACTTGCTTTCTATTAACATGGGGGAGCACAGAAAAAGGTAGATGATGAGATAACAATGAAGTGTTTGGTTACACAGAGAGATGAAAACCTGATATGCTAGAAAACTATGTGACAAGTAACAGAAAAAGAATCCAGCATCCATTACCAAGTCCACAAGGTAAGATATTTGCAAGAGAATAGTTCTTCAATTGACTCTAAATTTACATAGCAACTAAAGAACACTGGGTTTTCTCCTTTTCTTACATGATTGCACATTATGAACAACTTGAGTAAACTTTACACATTAATTAAAATTAAAATTGAAGATAAATATAGAAAGAATGAGGAAAAGAGATGGTTGAAAGACATACTCGGCTGATTTTCCAGCGGCAGAGAACAAATCTGACCAATGACGACCATCAGTTTTTCTAGCAACACTTACAACAACATCAAGGTACTCTGGAAAGTTTCGGATCAAATCACAGGTCTTCTCCAGAAGAGAGCGTTTAGCAAGTTTGGGGATAGAGATCTGGTTCTTATTTACATTTTGCCTGGAGTAATTTAATTGGGAAGTAAACAACCAGGAAAAAATAAATTGAAGCTAAATATGGCTCCATGAAATTTCTATGCTCAAGCAAGCAAAACACTAAGAAAATACAGAGAACTACCAGATTGCCAATATGATCATTAACAGCTAATTAAACGGAGTTCAGATTTTTCCATCATAAAACCATAAAGCTTAGATTACAATAATGTTCTTTACAAAATAGTAGCTTTCCTGAAATACTAAACAATGCTATTTTTAGTTGAAGAAGACTGATGGACCCATTAAGCCACCCAATGCTTGTGGAAAAAGCAGCAATGTTAATCACATGGATCACATGAACCTACGTATCAAAATTGGCAGACCAATTATATTCCTACGCCTGAAACTGAAATTTAATGGACCAGGACAAGATCATGTTTCAAATCATAGGACTACTAGTAGGGTCATGAGATTCTAACAATCCAATAAATGTGGACCTCTGAAGCCGACCTTCAAGGTGTCCGGGATTAATCCTTTTAAGCCATCCCTGGCATAAGAGCCTGAACAAAAATACCAAAGAAATCTACACCTTTTGGTGGATGAAAGCCTTTCCCCTACTACTATGCCCAGAATTGACAGCCCCATCACCTTTCCATTCCATATAAAGGAGAAGGAAACTTGATTTAACAAGGTGATGAGTTCACTCTATTAGCGTTCTTTGAACCTAGAGACGATGATGATGATGATGACCTCAATCAATTGATTTAGCTTTCCAATACATGTCATGAAACTTGTGACTTAGATCAATGTATGGTAATAGCATTGATATTGTTAACTGTTGGAATATTCTGTAGTTATTGTACATTCTGTATTTATTAAATGAGTTACAATTAGGTAATTAATCTATAATTATTCTGTAATTATGAGTAGTTAATCGCTTGTCCTGTAATCTTCCCTATAAATTCAAAAGTTCATGTAGATCAAACTCATTAATTACATTTCATCTAAAGGGTTTTCTCTCTTCCTCTCTCCATATTAGAGTTCCTTGAATCCAGAGATGATGATGACGACCTCAATCAATTGATTTAGCTTTCCAATACATGTCATGAAACTTGTGACTTAGGTCAATGTATGATAATAGTTATTGTCATTAATATTGTTAATCTAGGTTTTATTAATTTGATATGTTTGTCAAAGATTTTTTCCATATTAATGGTAATTTGCTTAATAAGTGTACACGCACAAACACAATTATTATGCACCACAACTTTTTTGAATTTGCAACATACTTGAAAGGCACCCTTTCTTGTCTATCAAAAACATGCATAATGCCAAAGATGCCAGCACTCTGCTGGTCGACTTAAGTGCACCTTATCAGTAGCAAGTGAGCAACCCTTAATGTGCAGCCCACCTGTGCTTACAATGTGCTAAGAGTTGGTTAAGTTGTGAGACGGAGGAGAGATGTTTGAGATTTCTCATAAAATTTCAAAGGTTTCCTGAAGTTATATGGCTAGTCCTAATTATCTTGACAAGCACAGTTACGGGTTGAAATACCTATTTTAGCGTTACAAAATTGAAAGTACCTGGATATATCTGCCTCAAATACCGTAAAAAGAAGCCACTCTAGACAATGTGAAAAATGAGGCTTCTCTGCTGATAGCTCTGCAAGCCTTAAAGCTTCCTCAATTTTGTCCCTCTAGCAGCCACAGAAATAACAAGACAGGATTTTGATATTTTGATAGAAAAGGAAAAATCCAATAAGGAGAAAAGAAATAATACAACAATGAAGAATAAGAGCAAGCAACAACAACAACAACAACAGGCCTTTTCCCACTAGGTAGGGTTGGCCATATGAATCAAGCAAGCAATCCTTGAAAAAAAGAGAAATTAAAAACCTCCACCTATAACCAAATTACAATAGTATGCCCCCAAATCTCTCTGATTTGTTCTCTTTTTCTTTTTTTCTTTTTTTCTTTTTCATTGGTGCATATAAAAGAATAACTAACATTGTCACCAAAAGAAAAGAGCAACTCATAAATAAGAGACGGGTACATAATCAAAGTTTAAGGAAACAAGACAGAAAAGAAAAAGAAAACAAGAATCACATACAATTAAACTTATGGGTAGCAACATAAAATAAATGTATCTATTCCAGCCAACACGAATTTCTGGACGTAGACATCTTTGTGGCAACATAAGAGTCAAGACTTTGACAAAGGCAATAAAATTGCAATAAATGATAAATGTCATAAAACCAAACAAGTAAAGAGGTACTAATTAGTCTAATGGACAAGAAGTTACGGCAAGGAACTCTCCCCCAAAAACCAAATATTAAAGTGGAAGAACCACCCTACTTAAATACCACATTGAGCATCACATACTACTCAATGTAGAATTTTGGCACCCCATACTATCTTGGTCTCCATCAATTGGCCACCCTTAGAAAGTTGACATCTCGACGGCTACTCTTTGCAACACTTCACTCGGCAACACATTATTTAGCCTTCTGCCAATCAAAACCCTCTATAGGTAGCTCTTCCTAGAGCCACTGACCACTAATTGTAATACCAATTAATGAACACTCAAGTAAAGTAGGAAAACCTCCTCCAAAAACTAACTGAGGTGGAAGAAGACCTTAAGTACCTCATTGAACATCCCATACTATTCAATGTAAGACTTTAGCATCCCATACTATCAACATCATAGTCACTATTGAAAAACATAGATTTGAGTATTTTATACAACTTTTTCCGTAAAAGTCTGCTTGATACAAATATTTAGTACCTCGAAGTGACTAAGTTTATGGAACCCTCAAAGGTTAATGATTACTATGAAACATTATAACTTTTTTCTTAAAATACTAATAATTTGTCAATGCACATGCATTAACATAGGAATTCATGTTATATGTAATGGACATACATCTATAAATTTGACTATAAACTAGTTATTGGACCATACATAATATGCATACCACACTGTTCAGATCTCCATTAAACAATGAATGCGAAAGGCATTGCAATTCCAACAGATCAACAGTCCAAAAAGGGAAAAGAAAACAAGAATCATGGGTTGAAGCAATTATTCCGGCATTAAACCTAGTGAACTACTATTTAGCTCCCCAAGAGATGCATGTTCCATCCATTTAGTCCTTAGAAGATAATTACCACCATTTGACTCCAAAATTTTAAAAACCAATCAACAAGTTGCTGAAGGGAGTTCCGTAAAGTATCAATTTAGTCCACAACAAGACCATAATGATGGACTTTTAAAATATTTTTGGTGCCAAATGATGGCAACTATCTTATAAGGACTAAGTCCACGGAGCATGCATCTTTCAAGGACCCAAATGATAGTTTACTCTTTAAACTTTAATAAATCTAATACCTGAAGAAGGTGACGAAGTAGGCAGTGCAATATTGTCTGTGCTTGAGGAGATGGTTCAAAACATGGAAATTCTGTGCTTGCTGAAAATGACATTCTCTGAGAAACACCAACAACCACACCAGCATTTGGAAGAAGTCCCAGAGGGTATACTTCACGATCAAACTCCAACTCCGGGTCCAACTGAAAAATTCAATGAGCTCCAACTCAGCAAACAAACTGATTCCAGAACTGAACTCCGACAAAGTTGTATCAAAGCCTAAAAACACTATCTTTCTTAGAAGCTTTTGTATATCTATCAGCTAAAATCTACAGATCTTGATGTCGTTGTTCAATACCCCCAGAAAAAACCAAAAAGAAAAGAGAAAATGCAGTTTTTGGTCCCTGAAAAATGTATACCTCAACTATTCAGTCCCTAAATCTTAGAACTACACGATTTAGTCCTCAAAAGATTCATACCTCCAACTATTTAGTCCTTGAATTTTAAAAATACACAAAAATCTTAGAAATACTCGATTTAGTCCTCAAAAGATTTATACCTCCAACTATTTAGTCCTTGAATTTTAAAAATACACAATTCTTAGTCCCTATTAATACATACTGCAGGGACCAACAAGCTGCAAATTTAAAACTTCCAGAGACTAAATCGTATATTTCTAAGATTCAAGGACCAAATAGTTGCAGCATATATCTTCAGGGACTAAATTGTGTATTTCTAATATTCAAAGATTAAATAGTTAAAGCATGTATCTTTCAAAGACTAAAAAGTACATTTCCTCCCCCCCAAAAAAAAATTAAAGTCAAATTCCTTGCCAAGCAATTCAGCTATAAAGAAACCAGAACATGAAGCCAATCAACAGCAATAAAGATCTCACATGGAACTACAGACGAATGAAATTCTCATGATTACAATATCCAATAAAAAAAGTTATAAAATAATAACAATATCCAATGTTGGAGGAAGTAAATATATAAATTAATGATGTATACAGTTGCGTATGTCTGCTAGTCAATGCAGTCTATTAGAATGAAAACAGCCCGTTTAATTAATTATATGCACACCTGCAAGAAATCCTCCTGTTTATAAGAATCAGCACCTGGAGATGGATACCAAACCTGTAAAAATGAACTTGCACAAACAGAATTATCAGACAAGTAGAAAGGAAATAAACTAGAGGGTAAATCAAAAGTTGGCTTTATAGCCAGTAAAATATATAGATGTACATACAGGAGACAAGAAAGATCTCAACAGTTAATTACCTGCATGCCTCGGTGACCATAATCTAACCATGAAACTTCCTCAATTAAATTTGTTTTATCCTCTGAATGGCCACAAGTAACCCAAAATAATTCAACTGAATCAGTAAGCTTTCTCTCACATCCATCATCCAAATCAAGAAGCGAAAGCTCCCCATTTGCTCTCAATATTAAACACCTAGAAGAAATCATTTTAATGAGAAATGTAACATGAAAAGTATAGTACCTCCATCCCACTTTTTTAGTTCCATTTGTAATGTTACAAACGTTTTAAGGAAATCAAATTAATTTAGGCTATATTATAAGTAGAAAAAGAAGAAATATTTGTTCTTGGCCTTAAGAATAAAGATAAAAACAGCTAACTGTAGGAAGGCATATCAATTCTTATCTCCAGTCTGCAGCATGACTTGAAGGCAAATGAAGTCTAGGAAACCTTTCCTATGTTTAAATTGGCATAACAAAAGGATTACATGGGATACTTAAGTGTAATATGAGATGACTTTTCTAATGGTGGCATTTTAATTGGACCATATAAATTAGAAGAGGCAAAATTGATCTGGACAAAAGGATATATGCTGTTCACAAGGACATACCTTGCTGGTTCTCTTGTTAATGAATCTGACACAGATGAAATGTAATTGTTTGACATAGACTCTCTAGGAAGTTGATCAGGAATAAAGCGCATTGCTGCAGGGTGGCTCTTGGCAGTCATGATTGAAAGTTCTCGTACTGTAGAAAGCTGTTTGTCACGTTATAACTTAAAAATGTATGGCAAACAAGGTTTATTAAAGAAATTTCAAATACAAAGCAAAACGAGTTTCATCATATCAAAGAAGAGCATCGTTCATAACAAGAACAGAGAAGAAAAACAATAAAAGTATGCATTTACCTGTAAATCTGGACTGCCTGAAGGTGTCAATTCACCAATTAATTTTACATGGAATATGTGGACATCAAAAGGTTTATATGTAACCAGTATATAATCTTGATAGACATCCATCACCATTGGTTTAGCAAGCAGTGGTTTTCGACAGAGTAATGAACTTTGATCAAGGTGATATCTTGGGTAAAAGAGCAATTCGTGCCTGAAATATAAAAAGTACATTGACATTTAAGACCATTAAGAGAAGAGCAAAATGGTTCCATATGTTGCAAAATGCTCCAGTAAAAGTCACAGAAATAAGCTTTTATAGGACCTGTACTTTAAGTAACATATAAATAAGAAAAAAATTGAGAGCCATCCAAATTGAGGCTTCACAAGGAATATGCACTGATGTATATCAATTTGCTACAAAGTGTCTATATCTGACAAACACCAGATTTGTAAGAATCAACTACATGCAACATGCAAATACAGCAAAATATCTCACGTGTTGGAAGAATCAACATAGTTGCAGACGACAACAATCTTCCCCAGCCATAACAAACCTTTGCACTGAATCTTTTGTTCCTGGGTAACATCTCCAAATACGCGCCATCTTCTTAACCGTATATCATACAATATCAAACCATGGAGACCAGCAACAGCTAAGTACATTCCATCCTTGCTAGCTGCAACATGTTGAACAGGCCAGTTTGGAGAGATATAAGAAACCTGCATAATTTTAAACTTTGTCAGATGTGTTCATTCGGTGAAGACAGAGTAAATGCGCCAAAATTTTCATAATCAAAGCCAACTGGAATTTGGCCAAAAATAAAACACATAACTGGAAGATTAAGATGCAGCATTTTGAGCTCATCAGTCTCTTCTGATTGCACAATAAGTAACCGGTCTGCCCCATAAATTACTTGCCGGATGTATGTGGTGCCTGAAACACCTCTGCTAAGACAGCATTTGCCAAAAGAGAATGAGAGAACTCGCTCTGACGATTCCTCCTCAACAGCATAAAGTCTATATCCATATTCATCCCATTGCATAAGTGAGGTACCACCCATCAATGGTTCATACTTAGAATCTTGGTTTGGCTTAGCCATTGGAGAAGACACAGAACTTAAACCTATTTGTCGAATTGTCGACATCAAACGACACCCAGAAACAGACCAAACTGTAAGTCCCCTTAGTTTCCACCCAACTGCAAAAGCAGAGTTATCAGGTGTCCAAGCAATGCAATTAACAGAACCAGTGTCATCCACTGAGTATCTGCAAAATAGTCAGATCCATTATACTTCATGAAGAAGAGCCAAAATCCACTAAATGGGTACATACATAAATCCCAATCTACTGAAATTCTGAAAATATAGAGAAAATAATTATTATAATTATATTTTTAATGCATTCAGCTATACATGCAATCACTGAAGTCAGGATGCAGTGGGGGATGAAATTTTATTGGGTAGAATGTAGTCAAAATAAATTACAATGTCCTGATCTTGAATTTAATGATCAGAGGCTAAAAATTACAAATTAAAAAAATGGCAGCATTAGGATTGAATAACATCATATGACACCAAAAAATTAAAGTAGAGGAAGCATGTCAGGAGATCATGTTATTTAAAAAAAAAAAAAAAAAGTAGCTTACCCCCAGTCATACAAAGAGACTATGCGTATAAGTGATGCAGATTCACCCAGATCATATAATTCAACTGTTCCTCTTCTGGTACCAACAGCAAGAATTTGCTGCTCTGGAGCTACTGAAGCACATACAGCATCACCACAAGCCAACCTCTTTTCTGCTTTAATGGAGTCAACTTGCTTTAAACCTTTCTTACTTATAGAACATGAGACAAGTTGTCCATCAGAATATAAGACAAATAACAACCTTGATGGAAGGCAAAGTTCCAGCTGGACAATTGCAGACTTTCTAGGGATATTGCTGTTGGACATAAGAACCTTCGGATGACCTTGAGGAGAAAGACCGTTGCCTAGAGAAAGTGGTACTTGAGAATCTTCAACACTAGCATGAGGATGTGGATCAAATTCAAAAGCCCCACCAAACTGTTCAGGAGAACACGGAATGATAATAATAACATTTAACTTCAAAAGCAAAACATTACTGAAAAATCTGTTGAATATAAGCAGTCCACCAATGCCTGAAGAAAATATGTCAAATGAAAATGGATGGTTCAAATTGCTGAGGCCTGTATATCCAAATTACCTCTCCCTTCCAAGATATACTGTACAAAGTTCCATCAGAAAGTCCAAGCAGCATGTGTTTGTTATCACTCACAATATTACTCCTGGCAGAAAGGTCATAGAAGGAAAAGTTTCAAGATCACACTAAGAAGGGCTTCAAGAATGGTGGTACGTTGAATTAAACAATATACTATACGTCTTCAGAGAGGGAAAAAAGAAAAAAACCAAGTGGGTGACAAAGGATTCATGTAACCCAATTGTCACGATAATTAGACCCAGAATATGACGTATAGACATAGTTACTCTGACAAGAATTGTCACATAATCAAAGGAATGTAAGCTTTTCCAAGTTCTTTTAAGCATATAAATTAGTTATTCTACTTTTTCTCGGTAAAATTCCATGCTCTTATACCTCTATCTGCATTTCCAACTTATAACTCAACCATGAGAATTCAGAGCATAAAATAGATATTTTAATCAAGCTCCTTCAAAAAAGTGAAATCTGTGGTACAACCAGTTTCAATAATAATGACATCTGCCTATCTTTTCCTAAATTTTGAAAATGAAAAACATTTTGTATCTCTTATTGCATTAATTACAAAAGACAAAATCTTAGTGACACTATAATCAGATCCCTGTTCATATCTCGCACTGGTAAAAGTTTTGTTCAATTGCATTAACTCATACAGATGAAGAAAGTCATAAAATCAAATCTAAATGGTGACACCTACAGTGTTAAATTCTTTACTGCAAAAGGCACTTGCTCACTCATAAGAAGAGATATAGTAGCAAGGCACAGAGCAGAGGGCTGCTTCCCGCCAATGTGTATTCTTTTTTCTGAGATTTGTGCCTTGAAAATGTGAAGAAAGAAAGAAGATGTCTGCAAATAATATTATAAGAAAATATAGAAGCATTAGGAACATCAACAGCATAAGATCACTCATCAGCAATAAAAGATTAACAAAAATAAAAATATGAATCCAACAATAGAATAGTTTACAAGTTAGAACTCAACATTGTAACTTTGTAACATAAATTATTAGCAGTGTGAACAACATAAGGACAAGAGATGAAATTAAACAGAGTGTCACACTAAAAACAATCTTTAAATATGAATGAACTTATATATTGTGGTAAAGTTGCATGATTCTGAATTTGAAGCAACAAGAAAGTCTCAAGACTCTTCTTTCATCTCAGAACAACATTGTCCTCAATAAACAGACAATTCGCACGCCAGCTTACCAATAAGAGTGAAATTTTCATTTAAGGTACATACATTCCAGTTATATACCAAATCCCACCAAGCTAAACTACGGTTATTACAAATAGCATGCTAAACTATGCATATTAAACATGTGATAGAAAAACTGGACTGCATATCACAAGTATTCATCACATGAATCACATTGATAATTACACATCAAACATATGGAAACTTACAATAATGGCGATTAATTTGGCATCAGGGCTCCACACTGCCTGCAAATTTTCTCCTTCCCTTTGCAGTGAATCCGAATCTCTCTTGTACTTCCCCAGTCTCACTTTATTCTGAACCCAATACAAAAACCCAAAATACTGTCAAACCCAGAATCCATTCTCTACTCCACCAAATACCCACATTACAGACATCCACGTCCATTAAATCTCAGTTTTCTATATTTTAATAAAAGAAAATTATATACACAAATTCCTACAAAACGATTGATTTACAAAAAGTACAAATACATGTACCTGGGAAGAGCTCCACAGTTCGAAGTGAGTGGGGGATACCACGAGTAATTGACGATTAATGACCTTGAGGTATATAATCTTCTGGATTGAGGGGCAGAGTCCCTGTTCAAGCGGAATGACCTGAGGCCATCCATATGCCATATACATCTTCTCGTCTTGTGTTTGTTCTTAGATTTGCTTCAGATTAGCCAAACTTATCACAGATCTGGAAACTGGAGAGAGAGATTGGGAAATGTAAAGGAGATCACGAGCATTTCTGGTGAAAACTGATGCAAGTGCTTCAGCTTGATTCACAATTGGGAGGAACGAAGCTGAATTACTCGGCCCCAAGGGAAAGTGAAAATAAAACTATTTTTCGTACCAAAAAAAGGGGCAATTTTCATATAAATATTACAATAAATAAGGGTCACCTTGTAAATTATATCAATATGAAGTAGGTGTCCACTGTTCGCAATGAAGCGAAGCCAAGAAATGCAAGGAAGGAAGGAAACGCCAGAAGAAGATGAACGGGGGAATCAAATGGAAAAGCTCCTCATTGAGACAATAATTATTTCACCCAAAAAAAAAAAGGAAGGCAAACGTTACAATCTAAAATATAAACCTCATATACACATACTAAAATATATTTTATAAAATTTAAATTTAAAATGATACAATTATTTTAAAAAGTGACAAAATTTGATCTCTTATTTATGGTTGATCGTGTAAATTTAATAATTCATATTTACATTTTTCTACTGGAATAAATCAGTATTATCACTAAATATGCGTTTTTAATGGAACCTTACATGCATTATTTATAATGGTTGTATAATATCATCATAGCTCCATAGATGATTTACTCCATGAAGAATTGGAGAGGTAAAAATAGTCTTATGGTCATCAAAATTGATTTTGAAAAAAAAGTATATGACAAACTTAGTTGCGACTTCACTAAGCAAGGGGTGGTTGAGCTAAGGCTGTCTCTTAGTTTTATTGCTTTAATAATGAATTCTATTGGTTCTGCCAGCTTTAATATTGTTTGGAACAATGTGAGGACTGAAATATTTAAGCCAACATGAGAAATTTGCCAAGCAGATCCCTTATCACCAAACATTTTTGTTCTATGCATTGGGAAAACTTATCCTTCTCATTGAAGTAGTAGTTCAGTCCTAAAGATGAAAAACTCTAAAGGTTTTAGATTTCTTATTTATTGTTTGCAAACAATATTTTTCTTTTTGGTGTCACATGGAATAATCAAGCTGAATGCATAATGGATTGTCTTAATTCCTTTTGCAGGGCCTTAGGCAAAAAGTCAACAAATGAAAAAACAAAAATCTTTTTTGCCAAAAATGTCAATAAAAATACAAGGAGGAATATCTTGAATATTACAAGATTTTCTAGCACTAACAACTTTAGTAATTACAAGGAAGTGCCTCTTATGTAGGGAAGACATTGTAAATAAATGTCCAACTTCTTGGTCAACAAGGTGAGACAATATTTGATTAGTTGGAAGATTGAGTGATTTTCTATAGTTGGTAGATTGACCTTAGTTAAATCTATCATCTCCTCTATTTCCACTTATGCTATGCAATCTATGAGAGTTGTGATAGGCATCTATTTTAAAATTGAGAAAATTCAAAAAAAATTCAAATGGGGCCATTAGGAGAATAGTTAAAAAAAATTCACTTAATTAATTGATCCATCTTATCTCAGTCTAGGTGTTACTTCTTGGCAGCGTACACACAAGTATATGTATCGCAAAAGCAATATAATGGTAAAAAAAGATCGTTCTCTCGAGAATTTGATGTCAAAATTTGTCAAGTACCAAAATGTATACCTTAATTTAAATTAAATGGATCAATTTTAAATGTTAGTGTTAAAAAGGAATGATTATGGATTATAAGCTATACAGAGTTCAAGATTAGTATTTGAATTTTTGGATAAATATTGGCATCTAAGATTATTAGTCTATCTTGTATTTTATAGCAATTTACTTAACATTTAGTACTTTTGCTCTCAATAGTAATACATGTTAGTTTAGGATTTACTTGTTCCCACAAGTATTTTTTCAAATATCATATAAAGTTATCCAATCAATTTCATAATTCCTTATAGAACCCATTAAAATAAAATTATTAGCACAATACTTAATTGGACCATTTGAAATTAATGAATATATTCCTATCTCATTAACTAAACCATCCACCTTCCATAGTAAGTTTTCAAACACTGACACCACTCAACTCTTGATCTAACTTCCTTTTTCTTTTTCCAAATTCAAGCAAAGTATCAAATCAATCTAATTGTTAACCAATCAATTAGAGAGCATGAAGCATAGAGTTGAATGAACAGATATTAATCATTAATTGTAAAATTAGAATGAGAAACAACCACTAATCCATACAAGAGTTTCTAACAATCCTATATTAGAGAGTTTAGCTATACATATTCAAGATAGTCAAGGACAAAGTTGAAGTAAAAGTCAGAAGCATCAAGATAAATTGAAAAGAATAGAAGAAGGGAAGAGGAAACTTAGAAATAGAGAGTATTTCAGCTTCAATCTTCAATCCCTAACTTCCTTCTACTTCAAGATGTCTTCATAGCTTCTCTCTAGCCTTTACACTCTTGGAACCAGCATAAACCAACCCAGAATGACGGCTTCCTTCTTATCCCTAGTCATATGAAGCAAGAAACCCTTAAAAACTTGTTAACAAAAATGCTGCGTTTAGCTAACTCGAGTTGCACCGCGATGAGATTACCTACTGGTTGAGATCTGCACGCTCTGTGCTGCGACAGATTTTGCTTTTATGTGGCTTGGCATCGGGCCTGGCTCTTTTCTCACCTTGGCATTCAATGCCTCACCTTACACCGCGACGAAGTCAGCTTCTGAGTAACGCTTCACCACAGTGGTATTAAGATGCGCCGCAGCACATATTGTCCAGCAACATTTTTCACCATTTCCTTTATTTTAGCCACAACGAGATTCCAAAAAGCTGCATGAACCAACACTCTGAAGCCTCTTTTGTAAGAAAATGCTCAATCCTTTCTTCAACATGCATCCTATAGCAAGAGCAAAGTGTGATTAATTCTCACTATACTCAAAATAAAAACAAAAACTATCATTTTCCAAGTAAAAATTGAGTATGGAGCTATTTATCCAAAGTGTATTTATCTTATCTATAAAAGTATTATTTACCCTGTAATTAAAGGCTAAATCCATATTTACTAAGATAAAATATGCACAATAACCTGAATAATGGGAAGTTATCACTAGAAGTAATAAGGGGTTTGGGCATAAGAAAACTTGTTAATATGAATGATGCTATCATGATAAAAGATTGGATGGAATTTAAGGATGAAGCCTCAAGATATTAGTACAAAGGTCCTTAAAGAAAAATATGATAGGAATTGTAACTAACATAGGCATATGGTTATTAAAGCTTAAGACTCTTTCTTTGAAAAAAAGTTGAAAGATTCTCAAAGGCCTTAAAAAAAGACCAAAAATGGGCTATTGGTAATAGGATGATATTTCCTTCTCAGATGATGTTTGGGGTGCAAGGAACACATTATTGATAAGACTCTCAAAGGCCTTAAAAGAAAACTAAAAATGGGCTATTGGTAATAGGGATAATATTTCCTTTTGGAATGATGTTTGGAGTGCAAAGAACACACATTGATAAGTGAAATGCCAAGATCTGTTTCTAATAATTTGATCACTGAGAAAGCATAAGATTTTGTCAATGAAAATGGTGTGTGAAACTTTGGAGAACTTTCTCACTTTCTGAGTTCTAACATCCTATATTGGCTCTACTATGAAATTATGCCTCTTCATCAGAGTGCAGCTAATCTCCTTAATATGAGGGAAGGAAAGTAATGGGAAGTTTTTTATTAAGAGGGCATATTGGACTTATTTTAAATATAAAGGGTAAGATGATGCTTTATTTGGAAACTAAGGATTTAAAGAGGATTAAAGTTTTTGTGTGGCAAATTATGCATGGAAAATTTTCTATCAAAGCTCATTATAGCAACTGAAGTGGTGATAGCCTTTTTGTTATACTTGTCCTATGTTTTATAAAAATACAACCAATGTCTTACAAGATTGTCCTTATGCAACAAGTTTGTGGTCTAGCCTAATTAAATTAGCTAAGGTGAGTGACTTCTTTAATGTTAACCTTTGGCAATGGATTAAAATTAACATTACATAAGAGCCTAGTAATGACACTTATCATTTATGGGGAATAGTTTGAGCAACTAGAATATGGAAGTTATAGGGACAGAGAAATAAACGTTTATTTAAACAAGCTTATTCCAAATCTCCAAACCTAATTATTTAGATAAGTGAATTCATTCAAGAGCTTTATTGGCCTGCAATTGATATTTGGCAATATCTTAAAGATAGAAATAGCATGAGGACTCTTATCAAATGGCAAAAACTTGAGAGTGATTGGGTTAAAATTAACACTTACAAAGCTATTAAAGGGAGTTGGGATTAACAGCTTATGGGGAATCGATCAAGAGTGAGGATGACAAATGGATCTCTAGCTCCTCAAAAAATTGGGAAATCGTTCTATCTTTAAAGCTAAATATTAGGGAACTCTTGAAGTCTCAAACTTGCTTGGGCTCAAGGTTACAAAAAAGGTTATACTATTATAATCACTTACTATGATTAATAGTGATTAGTAGATCAAAGTCCAGCATAATGAAAGCAAGCTAATATGTGTGTCGATAGTCTTGCAAATTTAGGTCTTTATTATGATATTTGTTTGGTCATCTATGCCAACCCTCTTAGTACTACATATTTTTTGCTTGTTGATATGATGGACATTTGTATGTCCCGAATAATCTTTGCCTAATGTTTTTTTAGGCATTTGGCCTCCTTACTTCATAAAAAAAATGTTATGTAAAATTGCTTTTAGAACATATATAATATACTCATTTACTTTTATGCATTATATGATAGATTTTTGGACTGGTTGAGTATTAAAATTTTGTTGTCACTAACTATGATAATAATCATATGCTAAGAGGTAGACAATTTTTTTTTGTGACATAGGTAAAATTTTTGAAGTATTTATTATTAAATTTTTTAATAAAAATAAGATATGTAAAATATCTTTGTAAAAAAAATTAATCATATAATGTTGACATATAAAATATTTCCCTTTATCTTATTTTTATTAAAAAACCTATTTTAAATATCTAAAAATTTTATCTAAATTTTGTCCATAATCATATGGCATCTTAATTCCAAAATTAATCCTTGTTGTTATATCAATATTACTTGGTTATTTAACAAAAGTTAAGAACTTGAAAATGGACATAGTAAACATTGAAATTTAATTTCCTTTCTCAAAATAAAAAGTATTAATATAAACATATTTACTAATTGTGAATATTGTTTGAGTATTTTCACTTGTTATTTATAATTTTATAATATGTTATAAAATTAGTAAAACTTAAAGAAATTAAAATTTATTGAGTTGAATTTAATTTTAATTATCACAACAAATGAAAGTAAAGTGTAAAAATACCAAATGTCTCATTTTATATTAAATTGTTAATATGATTGTGTGCCCAAGTTTAATTTATGTTCTCTTGGGCTCTGTACTAATGTTTAATTAGTTATCCCTATGAATAATATGCTCAAGTACATTATTGGTTCTGTTAGAAGGTTTTCCTATTAATTATATTTTCCATATATTTTTATGTACGTGTATTTACATCTTTTTATAACATAATTATTTAATTTTACGATTTATATTAGGTTGTTTATCCATCATGAGTTTTTCTTGCATATCCATTTTATTTTACTAATGTGATAATTTTATTTTTTATGCTTATGTTAACCACATTAATCCAAGGGTGAAGGGAGAAAATTTTTCTTAAAGCGGCCAAGATTGTAAGTTATATAATATTTTGGTTAAAAAGTTTATAATTACTCTACACAATACACACACATAATATTTTATATGATTAATTTCATTGGCTAGCTTTTTATAAATTATAAATTGATTTTTAAGTAAAAAAAATACATCTACAACTTATTGGTGATGGTGCTAGTGGTGGTGGTAAGGATAATAATAAGTAAGATAATTTATCAAAGCTATATATGAAAATAGAATAAATATTTAGAGATAATGCAAATGCAAAGGCAAAATTAAAAAGCATTTAAAAAAATAAAAGAGAAAAATATCTTTAAAAAATTAGAAAGAATGAATATAAATAAAGTGAAAGAATATGGAAATTAAAATAAAATAAAATAAGATTGGGAGAAAATATTGATTTTTACTCTTTTAAATTTTATTCTACTAACATAAAAGTAAAAACATTTTTAATTTTTTAGATTTGGTAAGATATTGTTTTAGAAGTTACCATTTTTGAATCTATTATTTTAAAAAAAATTAAAAATTATTAAAAGTAACTTATTATTCATAAAAATTAAATAATAATCAATAATATTTTGTCATTTAAAGTCTAACATATATTAAATTAATATGTAAATTATTAATTATATTTTTTATACACATAGATTTTATTTTCTGAATAGTCTTAAACGAGTTTTATTATATATATATATATATATAGAGAGAGAGAGAGAGAGATCTGCGGGGGAGAGGCACCATGGCATTGCATAAGTTCTTGCTAATGTTATAATTTTCAACGTGATTTCCTTTTGGTAAGTTTACTTTCACGTCATTGATAACATATTATCCTATATAAATTTATTCTCAGCAAAACATTGATGCCTTTGCTTGTCCCATCTCTTTATTATGGTATATATTATTTGTTTATTAACTTCTCAAAACTCACTCTTTTATTTTACATGTTACAAATAATAGTGTGAAGTCCAACACTTTGTCCGTCTGATTTATAATGTGTTTTGTTCTCTTCTGAATTACATTTGTTGCTGTAATTCAAATGGAAGCTTAAGAAAGCTTCTTTAAATTATAAACGGCTTCTCAGGTAACTTATTTTGATTATTTATGTTTTGAGATGTTAGGAATTAAGAGCAGATCTCAGTTGCATCATAGATTTTGACTGGAATTTGGGTAATTGCAAAATTTGAGATAATTTAATTTTTAGGGGGGAAACTATGCCAAACTTTTTTAAAAGACGTTGGAATGATAAATTAAAATATTTTAGATATTTGGCATGTATACATAATTTTGTTTGCAGGTTTATAGAATTGAAATTAATTCCGTATTCTCTGTCAATCATCCCTCTTATACTAGGGGATGTTATAAAACTTAAGGTAGTTAGTTAATTTTTTATATCAATAAAGTCAAAGTCAGATTTTTTAACGTAAATATACAAATAAAAAAAACAAAAGAAAGATATATAACAATGTAAAAATATATTTTAGATATATGAAAGTATTTTTAAAAAAAATTAATGGGACGCGGAACTATATTTTTTTTAATTACGGGACACGGAGTATGTGGCTCCGCGTCTCTTTTTTTTTTAAATTTTTTTAATTTTTGTTTTAAAAATATTGACCCTCAAAGGGTCAGTCTGACCCTACTAACCCTACGTGGGTCAGTCTGACCCACGTAGGGTTAGTTTGACTGACCTGCTAACCTGTTGAGTCAATCAATTAGACCAACAAGTCAATATAAATTTATTATAGTAAATAGTTTTTTTAAAATTATTTTAAAAAATTATATTTTAATTAATTTATTTAAAATATTAAAAATAAAAAATATAAATTTATTATAGTAAATAGTTTTTAATTTATTTATTATTTCAATATATATTAATTTTTTTGTATATTAAAAAATTAAAAATTAATATAATTTTTATAATTTTATTAATTTTGTAAGTGTAAAAATTTTGTTTTAAAAAAATTTAAATAATTTTATTGAAATTTGTAAAAGGTAACATTTAGATAACTAAAAAGAAAGAATTTAAATAAACAAATAAAAGTATTTTCAAAATTATATTTATATGGGACTTTTTTAAATGAAAAAAAAATTTAATCTATATATTGAAGAGGACAATGGTTTAATTTATTTATTATTTAAATTTATATTAATTCTTTTTGAATATCAAAAAATAAAAAATCTTTAAAATTTTTATAATTTTATTAATTTTGTAAATGTTAAGAATTTATGTTTTGAGAAAATTTAAAGAATTTTATTGAAATTTGTAAAAGGTGAAATTTAGATTACTAAAAAAGTAAAGAAGAATTTAAATAAATTAATACAAGTATTTCTAAAACTATATTTATATGGGACTTTTTTAAATGGAAAAAAAATTTTAATCTATATATTGAAGAGGACAATGGTTTAATTTATTTATTATTTAAATTTATATTAATTCTTTTTTTATATTTTAAAAAACAATATCTTTAAAAGTTTTTATAATTTTATTAATTTTGTAAATGTTAAAAATTTATGTTTTGAGAAAATTTAAAGAATTTTATTGAAATTTGTAAAAGGTAAAATTTAGATAACTAAAAAAGTAAACAAGAGTTTAAATAAATTAATAAAAGTATTTTTAAAACTACATTTATATGGGACTTTTTTAAATGGGAAAAAATTTTAATCTATATATTGAAGAAGACAATGGTTTAATTTATTTATTATTTAAATTTATATTAATTCTTTTTTTATATTTTAAAAAAATATCTTTAAAATTTTTTATAATTTTATTAATTTTGTAAGTGTTAAGAATTTATGTTTTGAGAAAATTTAAATAATTTTATTGAAATTTGTAAAAGGTGAAATTTAGATAACTAAAAAAGTAAACAAGATTTTAAATAAATTAATAAAATTATTTCTAAAACTACATTTATATGGGACTTTTTTAATTGGGGAAAAAATTTTAATCTATATATTGAAGAATACAATGATTTAATCTATTTATTATTTAAATTTATATTAATTATTTTTTTATATTTAAACAAACAATATCTTTAAAATTTTTTATAATTTTATTAATTTTGTAAGTGTTAAGAATTTATGTTTTGAGAAAATTTAAATAATTTTATTGAAATTTGTAAAAGGTAAAATTTAGATAACTAAAAAAGTAAACAAGAGTTTAAATAAATTAATAAAAGTATTTTTAAAACTACATTTATATGAAACTTTTTTAAATGGGGAAAAAATTTTAATCTATATATTGAAAAAGACAATGGTTTAATTTATTTATTATTTAAATTTATATTAATTATTTTTTTTATATTTAAAAAAACAACATCTTTAAAATTTTTTATAATTTTATTAATTTTGTAAGTGTTAAGAATTTATGTTTTGAGAAAATTTAAATAATTTTATTGAAATTTGTAAAAGGTAAAATTTAGATAACTCAAAAAGTAAACAAGAGTTTAAATAAATTAATAAAAGTATTTCTAAAACTACATTTATATAGGACTTTTTTAAATGGGAAAAATTTTAATCTATGTATTGAAGAAGACAATGGTTTAATTTCTTTATTATTTAAATTTATATTAATTCTTTTTTATATTTAAAAAAACAATATCTTTAAAATTTTTTATAATTTTATTAATTTTGTAAGTGTTAAGAATTTATATTTTGAGAAAATTTAAATAATTTTATTGAAATTTGTAAAAGGTAAAATTTAGATAACTCAAAAAGTAAATAAGAGTTTAAATAAATTAATAAAAGCATTTCTAAAACTACATTTATATGGGACTTTTTTAAATGGGGAAAAATTTTAATCTATATATTGAAGAAGACAATGGTTTAATTTATTTATTATTTAAATTTATATTAATTCTTTTTTATATTTTAAAAAAAATATCTTTAAAATTTTTTATAATTTATTAATTTTATAAGTGTTAAGAATTTATGTTTTTAGAAAATTTAAATAATTTTATTGAAATTTGTAAAAGGTGAAATTTAGATAACTAAAAAAGTAAACAAGATTTTAAATAAATTAATAAAAGTATTTCTAAAATTACATTTATATGGGACTTTTTTAATTGGGGAAAAAATTTTAATCTATATATTGAAGAAGACAATGATTTAATCTATTTATTATTTAAATTTATATTAATTCTTTTTTTATATTTAAACAAACAATATCTTTAAAATTTTTTATAATTTTATTAATTTTGTAAGTGTTAAGAATTTATGTTTTGAGAAAATTTAAATAATTTTATTGAAATTTGTAAATGGTAAAATTTAGATAACTAAAAAAGTAAACAAGAATTTAAATAAATTAATAAAAGTATTTCTAAAATTACATTTATATGGGACTTTTTTAATTGGGAAAAAATTTTAATCTATATATTGAAGAAGACAATGATTTAATTTATTTATTATTTAAATTTATATTAATTCTTTTGTATATTAGAAAATACAATATCTTTAATTTTTTTTTTATAATTTTATTAATTTTGTAACTGTTAAGAATTTATATTTTGAGAAATTTTAAATAATTTTATTGAAATTTGTAAAAAGTGAAATTTAGATAGCTAAAAAAAGTAAACAAGAAATTTAAATAAATTAATAAAAGTATTTCTAAAACTACATTTATATGAGGCTTTTTTAATTGGAGAAAAAATTTTAATCTATATATTGAAAAAGACAATGATTTAATTTGTATATATAATTTGTTTAATTTTATAATTATAATAAATTTCTGTGTTGAAAAATAGTAATCAATTTTATTTAGATTTTGAACAAGTAAAATATAAATAATACGTTTTAAAAAATTTATATAAGAATTCTTAAACATATAATAAAAGTATTTGTAAAATCATAATACAATTCATTTGCTATTGTAATATTAGTAACATCTTTTTGCTTATAAAAAAAATTCTCTTATTTATAGTTTGAAGAATATAATGTCTTAATTTGTTTAAATTATTTTAAGGTGAAATTAATTAATTTTGTTTGAAGTGGAAGGAAAAAAATTAATAAAGAATGGAAAAATTAATAAAATAATTTGTAAAACAAAATAGTTATTTATGTATTTATTATTTTAAGTATTGTAATTGAGAAAAAAAATTTTAGTTTACACCATGATGAATATAATATCTGAGTTTCTTAAATATTGTAATTGTGAAATATTAATGTTTTAAAGAATATTAAATAATTTTTTTAAGTTGGTAGATATAAAATTTGAAGTAACTATTTCCAAAAAAGTTTAGATAATCATTTTTTGAAAGAATTTGTAAAAATAATTTTAAACTTATTTATAATATGAATAAGAAATAGTAATCAAATTGTTTTCGTACATTGGGAGATATGTTTTTATTACTAATGTATGAAAAGAAATTTTTGTAAATAAAATATAACAATTTTAAAAATATAACGCATTGAAATTAAAAAATAAAGTTGTAATGTATAAATATTCATTATATGGATATGTATATAATTGTAGTAATTAATCTTTTAATAAGTTAATGTTGTTCAAAAAGGGAATAAAATTTTCTTAAAATATATGTAAGTCTGTCATTAAATAATACAAATGAACATTAAACTTGAAAAAAGATTAATAATTATTAGTCATAATGACTGCTTGTCTCACACCGAGGCCTTCTCCTCATTCGCTGTGGCCGACGTTGTTGTGGTTGTGACTGTTCTTCCTCTTTGTCCTCTTCAGTATCATTGACAAGTACTTCTTCATTTTCTTCTCCAGATGATTCATTTTCCACTTGATTGTGAATTTGTTGCGAACTAAAATTCCACTAAGGAGATTGAACGGGCAAAATTGGCTGATTTGGAGTGAGAAAGCTGTGTTGAGGTTGGTAGGATACCCACTGTGAGAAAGATGAAGTGTTGCCATACTCTGCACTAAATGCAGCTGGATCCGTAAATAATGATGTAAATGGTACTCCGGCAGCTTGTATTGATTGCGAGTGCGGTGTGGAGAAGGATAATTCAGTATAAGTAGACGAAGGCAATAAAGGTGCAAAGGAAGATGGACCTGGAATGCCAACGTCTACAGATGGCGGACAGGAAGAAGAACCAACATCCACCAATGTCCCCACCTGACATAGGGTCTATCGTGTAAGATGATGATGGCCTGTTCGTATGACATCTCCTAAAGTCGCTACCAGACATTGGTTCCCTAGATGAGAGGAACCCATGACCTCTTTTTCCTGGTCTCGCCTCTGGCTCTGGAGGTCTGAATAGATCAGATGCTGGTGGAGCTGGTTGGGAGACGAACATATCTCGATGTTCTCCTAAAGCATGTAACATATTTCGAATATCATTGCTTGCTTTGTGCCTAAAATCTCCATAACTAAGCGTCGGTTGATCAATGATAGTAAGTCTGTATAAGTCCTCCAACAAATCAGTCTGTAAAAAAGAAAATAAATTGTTAAGAATAATACATATATCTATTTAAGGATATGCAATATAAAAATAAGAATAATATAAAAGTCATACCACAAAACCTTGAGAACCACTAGCAGGATGGATCTATCTTCGCGTATGTCGCCAATACCAACGCATATAGTCTGAGGCGCGATCTAGTGGTCTATCAGTAAGGTCATTCTGTGCCACTACCAAGGGCCATGAATTCCATGCTGTAATAAAAACTACATGCTCTTCGCACCAGTCTTTGTGAATTTTTCCTCTTAATTGAAAAGTATACAGTGATCCTATATTAAATGGTTTTTCTGGAATATGTTGTACCATACCGAATTGACGGAGAACACGATCAGCGTGATGCCACTCAACTATCCAAAAGTAAAGTATAGGCACAGATGCACGCCATACATTAGACATCGCTAAGCAATACTCCGGAATTAGTTGGACAACCTCAGATGAGTCATATGGATGCCAAATGACCTATACAATAAAAGATAGTTACTTTGGGGTATAATTGTAAAACAGATAATAAGTAAGTACTTAAATACAAACTTCATTGTCTTTCATTTGGTCTAACAATATTCTACACTGCTTCAAGGCATCTATTGTCGGCTGAGGATATTACCAAATATAACAAAATTATTATCATTTTTTATAAAAATTATAAATTATAGATTATAATTAATTTAAAAAAATTTAAAAAATTATATAAGGACATGGAGCAACAAGCTCTGCGTTCCCTTAAATTTATAAAAAAAAAATTTTAAAAGTTAATAGGAACGTGGGGCAACAAGCTCCGCGTCCCAATTTTTATTTAAAAAAAAATGGTCAAATAGTAAAAATTATATACGTAAGAAAATAGTTTCATAGGTTATATATATGTTTATTTTGTTTTCATTTTTTATATATTTACATCAAAAAGATAAAGAAAATAAGGAATAAAAATTAATTAATATTAAATTACATACCTCAACCAGAATATGAAAGTGGATAAGAAATTCTAAGTCTTTAATACATCCGAAATGATAGATAATATCAAGACCGCAACGATTGACAACCTGTTAAACATTTTAAAACATAATTAATTAATTTTTTCAAGAGAAAAAATATAAGTATTTGTTAAGCACATGAGAAACAAAAATTTCTTTAACATAAAATACAAACCTTAGAATGTAGATGAAGAGAAAGAATAAATTTATTGAATAGACAAAAATATTCAAGAGATCTGAAAGAGAAGAGAAATGGATTGAGGGGATGAAGATGAAGGATGTAAGAGATGCAAAATGATATGAAGATGCAAGGTGGGGTGGAATATATAGCAGCAGTTTTAAAATTTTTTAATTTTTTTTCTAACCCCCAAATGGGGGTCAGAATATTTACTGACCCACGTCGGGTCAGTATTTAAAAAAAATAAAAAAATTTAAAAAAAAAGGGACGCAGAGCCACATACTCCGCGTCCCTTAATTTTTTTTAAAAAAATATTTTATTTGGGACGCGGAGCTACAGGCCCTGTGTCCTATTATTATTTTTTAAATACTTATATATATCTAGAATATATTTTTGCATTGTCATATATCTTTCTTTTGTTTTTTTTTGTTTGTATATTTAAATTAAAAAGCCAATAAAGTCATATTAAAACTCATTATGCTTGGAAAAACATTTTTCACTAAAAATTGTTTGAAATTAGATATATAATTTTAAAAATAACAAATTGTTAGGTAAAATTAAAAAATTCAGAGTATAAATTGAATAAAAATTCAAATTAATCATATATTTGGCTTTAATGACAAAAAAAGGTTAAATTAAATATTTCATTGCTACAAATTTATCCAACTCTTACACTTTATTCGCTTTAAATTAATTTCAAATTGGTTCCAATCTAGTCGAATGTCAATGGCCATCGTAGCGTCATTTGTGAAGTGTCAACTTGGCAAATAGACATCCCACATGACATTACACTAGTCTTAAATGTATTTTCTTTCTCAAAATTTCATTTCTATAGTTTAAACAAGAAAAAATTACATTTAAGAATCAAAACTTTTTTACACCTAGTGGCACATCCAAAAATGCGACCGCGTGGTACGGTAAAAATGAATTTCAAAAGAAATTCTGATTTTTTTAAGAAAACAAAAACAAAAATCAAAATTAGAAGTAATAGTCGCCACAAATCAGATAATGGATTCAAATATCGATTGTAAGTGGAAAAGGTATTAGGTACCCCACAACACCTGTTACTAAAAACGATTACTCTAAATTAGTTGTGCAAAATTAATATATCATTTAATCTATTTTAATTTTCCATAACAAAGTACATACAAAAAGGAAGGAAAAATTTTAGGAAATAAAATTAAAAATAAAGAAAAATTAAAGAAATGAAATTAAGAGCAAAAGAAAGAAATTAGAGAAATAAAATTAAAAGAAAATGATTATTTACAAAAATGAACTTGATTTAGGATGAAAGTTTAGAACTTACGTACCTTTTGAAAGAGATTAAAGTTCACGTAGTTTGAATGGAAATTGTGTTCAGTTGATGTTTTATTTTTTGTTTTGTTCTTTGTTTGTTTTTTTTTTAAATTTTTTTATATTTAATTTTTATTTTTGTGTTATTTTTTTTTTGTGAAAAATAAAGAAAATAAAAATTATTTTTTCTTTTAACAAATAAAATGAATTTTGAAATTAGTTAATGTGTTTTGAATTGTTAAAAACAAATTTAATTTGTTTTTTTTTATTTTTTTTCTTTCTATGTCTTTTTTGTTTTGTTTTTATGTTTTGTTATGACCTTTCTTTTTTTTCTATTTGTTGGGTTTTTGATTGGCCTTTTTTTTGTCAATGATTAATGATTATTTTTTAAAATTTATTATTTTTATTTTTTTGTCTTGATTTTTGTTTTAATTTTTTACTTTTTCATTTATGATTTTCTTAATTTTTTTATTTTTTCTTTTCATTTTTTTTGAATTTCTTGGTTAATTAGATTTTGACTTTTTATTTCTTATGATTGATTTTTTATTTTAATATTTTTTTGTTTTGGTTTTGTTTAATTAAATTTTTTTCTCTTCTTTTTTTTAGATTTAGATTGTTTATTTTTTTTTCATTTCACAAAATATATCTTTATTAAAATAAATTTTGAGAAAAGTCCATAAGTCTTGAAAATTTTTAATTTCTCCCTTTATTTTCATGTTTTCTTTTTTATTTGTTTGGTTTTGCCTTTTGTTTATTGTATTTTGTTTTGTTTTGATGAATTTTGTTGATTTTTTTTTTTAATTTTTTTAATTATTTTTTTCACTTTGATTTTTGATTTATTGATTTTTTAGTATCTTTTTTTTTGTATTTTAATGTTTGATTCTTTTTTATTATTAGATTTTTTCATTAGATTGTTTTATTTATTGTTTGTTTGTTTGTTTGCTTTTGTTTCTGATTTTTTTTTTTGTTTTAAGATTGACTTTCAACTTTTTATTTTTTTCTTTTCTTATGATTTTTAGTGATTTTTCTTTTTGATTGATTGAATTTTTTTTAGATAGGTTTTTTCTTTTTTGTAAAGTACATTTTAATTCCTAATCTTATCAAATAAAAGTTGGAAGAAAGTTCCAAAATTTTAAAAGGAATTTGATCGCTTTACAAAAAAAATAACTTTTTTGTTGCTTCTTTTGTTTTATTTAGTTTAGTTTTTTTAGTGAGAACTTAAAAAACTTGATTACCTAAAATTAAATTTTAAATTTGTAAATTTTATTTATTGTTGCTTTGTTCTTTTTCTTTTTCTTTTCTTTTATTATTAGTTTTTTTTTGGTTTCTTATTTTTATCTTGTTTCCTTTTTGGAAATCTTTCTTTAAAGAAAATCAATTTGACTTTGACAGTTGAAACCCAAAATTTATTAAAATATAAATTTGAGACCCAAATAGATACCAAGGAGGCTTTGTTGCCTATACCTAACCTATAGGTTTGTTCTTATGTGCCTGAGGAGACAAAGAATCCCACACAAAACAAAATGAAATAAAATGAAAATAAAACCAAAATATTTACTAGCACATGATAACTTGTGATAGAGTGTGTTTTGTGTACAAATAATGCATCATTTTAAATGATAATAATTACAAAAATGGAACATTGAAAGGAGTTAGTTGTTTACATTTTTGTTTCTCTCTGTTTCCTACTCCCTTCCCCGGTCAGATCAGCGTTGCCTTACATTTTTATGCTTGTTGTGTCGTATCCTCCCTCTGTCTTACTGAAACTTCCTCTTTAATCTTCTCTTCAAATCTTTACGCTTCTAATGAGGCTCCTCATTTTCCCCACACTCCTCAAATAGAGCTCAGATGCCACTGAAATACAAAAGGGAAGTTAAATTCTACGTAACAATTTGCTTTCCAAGAATAATCAAATCAATACATCCATATACAACCACATATGACAGTCAGCAGATAAGAAAATGCTCATGAATTATAGCACGTACTAATTATTCCCATAATTCTCCTGTGCCAAAGGAAAACAGTTAGGAGACAAGAAAATATTCATGAATTGTAAGCCAACACTAAAGATGGGACCTCGAAGAGAATGGCAATAAGGATTAGATTTAAATGTTCCTGCTAACAATACCACAAGAATAGGTACGAGCCTAAATTTGGGCAAATAAGGGCAAATAAAGTTTCATTAGAATGTCACAGTGTTAGGAATTGTAACTAATTAATTTATTCATGTAATATTGTGTCTAGTGTATAACAGGCTTCTGGACACGTGTATGGTGCGTATATCTTTTGTTGTAACCAATTACTATATAAATATAGATGGTGGGCTATTGCATTGGGAGCTCATCAATTACGTTTTTCAATATCTTTTGCTTTCCATTCTTGACTTTTCTTAACTTGGTATCAGAGCGATCCTGAAAAGAGCCTCATGAGTTGGAAGCTCGAACATTAGATCTAACAAAATTTGCTTGTGCACTTGTGAGACTGAGTTGAGAGAATTGACTGAGCAAATAGAGCCTGCTTTCAAATGTGAGAAGCCGAGATTATAAATCAAGCAATGAGAGATCTGGGATGTTCAGTAGCTGAACAACAATCACATTGTACTCTGTATCAAGTCTAGCAAGCACTTGGTTGATTAGATTTTCATCGGAAATAGGGCAACCAGCGATGAGAAGTTGGTCAGCAAGAGTCCTCATCCGAGTGAGGTAGTCATCCATACACGATGACCCTTTGCGAGCTCTCTGAAATTCAGACTTGTAAAATTTGATTCGTGCACAGTTTGAAGCTCCGACTAAAGCTCTCACACCATCCCACACAGCTTTGGAGGTAGAGCAACGAGTCAGTTGAGCCACCAATTTAAGCGACATTGTACTAAAAAGCCACTCGATAAGGAGGTGATCGGTTGCAACCCATTTTGTGAATGCTGGATTGAGCTTGGTCTTTGCACCATCAAAGAGAAACTCAGGAGGACATGGTTTAGCCCCAGTTAAAAACCCATCTAATCTGTTACCCTTAATAACAGGAAATATTATGGAATGCCATAAGTGATAATTGCCGTGATCCAACTTGATGGGGCAGATTTGATTCAGAGACCCAGAAGTGTTGGAGAGTTTGAGAAGATTAACGGGACAACTAGAAGAGGTAGCAGCCGAAGCATCTAAAGTAACTGGTACAACAGATGCACCAGCGGCAAGAGGAGGAATGGAAGAAGATGAAGAAGAGGACAAAGTCATGATGATGGAAGAAGGCTCTGATACCAAGTTACTTCCATTAATCAACCAGTTGCTTTTCTTACTAAACTTGAATGGCATCAGAAGCTAGGACACCTTTCTGATAAGATTTTATCTCAAATTTTATCCTTATGTAATGTCAAAACTTCTGATTCTAATAAAACTCATTTCTGTGATGCTTGTAAAATGGGCAAAAGTCATGCGTTACCTTACACTACTTCTACTTCTGAAACTAAAACTCCTCTAAAAATCATTTATTCCGACTTATGGGGTCCTGCCCCAATTGCTTCAAGAGAAGGCTATCGTTACTATATTCATTTTCTTGATGACTTTACCCGATACACTTAGGTTTACCCATTAAAAATAAATCAGAAGTTACCAATGCCTTCACTGTCTTTAAGTCTATGGTTGAAAATCAGTTTGACAAACACATTAAAATATTCCAAGCTGATGGTGGTAGTGAATTTTAGCTACTTACTTCTTTTTTTGACCAATGTGATGTTATACATAGAGTTACTTGTCCCTATACATCTGCTCAGAATGGAAAAGCCAAGAGAAAACATATACATATAGTTGAATTAGGTCTCACCTTACTTGCTCAGGCTGCTATACCTATTTTTTATTGGTGGGATGCTTTTCACATGGCTATTTATCTCATTAATCGCATGCCTACACCTACACTCAAAGGTTCCTTACCATTTTACAAAGTACATAAATATCACCCAGATTATAAGAAGTTTGAACCCTTTGGTTGTGCTTGCTTCCCTTATTTACGTCTTTATAATCAAAATAAACTTCAGTACCATTCCTTTAAATGTCTAAGTAGTATCGGAAAAATTTATGTTTCTCGACATGTCACTTTTCATCCAAAAGAGTTTCCATTTGTTCATGGTTTTCTTAATAAACATATATCTCTATCTTACTGTGTTCAAGATTTACCTTCTTCCTAGACCTTTGTTAATTGTCCCTTGCAGGTTCTTTCCACTGCTGTGCTTCCTTTTGTAGGATAGACTACCTTTGTTACTGAATCTTCTTCAAACCATCTTGAAATGATAGTACCAGCCTCTCCTCCTTCTGCGGTTGCTACCTTACAACCTCAAGAACTTTCTTTAAGTCTCTCACCATCAGCATCTATTGATGAATGTTCTGATAATACTATTGTACCATCTTTATCAGATTCTGATCAACTTCCTCTACCAACTCTTGGCCACTTTATGGTCACACGATCAAAGCATGGTATTTACAAACCTAAGCTACCATATGTTGGTTTAGCTTAAGTTGCAGAACCACTCACAGTCAATGAAGCCTTAGCTTCACCTCCATGGCAGCAGGCAATGGCTACAGAATTTTCAACATTAATGAATAACAATACTTGGCAACTTGTTCCATCTTTGCCTCACATGAATGTAGTTAACTCTAAGTGGGTTTTTAAGCTTAAATACAAGCCTGATGGGTCAGTAGATCATTACAAAGTTAGGCTTGTGGCCAAAGGCTTTCAATAGGACGCAGGCCTTGATTTTCATGAGACATATAGTCCTGTAGCAAAAGCTACTACTATTAGACTTCTTCTTACGCTTGCAGTAACATATAATTGGGGTATACGCCAGTTGGACATAAATAATGCATTTCTCAATGATTTTTTAAGTGAGACTATATATATGAAGCAACCAAAGGGATCTATTGATTCCCAATTTCCTAATCATGTTTGTCAACTAAAGAAGGCTTTGTATGGCCTAAAACAGGCCCTTCGTGCCTGGTATGATGGACTTCACTCAATTTTACTTCAATGGGGTTTTGTCAATCTTAAGGGAGATACCTCTGTCTTCATATTTCAAACAGCCATAGATATTCTTATTCTTTTAATCTATGTAGATGACATTTTGATGACTGGCAGCAGCTCCTCATTCATGGATCAATTTATAAAGAAGTTAAACAAATTATTTGCATTAAAAGATCTCAAGAATCTTTATCTTCAATTTATAAAGAAGTTAAACAAATTATTTGCATTAAAAGATCTCAAGAATCTTTATCTTCAATTTATAAAGAAGTTAAACAAATTATTCTTTTAATATATGTAGATGACATTTTGATGACTGGCAGCAGCTCCTTATGGCTTATAGATTACTCGAGATGATATTGGTATTTTTCTATCTCAATCTAAATATATTAGTGACATGTTGACTAAGTTTCACTTAGATAATGTTTCTTCATGCCCTACTCCTATGGTAGCTAGTCGTTCTTTTCATTATGATGGAGAACCTTTTTCTAATCCTGCTTTATATCGTCAAGCTCTTGGGGCCTTGCAATATCTTACAACCACCAGACCTGACATAAGTTTTGCTGTCATTAAACTTAGTCAATTTTTTAGTAAACCTACTGTTGACCACTGGAAATGGGTTAAGCGTATCTTTAGATATCTCAAAGGTTCTGATCATCTATCATTATACCTCAAGCCTGCATCTAGTATGTCTCTTTGGGGTTTTTCATATGCTAATTAGGCCTCCTGCATAGATGACAGACGATCAATTGGTGATTACTGTGCTTTTCTTGGTGATAGCTTGATCTCTTGGTCTTCACGAAAACAACGAGTAATGTCTCGATCCAGCATAGAGTCAGAGTATAGAGCTATTGCAGACCTCACTGCTGAAGTGTTATGGGTCTCATCTTTACTTAATGAACTTGGCTTTCCTCTGACAGTTCCTCCTACAATTTAGAGTGATAATTTGGATGCTGTTGCTATTGCCTCAAATCTTGTTTATCATACCCGAACGAAGCATCAGATCTTCATTTTGTTCGAGATCTTGTGTTAGCCAAACAGTTATCCATCTCTTATGTTCCTTCATCTCTTCAAGTTGCAGACATTATGACAAAAGCTTCACCTCAAGCTCAGCTTCTTCGCTTTAACAGCAAACTCAAGCTAGTAGCACTACCCTCTCGATTGAAGGGAGTGTTAGGAATTGTAATTAATTAATTTATTCATGTAATATTGTGCCTAGTGTATAACAGGCTTCTAGACACGTGTATGGTGCGTATATCTTCTGTTGTAACCAATTACTATATAAATACAGATGGTGGGCTATTGCATTGGGAGCTCATCAATTACGTCTTCCAATATCTTTTGCCTTCCATTCTTGACTTTTCTTAACTCACAGAAGCAACTCACATTGGGTGAGAATTAGCCTGATCTTAGCTCATATCTCATATCAGCAGTAGAACAGTGCAACAAGAAACATCAACCCAATCAAAACAAAAATGCCAAACTGAACAAAGTCTTAATTCCAGTTTCGAGAATCAGAGCATCACAGCAATAAACATCAAAACATAAATATAAAAACAGGCTAATGAATCAAATCTATTTTAACTACCCTCATACTCAATGAACACAAAATCTAATACCAATCTGCAAAATTTATCAAGGCCAGATGTATTCACATCAGGCAAACATTTAATAGACCAAGGATAAGGGGATGAGTCTTCGCCTTAATCAAGCCTTAGAATCAGTTCCATTCTAAATCCTATGACTTAAAGGAACTCAAATTTCAACCCCAACACAAACAAATTAGACCATATCAAAAGCAATAGAGGCTCAAATTTCATCGAACAATAAAACAATAAAAATAAAATCAGACCATTCCAATTTAGCATTCAAGGTAATGTGGAGCTAAAAAATGGTGTTGAAATATAAAGAACAGCAACCAGTGGACATGTGCAAATTTCATAGGGGCATACATGCACTTATACATCCTAACATAGATTTCTTATTAAAAAGAGCTTAGAACATGGTAGCCAACCATCCAATATACAAAAGAGGGACTATATCTTGGGATTAACGTAGCATACTTATAAAGAATCAAAATGTCTATGAATTGAATGACCTCAGGATGCAATTTCCAGCAACCACTAAAATTTTGAATTTCGAGTAGAAATCAATGAAATACCTCCATAAATTTCAAGTCAATTTTAATTCACACTTGCTTCCTCCTTGCTTTATCGCCCCTAGCTTTTCTCGTGCTCAACCTCTTTCCTTCTCAATTTTGTCATCGTGCTTCACTGTCGTTGCCCTTCCCTAACCGAAACCAAGAACTTCTCCCCCAAGTCCTTCTTCTTTGCTTAGTCAAATGCCATGCCAGGAAGCCTTCCGTCTTTTTTTCTCTCAAATCCTCTTTCTCAATCTCTATTTTTAATCTCTTTGCAGTCTCACTCTCCCTCCTTCAATTCATTCCTATGTTGATGCTCTATTTTCTCCCTCTCAGTCTCTCGTTCTCATTGAACCCCTTTCTCTGTCTCTCTTCCTCTGTCATCTCTGTTGCTCTCTTCGCCTCTTAATTCATAAGAACCTTAATAATTTCCCCTATCCATCTTTTTTTCGACCTCCAAATCCTCTTACCAAAATAGACCCCCCTTGAATCCACCACTTGGTTTCCTTTTTGTACTAAGAGAGTTCGCGTGCTCCCCTGGTGCTTTGTGTGTTTGATGCTTCCCCACTCTTGCGCATCCGTAGGTGTGTGTCATCCTTTTTTCTTTTGCGTCCGCGTCTGCTCCTGAGCCAGAGAACGGAATAGAGGGGGAACCAAGGGGACCACCAGGTAGGATTTTTTTCCTTGGATCCGGGTTGGGTTTCTGACCAAGAATTAGAGAGGCTAAGAGTTTGAGGTTACTGGGCTTAACGAAATGGGCCTCTGCTTTTCTTTTCTTTTCTTTCTTTTTTTTTGTTCGTTGTTTATTTTTTTGTTTTGTTTTGTTTTTAATTTAATTTCAGTCTGGTCTTCTTTTTAATAAATTGGACCAAGTGAATGTGAGCTTTTTTTCTTTTGTCTTTCTTTTATTTGTGGATAATAGATTCTGATGGACTTTTCTTCTTTTATTTTATTTTTATTATTTTTATTTTTCACTGCTTTTAATCTTTTTTAGCTTGTGTCTTTTTTTTTGGAATATTAATTTAACTAGTGTTGGGGCTTTTGAAAATTGTGGTAAAAGAAAATAACTTTTAACCTAAAGAGTCCAAATATTGTCCCCCTTTTCTTTTTTATTTTATAAAATTGATGTTGATTAATTTTTTCTTTTCTTTTTCACTTTTCATTCATTTGTTTGGTTTTTTATTACTTTGTTTCTTTCGTTCTTTAATTAACTTTTTTCTTATATATTTTTATTTGATTTTTTTATCACTTTTCTTTTCTTCTCTCTTTTTAGATTGAGCTTTTCTTCCTTCATTTTTTTTTTGTTTTTTATTACTTTTTTTTGTTCTTTAATTAATTTTTTTCTTTTTTCTTATATATATTTTTATATCATTTTCTTTTTCTTTGCTTTGTTTTTTTTGTTGTTTTTGTTGTTTTGATTAATTTTTTATTCTTCTCTTTTTTTCATATTTTTTGCTAATTTGATTTTGTTATTATTTTTAAAGCATATCCAGACAAAATACGGTGTTCACGCCTAATAATAAATTTCCTTAAAATTGATAGCAAATCATCTAAAACTTGATAAGAATGATAGTTCTTAATAGTAATTTCAATTTTTAAGACCATTCATTATAAATTTTATATGATATAAGTCATTGGATGCAATTTTCTCTTTCAAAAAATTTTAATTTTAGTACTATTTTTTTTATAAGTGAGTTTTCTAAATTTTAAATCACTTGCGGTTTCGTCTTTATAATCACTATAGGCTATAATTTAGTGAGTAAAAAGGCCAACAGTTCTTAGAAGTAAAAATAACATAACAAATATTGGTAAATCTCATGGAAAATAATATGAAATTTGAAGGAAATAAAATAATAGTGAAAAAAAAAACTAGTAGTAAAGAATAGTTAAAGTATAATGCATTGCTTAAAGCAATGAAATAGGTATAAAAAGGAGACACTACTTCAAATATCTAATTTGGCAATAAAGTGGGAAAAATAATATAAGCATAAGCTCCATGTAGTTTTAAATAAAGATTTCATTAGCCATGTGGACATATTTCTCACAGTTTTATACAAGGTATTGACTGTAATAATAAGTTTTTTCATAAACTAAATCGAAATTGATAAAATGATATGAGAGCACTCTAAAGCAAAACAAATTGAAGTTAATTAAAATTATGATGTTAATTAGAACATCTAAAGAAGTGATTAAGAAATTGAAAATAGTCTAAAATCAGGGCTAAAATAACTAATAAGTCCAGTGGCAAAATCATAATTTTGGGTAATCTTTTAAAAACTCAAAGGAAGAAGTTTTAAATCATAAAATTAAACTCACTAAGGTTCTCAAAAGTCTAAAAGGCTATAAGAATAATCAGAATGATTAAAACTCTTTCGATGTATGATTTATGTTGTCAATTAATTAAAATTTTGATCAAATAATTTGATAAAGTTTTAAATTCAATTAATTTGAACCAAGGGTTTTAATAAATTAGAGGGCCTAAATTTCATAATAGAAAAGACAATTTTTAAAAAGGAATTGAAATGAGCTAAAAAATTAAAGAATAAAGGCAAAATTAAAAAATTTTCATTTAAGAAACCCTAGTTTCCTCTTATGAAAAGGCCATCCCATCTCTTTCCCCTCACTTTCGCCAAAAATCTACAACCCCAAATTAGACCCAATGATGTCCCAAGAGGCACAAAAAACTAAGAGATATTGAAACCACCCAAGGTAAGAAAATTCAAGAAATTTGCCTATAATATTTTTTTTGCCTAGTTTCTACTCTTTCTCCATGGCTTTGACATCCTAAAAGATGGAGTTTTGGGTTTGAACTCATGGAGGAAAGAGTTTTTAACAAGGAACAAAATACACTAAAACAATTACCAGTGAAAGCCTTTATGATTTGTATATGTGTTGGTATGGAAAAATTGCTCTTCCTTATTTCTCCATCACTCTATAGGTTTAGCCAACATAGGAGAGAGGTGAAGGAAGTTGGTTTTTCATTGAAACATGCTAGGAATTAAGGTTTTGGAATGTGGAGACTAAGATTTTGCCATTAGAACAAATTAAAAGACCATGGAATGCATAAATGGAAACTTAGGGTTTTAATTGCACCTTAAGAAGTATGAGATTTTGAAATGATGTTTTAAGCAATGTAAGAGTATAAATGAGTTAAAAAAAGGTTAAAGATCTCATTTAATGCCAATTTCCCATAAAAGAAAACAAAAACTCTAAGAAAGATCATATATATGCATGTCTCGGCCAATGACTAATTGGAGTACTTAGGAAGAATTTTCTTTAATTCTAAGATTATAAATGGTTTAGATATGAATTATAAATACCAAATGAATCATTTGTTTGAATTTAGAAGCTTTATTTTAAGAGATGAAAAATTTAGGATTTCATTATGTATAAAGAAGTAACTTAGTGTTAAACTCCTTTGATTAAGTTTGTGAAAACTCTAATGAGTTTAATTGTAGTTACATGACTTATAATGGGTGAGAAATTGGAGCCAAGATATTAAATGATATGGGTTGCTTTATTATGCCACTAAACGGAGATATATGGAAACTTAAAGTTAGAGTTAACTTATATAATGCTTATGTGAGTTCAAAGATGATTCTATTGATGTATTTGTGTCTTGTTTGATGTGTCTAGGTCAAGCAAGTGAAGTTTCTCCCAAGTGTGTGTGTGAGACCGAAAGGAAGAACCAAGAATCCAAGGAAACTAAGTGGTTCTTTATACAAAGGTAGCTCTTCACCTATTTTTGTATACTTATATTGGTTGATTGAGTATCATTGATTACTTGTGTGTGTATCGATTATGAATTATACTTGTTGCTATTGACTTAAAGATTTTATCCAAATATGTGACATTGAATGCATTTGAAATTGGAATGACTCTTAATGGGTGAGGTTATGCTAAAAGTCCCTTGATTTAGGTAAAATTAAGTCAAAAACTCCTAAATATAGGTAAGACAAGGCCAATAGTCTCAAAAGTGAGTAAAGTTAATCAAAAGTTCATAAAATTGGGTGAAACCAAACCAAAAGTCCCAAATAATCAGATGATACTAGATCAAAAGTCCCTAGAGTCTGTTTTTATTTTAATGGATTCATATGATTTTATGTGTATAGTTACGTTTGATATTTGGATGCTTATTATACATACTTGCTCTCTTTGACATAAAAATATGCCTTATAAATATGCTTGAAGGGTGAATGAGCTATTGGGATTCATAAAATCTTACTATCCTCTATATTACTTTTAACCATGTTTAGAGAATTCTCAAGGAACCAAAGATGGAGACCAAAATGCATGAATGGTATTACTTTGATTATAATTTAGGTTTTTATGTATTTTGTTGCATATGAGAGAATGTATATGATTATTTTTGTGATTTAATCATTCTCACAAATGTAAAAAGATGGAATTATGAGGTAAATGTTGTTTTTGAATATAAATGTGCAAGATTATGGACTTTGACCATATGTGAGCCATGGAATGCATATATGTTATGGCAAGTGGATGAGTGAATTTGAGTTGCATGAGATTTAGGACCTGATAAATTAGTTATATATACTGTATTTCATATTTAGGATGTGCTTAAATGGTCACATGAGTTGAAGGGGTTCATTTCGAACCATTTAGATCCAAATATATACTACTTTCCACCATCTTTTGCACTTGAACTAAAATTTAGTCAAATGAGTGAATTTTTAGATGAAATTTGGCAAGATTTTAGAGCTCATTTAGAGCTTTTCATAAAGTCAAAGAATATAATATTTAGAATTCTATAGAATTTATTATAATTTTTTAAAATTAACTAAAAATTGTATAATTTACTGGGCATTATTCATATGGTCAAATCTAATTTTTCATGTATTTGAGAAGACAAATGAACTCCAATACTTACAAAATTTTATAAGCATATAGTTGACATTATAAGCTTTCCATAGCTACTAATTTTGTATAAAACAAAGCTATGTAGCCAAAGATATGCATGATCAAAGTTCAGGTTCTAATATATATCCAAGAATAGTAATAGTTACTATTCCATTAGATTTTCATAGATTAATTGAAATTTTTTTGGCTTGAAATTTTTACAACACGTAGTTCATGTCTTGAGTTTTCTATAGACATCTAATTTGCCTAAATAAGAATTTTGTAGCTCAAGTTATAATTTTTTTAAAGTTAAGGCAAATTATGGTGCAAAGCTATCAATTTGAGTAATAATATGGAAATCCAAATTCCTAGTTCCTTTTTGTAATATTCTAAGTTTGGCAAACTTGTGTGGTATGAATTTAAAAATTCCTATGTTGAGAATAACTAATTATAATTAATTTGACGAATTGATATTTTAATAACGACAAAATCCGCTACCAAAGATAGTAATATGACAAATTGTTGTTCTTAATGAAATGTGAGACTAAATATATGGATATCTTATAATGGTATGACACTGACAATGGGGATGTGTAACACCTTAAAAAACTTTATTTCATTTGACTCCCCATTAGTTTAAGAATTTACAATATAATTAAGGTAAATTATAAAATAAAAATAAAATAAACTACTTTAGGAAGAGAATGAGTGGTAAGATAAGTTGTGACAGATTTAAGAATTTTAAATTTCCTTAAGAAGTAGGCAAGAGTTTCTTAAGGGCTATATTCAATTATTTTGATCTTGTAGGGGGCAAAAGTCTAATTTTGCCAAGGTATATTAACATAATCCAAAACAACTTATCTATGTGTATATATTTCTCCACTTTCTTCTTCCTTTGACGTATTTGTAGTTAGTTGTGGATCTTTCCTTTTCTCCCATCTCTTTTGTTCTTCCTTCTCTTAAACCTTTCCATTCTCTTTCGTTCTTTCTCTCCTCTTTGCCCTTTTGTTCATCCCCCCTCTAGCTGCCCTATCTATTATGAAACTAGTCCTTCAACCAACTACAATGTGTGCCCTATTCTCCATTGTGGTAGTAGTATGGAAGTGGAAATGGTGGGGTTTTAAGCTTCAAGTGAGTTGCCTTCATTCTAATTCATTCTCCCTTGATTTCTAAAGGAGAAAAGTCCAAAAGCTAGGTACTTCTTTCCTCTTTCATTTCAATCAACTTCTTTTCTTCCCTACTCGCTCTTCCTTTGGTTCCTTTTCACTTTCCAACTACTATTCTAGTCCTCAACTCCAACTTCTTACCATTTTCACTAAATCAACAGCAATGTGCGTTTGTAACTCCAATACAATGTTCCCTTGGTTAGTTAGTTATTCCACTCATTTTTATAGTTCCTTTGGTTTGGGTATTATCTGTTTTTTCAATTCTGAAATTTTAGCAGCTCTACCATCCCATGTTTCATCATTTTCCCTTTTTGATGCAAAAATTATGAACTTGCTCTAAAGCTAAGGATTTTACCTTTTAGTAACACCTTTAATTTTAGTTCTAAGTATTGACTCTAAGCTTGAGTTGGCTTTAAGAGTTACGGTAAAATTGGCTTCTTTTCTTAGCTAGGTCTTTCATATTGGGAACCTAGGGAAATTTCATGTTTACTCTATGATCAATTAAATTTTGGGATAAACTCTATTGGGTTTTTTTTTTTAACTATAGGGAAGTTGATTCAATTAGACACTTGGGTGGGGATTATTTGTTGAAATTCCTAAATTGGACTCTCCAAAGGAGATTCTGAAGACAATTCCAAATTAAGTGCTTATTTGAATCAAGACCCAAAGGAATTACGATGTCACCTTATGCTGTGACTAGATAATACTCGCTATGACAAATTTATAATTCTAATTCATTGTAAGATAATGGAATGGTAAACTTAATTTTGTTTTGTTGTGTTGTGTCTAAAAAGGAAATATTAATTGATGTTATTGAAATATCTTAATTGTTGATTAATTAGTTAAAAATACTTGGATAATTACTTAATTGATTATTCTATCCATCTTTGGTTAGGGTATGGCAATGTTAAGCTAGAATGTGGTTTAATATAGAACCTTTTAGCTAACAGCAATAGTTATTAGTCTTGATACACCTCGATGTGAACCCCAACTAGTAGGGATATTGCTAACCCCGTGTGTTAGCTATCACACATGGATTTGTTGAAATAGTTAAGCGTAAGTTCCCTTTCTATATAATTACCTTTGCAAGCAGTGTGCTCTGTGTCTGTTTAAATTGGTTCTATTTAGACGTGTTGATTGTATTTCTATGAATAATTTAATAAAGGTTGGTTTATGCACATTATTGAATTTATCTGTTATAAATGAGGAAAATAAATTTAATGGATATCATGTTATTTTCTATGTTTTCAATATAAATTTCAAGTCCGAAATTATGCTATTATTCATGATATATGTTTTTATCATAGTTAGTATTACTTGCTTGATAAGACTCGCACTCATTTCATTAATTTTTTTTTCTTTTCATTACATATAGTAGTATGGATCTAGAATCGATCTCAATGACATAAGAATGACTGCTCATTATTATTAAGTCCTACATGGCTTTTGCTAGGGTCTTCATCTGTGAGAAGAATTATTAAATTTGTAATTATGTATATTGTTTTTTCTTAGTTGCAGCTCCACTAATCTACAAGCAAGGTTCCCTATCCCTTTTGATTCTATTTAGTACTTCTGATTGAAAGTAGAGCTCTCTTGATTATTTTGATAGTAATTTGATTGTTTGTAGAAATTTTAGATCGTCCTATATTTAATGGAAATTTCATCAAAATTTTTACAGAAAGTTAAATGAGCTAGTATGTTATTAATCTCTTAGGGTTATTGTGTGAATTTTTTTAATAAAGAGAACATTCTTAAATCTTATAAATTGTCTTACTTTATTGTTGCTTCTTCTATGTTTATGATTTTGGTTGAGAGAAGGTTTACAAATATAAGTTTTAACTCATAAATGGTGCTAGTTATGCTCGTTTTTGGGGGGGGGGGTGTAATAGGATTAAACTAAAAAATAATTTGAACTTTTATAATTTTAATTGTAAAAAAAATAAAGTGTTAGGACTAAATTCAAAATTTATTAAAAATATAAAAGCAAAAGGCAAAAGAGATAAAATAGACGTAAGATTATCATAATGCCAAGTAAAATATTTGTTTGTCATGTACACATAACAATCGAACGTTTTGCCGGTTATTGACGTCGAGGATTAAATTAAAAGTGGGTTGAAATTATAAAAACTTGATTTAAAAAAGGTAAAATACAAGAACCAAGTTAAAAATCAAATGAAATTATAAGATTAGATATTTAACTAAATTCACATATTATAACATTTTAATTATAATATCTTAAATGAAAATAAATAAATAATAACTGAGAGTGGTATAATATAGATGTTACTTATTTTAGGTGATCTAAGTGCCCTTTAGTTACAATATTACATTAGCCCTGGGGGTAGAGGTGGTATTATTATTATGTCCCGAGGACAAGGATTGAGGTATAAGGTTCAAACTCAAACTACGTTTCCATTTAAAACCCAACCTAGATATTGTTTTCGCTGTCTTACCAATATAGAATACATGGCGCGAGCAAATTACACATTTTTCTTGTTTTGCAAAAATTAGATAAATTTTTTCAGAAACAAAAAATAATATTATAATTTAATTTAATTTTAAATATTTTGACTGAAATATTTTTTATTAATTACTCTTATATATATTTTATAAAATTATTTTAATTAAAATTTTTAAAATTAAACTAAAGTTAATATTTAAAAATTAAAAAAATTCGTATAATTTTTATCAAAATTGAAAGGGCTGTCTGAGGTACTTCTTGTTTTTTGGTCCATTGACAATTTTTTTCTTGGACAGCTATCTCATCAATAGTTTGGGCCAAAATCATTGATGCATCCAGGAGTTATTGGGTCTAAAATTATGGACTTCGTCAGCCCAAATTTCATTTAACTCTGAGCCCATAAAAAAGAATCATTAAAAAAATTCAATTTTACAATGGACTAAGAATTTTTAGGCCCAAAAAAGAATTAGATTAAGACTTTGATTTAAAAACAAAACAAAAGAAAAAACGACATCAAGAATAAGCTATTAGTTAGCTTAGCTAGTGCCTAATAGTCATTTTCAAGTGCATTTGGAAGAACAAAAGAAAATTATCACACATTAGTAACCCACGACAGAAGAAAAAAAAAAAAAAAAGACATGAACCAAAAAAAAAATTAATTCTAAAGTTATTTTCTGTCAATTGAAGGGAAGGCCTCAATTCGTTTATCCCTTTGTAATTCATTCACTTTCAATGAAAACTGGATTTAGGACAAAGAGTTCAGTGCTCACCCATTGATATGTCAAATGAAAGGATTATTATTATTATTATTATTATTATTATTATTATTATTATTATTATTATTATTATTATTATGATAAAGAAGCAATATGCATTGAGAACTTTTTGGTACATTTTGCATTGAGGATTTGAAAAGGAAAATGATTGGAATTAAATTTTGTAATACTACAAAGGAAAAGAGTTTAGTTCAATTTGTGAAGGAAGAAAATAATCTAGATTTGTCTTTTAGAGCATTTTGACTATTTGTAATATTATTATTATTTTATTACTGCCGCAAACTATTTGTAATACTTAGAATTAAAATTAAAATATACAAACATTTCTTAAATTTTGTTGAAATTATATAAACATCTTCTTTATTTTTAATATATATATATATATATATAACTCTTACTTGAACAAAGTTATTTTATATTTTAAAATAGTTTAAAATTTTTTGACCAAAATACTATCTATTAAACCTAAATATATATTTTTCAATTAAAAAATTTAAATAGAGTATTTTAATAAAATAACATTTTATTTTGAGAGAAGGATGTGTTTATTTTTAAAAATAAAAAATTTATATAATTTCAATAAAACTTAAAAAAATTATAATCAACTCTAAAATTGATCCAAAAGTTGCAATGAATAATTTTGTCAAGCATTTATTATATACAAGGACATAACATTATGCTACGTGACATGTACGGCATGTACAGTGGAGAAAAATCAAAAGCCATGGCATGTGGGATCAAGGTTTTAATTAATGCCACCTTTGTTGTTACACCAATAAATGTATCTGATTTCCTTAAACAGAATTGAATTATCAGTTGCTGATGAATAAAATATTGGATAAATTATGTTCTCCTTTGTTAAAAAAATTTTAAATCACATGGTCTTTTTGAAAAAAAAAAATATAATTTCTTATATTTTTATTATTAAAATTTTTAATTAAAATACAATAAGCTTATAAATTTTTTAATTTTTTATAACTTAGTTTATAATTTTTACAACTCAATATTATATGATTGAATATTTAAAAAAAATTACACATATTACAATTTTATTGGAGAATCTGATAACAAATATATAAAAAATTACACTTAATCTAATCTTTTTATAATTACACTATTTTCTTCTAAAATAAAATATTTATTTTTATAATTTTAATAAATTGTAAAATATTTGACAAAAAAATCACTATTAAAAACAAAGAACATATTATTAGAAAAATTATATCCTAAGGAGGTGCTATTTGAGTCAATTTTTTTAAAATCATATTTTCACAAATAATTATTGAAAAAATATGGACTAATTTATCGAAAGTTTCTTCTTGAATTTAAATCTAAGGAATAGCATTGACCAAGTCTAAACGCTCTAAATAGACAAACAAAATTGTGATATATTTACTTTGTCATAGGATAATTTCAGGTTATACAATAATGGATTTTGCTTTTTTTAACATATTAAACCAAATTTAAGATTGAACCTAACCAACCTAACAACACCAAAAAGGATTCTAATTTGATGGTTTTAGCCGGTGGTTTGTCCTTCACCATTAAAGTGTTATCCACAAAAGCCCTACTTTCATAACTTACTTTACCAGCCTTTTTTTTTTTTGAATGGATGTAAAACAGAAGCATGTCAGCATCACAAACTAGATCACATTAGAAAAGCAAGATGAATGAAAATAATAATAATAAGAATAATGGAGGGAGAGAGATTGAAAAAGGAGATAGAGGAGTTCATAAGGACCACCTAAAGTACTTGAGTTCTACAAGATCCAAATCAAGAGTCAAAGATGAAGTAGCCCACTTATTAGTGAAGATAAGATGGTGTAGTTGAGCATGTGGGTGTGCATGCTTGAGGGGAAGTGAGGAAGGGGGGACAAAGATTAAACATTTTTCTCATTGTTTTATCGGGTCCCCTTCACATTTTTGTTAAGCATGAATCCCCCCTTGTAACAAATCTCTCTTGTCAATGAGAATTGACTTCACTAATAAGTTTGTATTTTGTAGAGTGGAAAGATTTTTAAAGAAATGGAAAGGAGAATTGAAATAAGAGTGGAATGGAATTTTATGACTTAAAATTATGTTTGGTATGCAAATAAATAACAATGCTTTTCTATTTTGATGTTTAGTAGAATAGAAATAGTATAATAATAAAAATAAGCAAATAACCAAAACACCTTGAAGCATAAAAAATAAAAAAATTGATTATTGTCAATTGATATAAAAAATATAGTTGAAGATGTTAAGATAAAAAATATTTATAACTTTATATTAAAGGATTTTAAATTCTAAAATTATTGTGAAAGATTAAAAAATATTTTAATTGCACAAAAAAAATTATAGTTCAAGGCTTCAATTTAAAATTTTTAATTATTAGGTTCTTTAAAATTTATTAAAAATTTAAGGTCATTCAGTATAATTATTACTATTATTTGAGATAAAATAAGATTTTTTTTCTCTTTCCATTTTCAATTGTAACTTTCATCCAAAAAATGGATAGAATTAACAGTATATGTAAACAATAACTTTAGAATAATCATTAATTTTTCTATCTTCACCATGCCAAACAACATTTCTTTACTTTCCATCTCCCTTTCCAACCTATTTCCAACCATCCAAAATTATTACTATTTCTCTTCCAACCTACCCAAACAAGCCGTAAGATTAAGAAGAACTTTTATTTTAGTCCTAGGTAAATTTTTAATTTCGTCTATCATAAATAATTTTTTAACTTAGTTTCTTAATTAAAAAAAATATTTTTACAATATTGTAAGTTTATTTTTATTTTCATACAAAAGATAATGCTAAATTTAATGATTTGCTGACTTGAAGGCCAAATATAATATGTGAATAAACGTACTAGTTAAATGAATAACATATACGTTATTAAATTATTAGGTTTAGCATTAAATTTTAAACGGAAATAGAATAAGTGAACATTGTAAGTGGTTTAATATTTTTAGGAACTAAATTGAAGAAATGATCAGTAGAGGACTACATTAAAAAAATCCATATATTAATTAAGAACCAAAATAAAATTTTCCTCCAAAATTAAATTGCACCAATACTAATGATTTTAAGCTCACTTATTGTTGATAATTTTGTTTTTGTTAATTAGTAGAAGCTCATCATCATTTATAATCATTGAATAAATTATTCTGGTCCTCTAAAGATATTGCCGCTATGTCAATTTAATCGAAGTTTCTTGACATCAATTGAGTGCAAATGTTTTAAAAGATATATATACATTATTTTAGTCTTGACTTAGGATTAAATTAATGTCATTAGAATCATTCAAAGATTAAATTGATAGCAAATAAACTTTTAAAAGGGCTAAATGAATGTCAATAAAATATTTCAAAAACCGATATGATGTTTTGTCATTATTATTTCTTTGAATCAAAACAATCCTAATTTTTTTATGTCACTAAATTTTTTTTTTGGAAAAAATTCTCCCTTCAAGTCATGGCTTTAATTTATCTCACTAAATATGAGGTGTAACATTGCAGTTAGCTATGTACATATACATACACACACACACACACACATATATACTATATATATATACCAGAATGACTAGGATTTTAAATTTTAAATTAAGTATACCAGATATAAGAACAGAAAGAAACCCATTCTTTTGAGGTGGATATTAATTTTGCGCCTTTCTGTTTGGTTCATAGAATCTCCTTTATTTGAGCGACAGTTGGTATGCCCCCCACCCTCTCTCTTTTTGATACATGTTACTCTTATTGCTCAAAATCTCGACACTATCTACCTTTTCAGCAAGCAAAAGCACATTGAAACCTCAACCTAGTCAAATCTAACTCATACATCATAAAGCTCTTACATAAATTCTACAAGAATTTGAATTATATATATATATATAAATCTTAAATTTAAACTTTGGTTCTGTATATATATATATATGCACATTGCGTATAATTATAATTATACAACGTAGTTGATATTGATCTTAATTGAAAATCCGCGGAGTAAGAAATTGAAGAATAGAGAAAATGAGAATGTTGGCTAGCTAGGGTTTGATAATACGATGGAATGGTGCATATCGATGCCATTGAATGATGGTGTCCCAACCCCAAGCCATGATGATGTGCTGGTTGGCCAGGGTTCCCACCACCGACGGTCCACATTTCTTGTCTCTCTCTTCATTTCTCTCTTGTCCTCTCTCCGACCCCTCCTTTCAGCTCCCCCATGTCCCACCTTGTTCTCTCTACCTCTCTCTTTCTTAATAAGTTATTACGTATACGTACATTCAAGAGCTGAAATTTGAGCTGTATGACTGGTTCTATATCTACAAATTAAATTCTGCTTCTTAGACGTATTTTAACGCTTATATGTTGTACACTTGATACACGGAATATTTTTTTTCTATTTTCTTACATCAACCTCACTTTAATGTATATCCTTTCTTTCATATGGATATCCAATAAATAAGGTAGTATTTGGTAAAATAGAAATATATTTTAGAGAATAAAAGGAAAATAGAGATAAGAATCATGTAACGTAAAATTACATTTGATATCACATGAAAATAAATAAAAATATTTTTCATTTAGATATTTGGAAGAGTAAAAATAACATAAAAATAAAAATAAAAGATGAGCAAATTAATAAAATACTATTGGAGGCAAAAAAATTATTTAAAAAAACTTATTTTTGTTGTTTGACAAAACAAAAAAAATTACAGTTACATAGTTAAGGACCATAAATTGAAGATATTTATAATGAATAATTTTAAATTTTAAAATTATTTTAAATGATTTAAAAACAAAAAATGTAAATTGTGTACAAAAATTATAATTCAATACCTCAAATTAAAATTTGTTGTTATTGAATCCATCAAAATAATTTTAAATTTTAAGATCTTTTAATATAAATATCTTTAACTTGAAATCTTTAATTATAATTTGTTTAAACAAAAATAAGATATTACTATCATGCATCTAGGGCAAAATAGCCTAGCATGAACGATGGAATACATAAGTGAATTCAATTCAAATCTACCAAACATAATTTTTAGCTCTTTTCATCTTCCTTTCCCTTTCTTTATCTCCCTTTCAAGCCTACCAAAGATGGTCTCACGAGAAAGAAATAGAGATGAATGGAATCCAATGAAATTTATTTGTGTGTGAACTCATACACCTATCTCTTCTCTCTCCTATAAATTCTGTTACTTTATTATAGAAGAAGATCTAAATCCCTTTCTTATATATATATAATTGGCGGTGCCATTATTCAACTCAACTTACTAAGTATACATAGTCATTCTAATTTATTTATGATATAACATCTATATAAGTTTTAAATATAATTTAAAATAATATGTTATATTTAATATAAATAGTCATTTGGTGCATAGAATATTAAATGTGAAAATAAAAATTATAAATTCATAATAAATATTGTACAAAATAAAAAAAATTCCTTTTCTTCTAAAGATCAAATGGGCCCTAAATATTAAATATATATCCAACATGGTATGGTGGTTCAGGTGGAGCATGTCCCACCTTGTTCAGTTGGACCCCCCCCCTTTCCCCCTCTACTTTCTTTCTCTCTGCTTAGATCAAACCCACTATATTTTATTCGCCGTCGTCTTTTATTATGGCTAGCAGTGTTGGTATCATTTAATAAACATTGGCTTAATTAATAGCATTTCTAATTGTAAAAGAAAATTAACTTTTGATTTAATTTTATTAGTGACTATTTCTAAGGAGACATTTATTAATTATAATGTATTTTGCAAAAATGATATTTCATCTTATCCTTACTTTTTCTAAAGTTAAATAATAATAATACTGCTAGTGAGTAAAGCTTGTTTAATATGTAAAATATAAAAAGCATACCATCGTAAAAAGAATAATAATTTTGAGGATAGAAATTATCTTTATATTTTTATTTTTAAAAAAATAGAAAAATGATAAGGTAAAATAATTGTTACAAAAATATAATAAATATTATACAAAAATTATGTAATGATAATTCTTTTAGATGGGGATTACAAATCAGGCCCTCAGAGATGGCAATTTTACGCAAATCGGTTAGGCCAAGTTTCAATATCTGCATGGAAATCCTGTTCCCTTTTCTTTTCATGTTGAAGTAGCAAAAGAAAGAAAACAAAAGGTGATTTGAACACTTACTTTCTTGTTAAAATATATCAATGTAATTAATTATATTTTAAAAATTAAAATTTTTTTCTCATACATGATTGCTGGATAGGTTCCAAACTTGTTTTATAGAATTAATAATTTAGTTTTAATTTTTTTTAATTTAGTCTCTCAAATAAATTTTTCTACTTAAAATGATTTTTTTAGTCAGAATTTAATGTATTAAAGAGCTACCAATATCCATAGATCATTGGAATTAAATCAAGAACTTAACTATTAGAGGATTAAATTAAGAAAAGAATAATTTTTAATGATTAAATTGTTAAATTTACCCTGTTTTATACGAATATATGTTGCATTTTGAATTTTATCATTAAAAAATGGATTTGGATCCAATATTGTTCATGAAAAATGGATTTAAGCCTAGCCTGGTAAAAAGCGGGTCAAGTCAGGCATGGGTCTTTAATATCTTTTTATTTTTTTTGGGTTAAATTTTTGGATTTTAACATATACTTAAATATTAAAAAATTTTAATTTATGTAATTTTATTATAACATTATTATATCTAAATTTAAAAAATTTAAATGCAATTGATTTTAAATATAATAATACATACCTTTATTATTTTTTTTTCTAAATTATCCTTATAAAATATGTGTATGAAAAAAATAAATTCATCATACTAAAATTCATGTTTAGATAAAGGTAAATTTATTATACTAAACTAATAGAGCACTTAAATTTAATAATAGAAAAAAATAAATAAAATTGAATAATTTTAACATATATATATATATATATAAAGTTACAAAGTTTGGTTTAGACTAAATTGAGTTTGAGAAAAAAAAACTTAGGCTCCACCGATTTTAAAAACAAGGTTTTTTTTTAAATGAATCCCTCGTTTTTAGTTTTTTTTTCAAGACTCATATCTTTTTTTTTTTTAAACCAATCTTACTGAGCTAGGCAAACTTTTGAAGTTTCATTTTAAAATTCTTGGGGCTAAATTATATATATAGTTTGGTAAATATTGCAATAACTCTAAGTGTACAGTGTACAAACACTCTTTGACGGCCTTCAAACCTGTTCGTACATTTTCCGTTTTCTGATTTTAATTATTGTACTCACACCATGCAGTGAGCACACAGACAGCATATGCTGACTTTTTAATTAATGATAAATTAAAATACTGTAATTAAAAAAACAAATAAAAGGCTAAACGGATGTTTATAATGCAAATAAAAGAAACAAATAAGACTTCGAAGTTGTTATTAAAAAATAAAGATCCAACCTGGAATTGTATCACTATTTAATGTTGCAAGAATCTACAGGTTTTATCACTAGTATTTTTTTTAATTATACACATAGAGTTAGAGTGATCTTAAACATTTTCGGGTTATTTTTTTTTGACTGATTTTAATAGTTTACTCTTTTTCATATCAATTTTGTATATTTAAAATTTTATTTTTAAAATACTTTTTAAAGAAAACAAAGTCAAATTATTAAAAAATAATTTTTTTAACCAAATATACTAACTTCTTTTGGTAAATTTTACTGATAGTTTAATGATCCAAAAATATTGTTAATATTTTTATATTATCAAATATTCCAAAAGTTTTTTTTATCCATTTTGAAAAATGGATCAAATTTTATCACAAAAAATGTGATATAATACAATATTTTTAAAACCAATCAATTATCGAACCAATAACAGTATTAATTCATAATTTAATAATTTGATTGTAATTGAATTATAATCTAATGAATGATAATTAAATGTATATTTTAAAATTTTATATATTAAAATTCTAATATAATAAATGCTAATAAATTTTAAATTTTAATAATGCTTTAAAATATTTTTAATTAAAAATAAACTATTCATGATTAAAATTTAAGAGTATTTAATATTAAAATTTTAAAATTTTTAAATAACATTAAGATTTCACTTGTCATTAAAAAAAATTTAAAAAAATAAGCAAATTTAAATAAATACCTTAATATCTAAATGCGATGTTACCACAAAATAAAACATGATAGACAATAAATATTAAATATAACTAAATATATGTATTTTGGTTTTTTATATATCTTTTTTAAATTTATTTTTGTTTCAATTTTTTTTACTTTCTTTTATATTTAGTTTTTTAAATTTATCTAAAATAAATTGTGTTAAATTTTTTTAAAATAATAACTGATTCCATCAATTTTTAACTAATTTTAACAAACAAATTTTTTGAATAGATCAAGAATCCATTCATTAATTTTTTTAGTCAAATTGACCAATCAAGAATTTTGTGAACCGTGATATAATATGTGTACAGGTTAAAGAGTCTCAATTATAATCAAAATTCTATTCCATCATATACCAAAAAAATTTTGGCATCAAATTCTGAAATGACAGATGATGCAAAAGTGAGCAGATTGTCAAAAATCAGTACTTGATTCCCTGAATTGGGGCAAAAAATTCAAACCATGCAGCCCCACCTCATTGCTTAGAGTTTCAAGGAGAGGTAATGTTTGGATCTCTGATGATGACCCAGTTTGCTCTTTCTATTTTCTTTCTAATTTTTAACAAATATTTTACTTATTAAATTAAGTGGTTATGGAAGATAGTAGTAATTCACCTAAAAAGCAGTTTTAGTGGGATCTCATGTTGTATGGTTCGGGGGAGGAAAATCTCTGTGAATGGAACATATTTGGATTTGCTTTTAGGCTGATTCTTCTTCTTATACGCACTTGAAGTGACTAAATTAGAGAATATTTAGTAGATTAAGATTTGAGTAAATTATAAATATATGTTTTTTTTAAATTGTTAAAATTATACAAATTTTCTTATTTTTAAAATAAATATAGACTTTTTTAAATAAAATTTATTTTATACTTTAATTTAATTTTAAAATTTTTAATTAAAGTATTCTCTATTGATATCTTTTTAATTAATGAAGAATATTTTATTTAAAAAATTTTAACTTAAACTAAAATATAAAGTAATTTTTTATTTCTAAAAAGATCTATATATTTTTTAAAAACTAAAAAAACTATATAATTTTAACTAAATTCAGATTTGTATAATTTACTTTTAAGATTAGTGTGATTGGGCTTGTAACGAGGAGGCCAATATAATTCAGGTAGGCCATCACTATTGCACCTTTAATCCTTGTTTTCAGTATAAATGGCTGCTTTTAATTTAAAACAAATTTTATAGGCCACCCCATAATAGAAAGCAGTGCAAACATAATTGTTGGCTAATATAGTATGGTAATATAGTACTAAGAGTATGTCCCATTAAATTATTAAGATAAGTAGGTAGCTCAACCCAATAATTTTTGAGTATAGTTGTTCTATTTTTTTTAATAAAGTAACAATTTAGCTCCTAAATTATTTGGCCTGACCATTTATTTTTTAATTTTTGAAAATTAACAAATATACAAATTATTTTTTATTTAAATAAAATAAATTTATTGCATGTTAAGTGTCCTTATATTTTTTAATGACTTCACAAAATACTAATATTTTATTATTTTTATGAACTAATTCTGCATCCACTAATTTTTAACCCAGTCTTCTTGGCACTGGTTTTCAAAGTAAGTCCAAAAATACTCTATGCATGATTAACTTCATGCCAATTTTTTTAATATGGAGTCATAAATCAAAATTTACTTTTTGTAACATTGAAAAGAGTTTGATCTTTAAAAGGATTAAGTTTTTTTTAATCGTTAGATATATATTGCGATTTTTATTTTATTTTGTTAATTTTTAATTTAATTAATAAATTATCAAATAAAAGCTTTTTAGTTATATCTAATGATAAAATATTCTTTTTTTATATTAATCTAATGATAAAATATTCAATGTGTAAGAAAGTGAGCTTCTATAAGATAAATTTTTGCTTTTTGATTAAAAAATTTTACTTTAATACATTGTTATAAAAGTCGAATCAACTCGCCCAATCAAATTAAAAGATCAATAAATCAATTCATTTGACCTTTAAAATTAGTTTAAAAAATCAGTCAAAAATTAATCAAACTAATTAAAAATTAACTGCTTTAGTATTAAATCAATCAAAAATCTATTTTTGATTTTTCTTTGATTTAAAATAGAGTTTTGATATTATATGATAGAGAAATATGATGTTTTGCAAACTCTACCAAGTATATTTCATATGATTTATTGTCATCTGTAAATTATTTTATTTTATTTTTTATATTTTTTAATATTTATATCTATTTTAAATATTATTTTATAATATATATTAATTTAATTATAACATATTATATATATTTATATTTTTAGTATATATTTACAAATATAGTTTAATTCTAATTTAACTATAATTAAATTAATAAATTATGAACCATGTTTTATCCTAATTCAATATTTTAGGACATTGCTGAATAGAATGGGAATGACTAGACACAAGAAGACAGAAAGCTTATCGGCAAATAAGTTATGAAAATAGAAATAACATACATATGATCAAAATAAAATATAGCTTATTGGTAGGTAGATATCATATCATGAGATTTCAAAGGCAAATTTCTCGATGAATGTTAGTCAAATCTTCAATAGCACTTTATCGTTACTAATTACCTTGAATAATAATCATACCAAATCATTACGTTTGAGATAATTTCTTTGCTTATCATAACATTCTAAGAAACTTCACCATACACAGTACTTTTCCCATAAGAGTCATCGACAGTTGTATTCTTTAACCTATATATATATATATAAAAAGAAAAGTGAGAAGTTGAGCTAATAAAGGAGAAAAATTCTTCAAGAAATGTATTTTATTATTTTAATTTTTTTAATATTACAACGAGAGGTATTATTGAATTCTGTTTGAATTTAAATCTTTTTTTCTAATAATTAAAAAAAAACGTTTCTTATAATTTCGATATGGCTCAGTAATCATAAATTTAAGAAACTGATCTGGTATAACCAGTGATACAAGGGTAAATTAATAATAATTCTCTTAACAATATGGAATGGGGTAGATTTTCCTCTTAAACAGGAATAAATTCTGAATCTTCATTTATATCCTAAGAATTATGGACGCTTGGGGATATCTATAGTTCTACAGATAAATTTGCAAATTTTGAAGCTAGATATTAAGATTTTACTTGTTAAGTTTGTTTCGTTTAAAATTCTGAAGCATCTGAGACAAGTTTATTAAATAATGTTATTTCAATATTTATCCCAAACAAAAAAAAAACGCTGCTTCACATTGGTTTAATATCAATAATTGTAACTAGTAGAGGATAACATTAGTGATTGAGACTCATTCACATGACACTTATTTAAATACTTTATGTCGATGATGTCACATAGCGAACATGAATTATTAAAGATTAAAACGAGTTATTGTAAGCAAATTAATTGTTTATGTTCATCCCAATCAGCATAACTCGATATGGTGCCTTCGATAAATCCAATTATGAATCTATGACTAGGATAATTGAATTATCAAACAAACAATGATGATCAAGATGATGAGGCAGCCACAACAGTTCCTCACTCTTCCCCTATTAAAGCACGTGACACTTGTGTATAATATTGTAACAAACAATATTTTTTTATTTTTCATTTTTTGAAAGGTGGCTATTTATTTATTCTAATAAAGAGTAACCCATACGCAGTTACATTTAAAGCTCCCACCAACCTTACCCCTTCTCCTTATCCACCCTCATCACCAACTTCACAGCACTTTCCAACCAAGATCTGCGGATTCTGCTCTATATTTGTTGATAAATAAGGTTGTTTCACTTGTTTTATTCGACCATAATTGTGTCTTCTCTATTTGTATATAACTTGACAGATTGTAATACATATATGAGAGAATTATATGATTTATTTTTTTTCATAAAAATAAAAATGTTTAATTTAAGAACAGTCCATATGACAAATAGTTGACAATATACTTGAGGGCTTTGTTATGCCACTTTATAGGTATATTAATTTTATCAATCTAAAATCATTTAGTTTATTTTACCAAAATTTATAACGTAAAGGAAATTTTACAAAATTTTAGGATCAAGTGTTAATTGGCGCCTATCTTTATAATATAGGGATATAAACTTTAAAGCATAAAAACAACACTCTTTCATTTGACTACTATTTTCAAAAAATAATGATTCCATTCCAAGTATACACTATACATATTAATGGCTATAGACGACTCTTATAACCTCTCTTAGTTAAGAGAAAAAATATATTATATCTCACTTTGTGAATTAAACAATATAGAACTCTTAGGATAAGCTAAAATTGGTCATTCTTTCTTTTCCATGTTCTTAATACCAACATTTGGTGTGCTAGGAAAGAGACTTCTTGTCCTAAAACTTGAACTCATTGATTGTTCAAACTAGAACAATGATAAAAATGTTAGAGTTTGAAGCAAAGCATGCTCTAAAGGTTGTCACTAGGCTATATCTTCCCTTTAAAAAGGTAGGAATAAGCATTATAATATTCAGAGCTATCCAAACATGTAGAACTTAGTAAGTCTACAAATCTTAATTGAAGTTAAACTAGTTAGCAATATCATTGCTTTAGTGCAAGGAAATGATACTTCCAGCTTCACCAGAGCAACTGATTCCACTAGCCCAATGGTGGATAATACTTTCAATGCAAATCTATTCAACCTAGATGTGGCAAGTACCTTAACCTTATGGTGACAATGCTAAGATTCTCAAAACGTCTTTGTTGACATCAATAATACACAATAGAAATGCAATAATAGCTAATGACAACTAGAGAAAGGCTTCGTGACAACAAAGCCAATCAAGCCTAGAAAGGTAAAACAATTGATGGCAAATAAGTTGCATTGACAGGAAAAGACTGATCACAAGCCTACTAAGTTCGAGCAAGCAAGGAAAGTAAGTGAGCATAAAACACTTCCACAGATGAAGACTACATCCCCTCTGAATAGGATGAAATTGATCATGGGTTTTCAAAAGAAGAAGAAAGCATGAAAGATGCTTTTTATGAAATTTGTGGGAACAGGAGAGCCAAAAACTCTCCACAAGCCATTGCTTGTCTAGAGACAAGTAAAGTTAGGAACCCTTACTTAAGTAACACTCATTGAACAACAAGTGAGGTTAATAAGATCATATCAAATTAAATTTTATTACAAAAAAATAGTAATGTTTTGCATATAACTATAAGCCTTTTCAAAACAATTATATTAATTAATTTTTTATAGTTTGTATTAAAAGATAAAAAAATTACATATAAACTCTTGAACTATAATTGAATTATAATTTTAGTATATAAATTTAAAAACGTATATACTACTTAATTCTCTAAACTACCAAAAATAAAATTACATAGAAATTAAAAATTAAATTTGAATCATTTTATGTAAGGAGATAACTTGAGGGTATCATGTGAAGAGAGAGCTAGACAAAGATTATAGGACCACACACATTATTGGGGGTCCACCATAAAGACCCACTGCATAAATGGGTCCTGTACACTCTATTTATTTTCCTCATCATATGGTATTGTCATATTGTCTCCTTACATAAGAGGATTCAAATTTGTTAAAATTAATGTAATTACTTGTTATATAATACCTTATATTTCTATCATCTTCTTTACTTTCTTTCATCACACTATTCTTAACATGTGTTTTTTAATTATATAATTTATAGACATTAATTTTAAATAATATATAATTATCTTATTTTGCATTATAATTTAAGAGAAATAAAATATTACCTTTTATAGTTCTTACACTAAAATTATAATTAGATTATACCTTGTGCGTATGCGACTTCCCTAATACATATTACGTAATATAATTATATTCGTACATTTTAAATCTAGGAGTGAACTAAGGTTTTGCAATTTAAACAGCTATCTCCACTAATTTTTTTTATGTATTATATATGTATATAATATTATTTTTAAAAAAATGTTTTTTGATTCTACCTCCTAAATTTGTTTATTTGACCTATTTTATATTTTAAAGTCTTAAATACATTTTTTTAAAAGATATAATTATTTTTACGTTGACCATAAAAATAAAATTTATAAAATATAATAAAATTTATTAAAGCTTTTATTTTTTTATCTTTATCCTCGAAGAATAAGTAACAATATGATATTCATTCTTTGATTTTTACAATTTACAAATTTCTTTATGTTTGATTCCTTTAATTACATTTTCTACTCGCTATAAAAACAAATCTTGGTAATAAAATAGAAGATAACCATTTTGTAGATAATTTGACTATTCATATTGTGAAAAAAATTATAAAAAATTTCACTATAAAATAAATTATAAATGAATTCTATTAAATAAAGAATAAAAGAATATAATTCTAATAGTTAATACTTATTGTATTACTTTAATATATATTTTTATATCATGACAATTATATTTATTTTAATAATATAATATTTCTCTAATTTTTTTAATCAATATGTGTCTCTATCTCTTAATTTAATAAATTTTATTATTATATTAATTTAATAAATGCTTAAAAATACATTGTCAATAATTATTATGTATTGAATATAAATTTTCCCCCAATTACAATTTTTTCTCAAAAATTCCGTCACTATATTAAGTCATTCCTATACTTGTATCTCACAGACCTGTAACTTTGTCACCTTTTCACTCGGCACTACTATATAATATTTCTCACACTCGCAATGCCCCAAACGGAAGCTTCTCTTTTCTTTCTCAGTTCACACCCCTTTCTCCTTCTATAAATACATTCTCTACCCAAACCCAACAGTCTCTCTCTACCTGCAATTCAAAACTTCGTATCTTCTTCCTCCTTCTCTCTCTCTCTCTCTCTCTTCAAATCTCCATGGGCTTCCCAGTCGGATACTCCGACGTCGTTTTGCCCAACCTCTTCCTCCACACACTCTCCCTTCTCGGATTCATTCGAAACCTTATTTCCCTGCTCTTCCACTTCCTAGGTCTCTCCGATTTCCTCGAAACCGAAGTCGTCTGGTCCGAATCTCACGCCCGATTACCCGAAAACCCTCCCGTCTCGGCGGTCCTGATCCGTGAATTCCTCCCCGTCGTCAAATTCGGCGACCTCCTCCTGGCCAACGCGGCGGCCGCCGCCGACACGTCGGAGAGTTGCGCCGTTTGCCTCTACGAGTTCGAGAGAGAGGAGGAAATCAGGTGCTTGACGAACTGCAAGCACATTTTCCACCGGGCTTGTCTGGACCGTTGGATGGATCACGATCAGAAGACTTGCCCCTTGTGTAGGACCCCCTTTGTGCCAGACGATAAGCAGGATGATTTCAATCAACGGCTCTGGGCTGCTTCTGGAGTCCCTGACTTTTACGGCGACTACACTTCGTTCTGAGGTTTTTTTTTTAAATTTATTTTTGGTGGGTATTTTATGGGATATTGTATCGTATGATCCAGTGGTGCGGTTATATTGAAATCACGAAATGTATATATCAAAATCAATGATAAATAAAATAAAATAAAATAAAAGAAAAATTTTTGAATGACTTTACAACTTTTTTATTTTCATCGTTTGCTTAGCAATATTGGTGAAAAATCAAATAATTTTATTATTTAGTGAGTTGATTGAAAAAAAAAAACTCAGAGCTGAATGTGCTCTCTCCAATGATTATTGACGTAGGCTTCGGCGGAATCAGATCCGGGATGATCGCAGATCTTTTCAAGATTTAGCATTTTGGCATATGCAAAGGAATTATTCTTGTAATTTATATATAGTTGATAATGAATTTATTGATAAAAGCTAATAAACTTAAACGGAATTTTAAATTAAAAATATTTACATGAAATAAATTTAAAATTTGAAATTATTTTAAATAATTCAATGATAAAGAATTTTAATTTGAATTTTTAAATTATAATTTTTTATGTAATTTAAATTTAAATTTTTTAATTTTTAAGAATGGTTTTTAAATTTACAATTTTTTAATGTAAATATTTTTAATTTGGGATTTTTAAATGGAATTTTTCATAATTTTATATACTTTTTTTTTCTAAAAAATCTAATTAATTTATATATGTGGGAATATTAATGGAGCACTTTAAAATTCGCCAGTTGGTGTAGCATCGATGGACATGATGAAAAGGAAATAAATTGCTAAACCTAATAATCCAGCTCCTAATTTCCATTATTCTCAACCCAACTCCAGGAAGAGGAAATATATGTTCATCATAATGCAAACTAAATTTTTGTCAACTTTTAAAGGACATAATTTGGAGTTTAATAATTTTTTATATAAATAACAAATTTCGAAGCTTGCCCGCGATACATTAAATTCGCGTCAATTTTTTCAAAATCTATATGGGTATTATATTTATGATTCTGCAGCTCATCAATTTAATAGTTGGATTTAATAATTTTCATTTAAAATAAAATTTAAGACTTGCCCAAAATACATTAAAGGATTAAAATTATATACAATTTATTATATCTTTATTATTAATTTTTTTAATCAAAATATAACAAATGTATAATTTTTTAATAGTAATATAACAGATATATAATTTAATTAAAAACTATATAGTTATTTGCAATACATACTTGCCTCATATACTAGTCATATTTTGCTTAAAAAATATAACCATAAAAATATATAAAACTATATAAGTTGTCTTTACATTAAATTCATATCAGTTTTCAAAATTAAATGTTGGTGCCGTATATATAATGAGCGACGATACTAGGAGTTCGGAACATTATGTTCCTTGGTAATAATATAATAATGACTAAATATAAAATAATATGTTATTAAATAATTACTTAAAATATGAACTTATTAAATAATGAGTAACTATTAAAAGAATTAATTTAATTTATATAATTAATGAATATAATTATAGTAATAAATTTATTAAAATAAAAGTTATTATTCTACATTTAATAATATTTTATAATCATTATATCATTACTATAAAAAGGATAATATTTTTGAATTTATAATATTATCACTCATATATAATTTATCATATCATTAATTTAATGTTTAAAATTTGAAATTATACAATACAGGAGAGCTTAACTTCCTCTCGAATACGTCATGATAATATTCACCTGAGTAGTCAACCATTACCAGCATCATCGGTAACTTTTTTCTCTGCTACCATCGTTACATTGTCAAACAAATGATCATATAGGACGTTATCACCTTATGTACTTCATAAATTAAATTGAAATAAATATTTATCATAGTTTAGACTTGTTTAGTCGAGTGATGTTAAAGAGAGAAAAAAAAGTGAATAAATAAGATAAGAAATTATTTTTATTTTTTATTTTTTAAAAATAATTTAATAATTAAAATGGTAATTTAATAACTAAAATAATAATTAAAAAAAATATAATATACATTATATAAACTATGTAAATATATTATGTTTATTTTGAACGCAACCAAACGGGCTTTATGAATAATTACTGTAACCAATCTAAGCATTCATTCAAAATAATGTTCAGCATATATGATCTTTTAATTCCAAATTAATGGCATCTGAAATTTGATTTTATATGAAGCATATGGTTTTTCATTAATATCTTTTTTTTTAATTAATGTCATAGGATTCTTAGATATCATTAATTTGGGCTACTTTCCCATGGGATGATCATAAAAATGTCATATTAGCCTATTACATTTAGAATTTTAATTTAAAGGAAAATATAGAAACTTGAGTAAGCTACACAACTTTTTTTTCTTTTTTTTAAAGTTTGATTAAATTATACATAATTTTTTTGTTGTAAATTATATTTGACTTTTTTCTAATTTATTCGTTGTTAATGAAACTAACTTTTTACCTAATATGTATTTTTTAAAATAAAATCACTAAATTGTATAATTGTGTTCACATTATATTCAAAATAAAATGATAGTTTTATATTATGAGAGAAATTTGTGTATTATATTTTAAAATGTTAAAAAAAATTGATCATAATATTTTTAAAAAAGAATATTACATATAATTTAGTCCAACCTTATCAAAGATTAGGTTAATATTCAAAAAATTTCATTCACGCTAACTTCAAATAAAAAATTGTTCTCCTCCCCCCCCCCCCCCCACCAAAAAAAAAAAATACCGTTAAGTTTTGATTAAAATAAAATTGGTGTAACTCATCCTCTGGTTTACATGGATCCGTTATAAAACTTTTAAAAGTAATTAAACAGACAAATTTGGTCAAATCTTTTTGTGATTTTTACTCTTTGTACAAATTTGTGATATTTTTTTCAATTAGTGGTTGTCGGCAACATGATGTGGCCTAAAAAAAAGAAAAAGAAAAATAGTTTGAACATTCAAGATGTTTAGCGGAATATTCACGTTAAAAACATATATCCCAAGCATCAATGGTACGGGGAAAATGGAGACTTTTCATATCTAAAAATTGATTTTCCATCTCTCCATTCTCTCTCTCTCTCTCTCTCTCTCTCTCTCTCTCTCTCTCTCTATTTTTTTCTATAAAAAATATTTAATAGTTAGGAAAAAAAATAAAAAATAAAAAAGTCTATTATATCTATAAAATCAATACTCACAGTATTTATTTTATTTTATAAATATTTAAATAAATATTTAAAAATTATTTTTATTTTCAAAATTATTTTTTTATTTTTATTTTTAACTTTCTGTACATCAAATAACTTGTTATAAAAAGAGAAACATACAAAATGCATGTGATTTATTATTAAAGTGAGTCCCATACATTTAAATAAAACCTACCATCTATGTGGATTATACACATTGTAGATTTATTTTTTATTTCAAATTGACAGAAAAATTTTAAAAAAAAGGATCTAGGTATAAAAATTGAACATATAGCCATTACACAGTTAATTCTATTTATGAGAAAATCATGCTTTTAGTCTTTATAATTTTACTTAATTTTTAATGTAGCCCTTATAGTTTAAAAGACTTTTTAATTTAGTCTATATCATTATAGTTTATTAATATTTTATTTTATATATAAGTTAATTTTAATTTATTATTTACTTTTATCTCTTTTATTAATATAAATAATATATATTAAAAATGTATATATTAATTATATAAGCAACATTTAATAGAATATTAAACAAAATTTTAATAATAGAGACTAAATTAAAAATTTATAAATTATAAAAATATAATAATAAAATTCTAAATTATAAAATAAATGAAATTACATAAAAACCAAAAGTATAATTTCTTTTGCATTTACTGATATTGAAAATTGTAGGCCTGTGCTGCAGTAGCTAAACCAGAATGGCCCAATAAGCCGAAAAACGATGGTGATACGCCCCGCGAATAACTCTGGGCTTCTCTAGTGAAAATTTTATTGATATTAAAAAGAAATATTACTTGCTTTCTCAAAATTTTATACTATGTTTTCATTATTTGATCATTAAAGTATTATATTTCAATCATAAATTTTTGAAACATTTAAATTCATAAAAAATTAAATACTAAATATGTTGATTAAGTTAAATTTCTGGGATAATTTATTTTTCAAGCTTACTTAAGATCTCATCTCATGTACCATAAAAAAGAAAAAACACATCAGACGGGGTTTAAATTTTTAGTTTATATTATAATTTATTAAACTTATAAATTCAGAATTTTAGTAATTGACCCTAAAGTCTTGTGAATGATCAGCAATATTTATGCATGGCCATGTTTAGCTTTGATGCAGTATTTTCTTTTTAAAAAAGCGCTTTTAAAAATTTTTTAAAGATCATATAATAAATAAGTACTTGGGGAATACAAAGCACAAGATTAAAAAACAAATACAATAATATATATATATATATATATATATAATTGAAAGTACAGGTCAAACTGCGACTCAAACACAATTACCTAAATATTAAATAAAATAAAATTGTTGGATAGATTAAACAATTTTCACCTAAAAAAATTTATAAATGAGTCAATTTTATGTACATGTACATTTATATATATATACCATTGTTGTATGAATCTACAAATTTTTTTATTTATCTTTGATGTATTCAAGTGTTTAAAATCTTACACATATATCTACTTCATCTTTGTCACTTGATCTAACTTGTAAACAAAGTATTTTGTCGGAGTCTCTTTTTATTAAAAAAAAAATGTTACAAATGAAAATATTAAAAAAAAAAAGCTTATTTGTATTCTTATCTCATCATTTGAGTGCTAGGTAATCTAAGAGAGAATTTATTTTTGGTTAACTCAAAATGGGTCAATCTGTTTCCTTCTTATCCAAGTTTCAAATAAGAACTAGAAGATACCCAAAGAAAAAAAAATTAAAAAAATATAAAAATATTAGTTGTAGTTATTTTTGCTTTATTGCTGATCCAAGAGAGTTTTAAACATAATTCTAACTTTTGGGCTTAGGATTTGTTAAGTCTTAGATAATCAAGTGGAGGTCCAAAGTCATTTTGGTTAATTTAACCTAAAAAAACAAAGAAAAACAAAGAAAAGCACACAATAACAACAACAAAAACAAAAACAACAACAATAACAATAATAAGAAAATTGATGGGATTTAAAAGTTCACAACAAATAAGGGACAAAATTTGAATTATAAATATGAGTATAAATATTTTGAATTTGGTGTCTTTCAGATTATAAATTAAACTTAGACCAATAAAACTTAATACACAGAGTTGTCAGTGAAACTTATAACTTCTATGAACTAACAATTCTTTGTTATGTATAAACACACTTTTTAGTTTCAATCACAACATTCATGCTTCTCCCTATGTCTTTCATATCAAACTTGGAAGATAAAAACCTTTTAGTTTTAATTACAACATTCATGCTTGTACCAAAAATAAGTAGATCATCAACATATAAGCAAATAATTATATAATTATCATTTACAATTTTTGTATAAACACACATTTTTACTTCAACAGTAGAAAAACTATCACTTGTTAAAACTTGATCAAGTTTCTCATGCTATTGTTTAAACGCTGGTTTCAATCCATACAAAGATTTAACTAGTTTACAAATTCTGTTTTCTTGCCCAAGAACAACACAACCTTCAATTTATACCATATAAATTTCTTCTTCTAACTCACTATTTAAGAAAGTTATTTTGACATCCATTTGATGAATAAACAATTTATAAACCAAAGCTAAAGCAATCAAAACTCTAATAGAAGAGATTCTTGTCGCCAGAGAAAAGGTATCAAAATAATCAACATGTTGTTTTTGAGTAAATCTTTTAGTTACTAGCCTTGCTTTATATTTATCAATAGATCCATTAAGATTATATTTCTTTCTAAAAACCCATTTACAGTCAATAGGTTTTGCTCCTAGAGACAAATCTACCAAAATCCAAGTCTTATTTTGATTAAGAGAATTAATTTTAGTATTAATTGCTTCTTTCTAAAGATAAGCATCAGAAGATGAAATAACTTCAAAAAATTTGATGGCTCATTTTATATCAAATAGGTATAAAAATCATTTCCAAAAGAATTTTCTTTCCTTTGTCTTTTGCTTCTTCTCGAATTTTCAACAAAATTTTCACTTTCATTTTGTTTAGATGAAGAAGGAAAATTTTCAGCTGTTTGAGACATTTGCTGAATTTTCAATGAAAAAATATGTTCAAGTTTGCATCTTTAATTTCAATAGTAGTATTATAATCAATAACATCACTTTTCAAAAATAGAAATCTATAAAATGCACCTTATTCAACATATCCAATAAATATACAGTCAGAAGTTTTAGAATCAGTTTTTCTCTTTTTAGGATTAGGTAATAAAATTTTTGTAAGACTTCCCCACACTTTCAAATATTTTAAATTAGGTGTATATCCTTTCCATAATTCATAAAATGTCTTATTTGTTTTCTTATAAGGTGTTTTATTCTATAAGAAACATGCAGACAACAAAGTTTTACCCTATAAATTATATGGTGTGGAAGAATTTACAAGCATAGTATTTATCATTTCTTTTAAAGTTTTATTTTTCTTTTTTGTAACTCCATTTGACTCAGGTGAATATGGAGGGGTCACTTTGAATTATTCCTTCATTTTTACAAAAGTCATTAAATGAAACAAATTTTCTTCCTCTATCTGACTTGACTCTTTTAATCTTTTTATTTAGTTAATTTTCTACCTTAACTTTGTATACAAGAAATTTATCAAAAGCTTCATCTTTATTTCTCAATAAATATACTTTTGTATATCTTGAAAAATTATCAATAAAGGTTACAAAATATTTTTTGCCACCTCTTGTCATAATTTGCTTTAAATCACCTAAATCTGTATGTATTAAGTTAAGTAACTCAGTTTCTCTTTGTATAAAAAAATGAGATTTTTGAGTTACCTTATCTTCTGCACAAATTTCATATTTATTTATAGAATCATTTTTAATTTCAAAAATTAAATCAAGTGTTTGCATTTTCTTTGAATAAGATTTACTAACATGTCCTAATCGAGCATGCCAAACATAAAAAGAATTAACTATAAAAACATGTAAGTAAGCAGAAAATAATGTATTTTCATTTATATCAGCAACATTAAGGACAAACAACCTATGAGTATAGTAACCCTTTCCCACAAATACATCATTCTTTGTCATCACAATCTTATCAAATTCCAATGACACTTTAGCTCGACTTTGCTCAATAGAGCTACAAAAATCAGATTAACTCTAACATCAAGCACATAAAAGACATCATTAAGGAACAAAGTCTTTCCAGCTGTAGGCTTTAGTTCAACTTTCATTTTCCTAGAACTTTTGTAGTTTGAGAATCAGTAAGATAGATCTTGTCTTTTCCTTTTTTAATCGAATTGTAGGAGGAAAACATCTCATGGTTAACACATATGTGCCTAGTAGTCCTAGAGTCTATCATCCATTTCTTTACATGGGACACAAGGAGAGCTTGAGAAATGACTGCAACTATGATATCTTCATCTCCTTGAACCAAGTTGGCTTTAGCAGGATTGTCATTTCTACCTCTCTTCCTGCACTGAGTAGCATGATGGCCAAATTTTCGAAAAACATAGCAACTACTTTTCTTTTTGAACTTGGGGTTAGTACTTTTGGGCTTGTACTCAGATTTTATTTTAGAATCATACCTCTTGCCATGCAACTTTGCCTCAATTAGATTTGCTTTTGAGGCCATCTCCTTACCTTTTGCAGCTTGTATCTCCTTTTGATTAGTGTCCTTAATAATGATGTAGGTGATCAGGTCTGACAACAACAATTGTTTTTGTTTTTGTTTCAGTTGTTGCTTGTAGTCCTTCCATGATTTTAATAGCTTCTCAATCAGCACTCCAGCAACAAACTCATCAGGGAGGTTGATTTTAATTTGTAGTTTGATATCTTTGTCCTTGGTCGTTTCCTATTTATAGTAATTTCTAACAACGAACTTCTGCTTCCCAACATCTATAGCAATGTACTTGGCATTTAGTGATTCCCAAATTTTGCTAGCTTCCTTGTACACATAGTACATGTTGAAGAGATTATTAGATAAGGTGTTAATAATAGTATTCCTATATACCTTATTGGCATAATCCCAAGCATTCCTTTGATTTTGATCAACATCTGATGAAGGCTCAAACTATGTGAGTATAGTAGCAACTCCATGCAAGTTAAGGACAAAGTAAACACACTCTTGCCACCTCTTAAAATTCTTTTCATCAAAGAGCTCAATTTTTGAGATGTCTGGTGGTGGTCTAGAAAGCGACAATGGTAATGGAACAAAGGCATTAGCATTCATAGTAGCACCAGCAGGACTATCGGAAACACAAGCATTGTTCTTCTGTGACTCCATAGCTCTTAAGATTGTTATCTACATAAGCTGCAAAAGTTAGAAACAAATGATCCGAGTCGTGTTAAGGACATTGTCCTTAAGAGCTATTCTGCTACAAGACGACACTCCCTAGGATTAATCGGATCATTTTGCGTAATCTGCAAGACATAGAACAGGGAAAAATATAATATTCAGATGTAGAAGAGCTCAGAAAACTCGAAGAGAAGGAAGAGAGAAAACAGCTAAGAGGTCGAAGCTGCAGTGCACTAAAAACTGCGCTCGACCCTTCTATTTACAGCAAGAGTTGGACAATTTTCATGGCTTCGGTTTCTAAATGTTGGGAGGGTAAGATCACGTCGTTGAACGATTCCTCCAATGTTCAGAAGATCCCAAGGAATCCAAAATGCAACCGGTAGGTGTGAGATATCAGAAAATCCAGAGACTGAGGAAGTTAAACCAAAGACCATGTAAAAATTGAATCTCAAAGCGTTTAACTCAGCATTTACTTTGCGCGCATTGGGGGGGAGGAGAATCTGTTGGTTTTAACTAAGTTGGCCCAATTGTTATGCGCATAAACCCATTTTCTTCCTTGGCCTATGTTGCTCAATTATGAATGAATTTTAGTATATATACATTAAGGCCTTCTCTTATTTGAGCAATGTGAAACTTCACATTTTTCTCTTTTGACACATACACACACATGCTCCAACAACACACACACGCACACACACACACACACAGGCACACATCAATTTTAAATTTATAATTAAATTCTATGTCAAATCTCATTGTATATATATGTGTGGATTATTATGTCATTATTATCCAATTACGTATATCCTAAATTTTGAATTCTATTTCAAAATAGTTTTTAAGTCTATCTCAAGAAGATTTTTATGGATTTTTATGTCATTTTTATCTAATCATATCTATCTAAATTTTGAATTCTATTTCAAAACAGTTTTCTAAGTCTATCTCAAAGATTTTTAAGGCTTATCTATGTTTACAATTAGTCTAACTAAAATTTTAAATTAAAATTCTTTTTTTTCCTATTTAATCTCTAACTCTCACATATATTTTGGTTATATAAGAACTAAAAGAAAGAAGATATAAAAGAAGGGCAAGAAGTAACGAAAGATCAAACCCAACCATTAATCCATCAATTGTGGATACAATTCATGGAGAATCAGGATCGTGACTTCATAAATCATATTGTTGAGAGTCTTAACTCTCCAATGCGGAAACTTCTTAGCTCGCTTATCTCTCCTTTTCAGTCTTTTTCAATTTCTTCTTTACTGATTCAACCATTTAATTATCACCTATTATGATTAAACAAGATAATTTTTCTTCATATCTCTTTCAAGCTTTCAAAATAAAAATTTAAATGTTTTACCTTGATATAAGGCTGTACACTTTGCAGCCCTCTAGTGCAAACATTTAGTAATTTGGTCTCTTAATTAAATGTTTAATTATTTAATTATATTTTTAAATTTTACATTTTTAATTTTAATTTTATATATTTGGATTGATGGAACAGGAGCAGAGCCAGGCCTTAGAAACTTTATGCTTTTCTTACTACTAGTCTCAGTACTCGTTGTCGAGGGGTTATCACATGTGACATCTGATTATGCTATGGTACTCATGAAGCGTGAATATCCAAAGAAAGGGGGATTTCTCACAATTTTTATTTACATTATGAAGATTCTAATTGCACGTATTTTTCGAATACTGTGTTTCTCTACAGCTAGTTTCTTGTGGATGTCCATTATGCTCCTTTTGCGAGCCCCTATACTGAACGAATCATGATATTAAATGTCATCATTATTGTTTCTTTGCTTATTATCACTTTTGATGAATGATTTATTTAGAGTGTGTTTGGTTGGAAGTTTTTGAAGGGGAAGGAATGGGAGGAGAAGAGGAAGGGGATAAGATGTTTGGTTAAAAAAAATTGGAGAGGAGGAGAAGGGAAGAGAGGGGAGGGAAGGAGGGCAAATTTCCCTCCCCTCCAAATTGGGGGGTTTTGGAGTGGAGGGGAGGGGAGGGGAGGAGAGGAGAGGGGAATTTTTTAATTTATAATTTACTTTTTTACCACTTAGTTTTTTAATATTTTAATTTTTAATATATTAATAAAAATTAAGATAATTTTTTATTAGGAATTAACAATAAAAAAGATTGGAATTCATAATTTTTTTAAAAAATATTGATATAAATAAATTTTTTATAAAAAAAATTAAAATAATATAAGGGTAAATTTGTTCAAATATAATTATCTCCCTTCTTGTTTCCTCCATTTTTGAACCAAACAATAATATCTTATTCCCTCATCTCCCCTCCCTCTTAACCAAACAAAACTCATTAAATCTCCTTCCCTCTCCTTCGTTGAACCAAACAGAGCCTTAGATTTAAATGTACTAGTCTTACTTTTTTTAAAAACTTTATTGTATTTTTAAAACCTTTTATATTCCCTTTCTAAAAAATTTATAATAGTATAATGAAAAAATAAATTATTTTCTATTAATATAAAGTTAAATAAAATTATTAAAGAATCTAGAAGAATTAAAATAGACTAAAACTCCAATTTCATACAAATTGAAAAATCCAATGTCATAAGAGCAAATTTAATAATTTTAAGCCATTGAGGAATCAGTTTATTTTTTCTATATATGAGAACCAATAAAATAAATAAATTAATTAATATAGAAAAATAAAAATACAGAATTCATGAGTAAAATAAAAAAAATTCAAATCAAAGGTAAATTCATTTTAAAAAGTGTCATTTTCAAATATTGAGAAATGTGCATCAATTTTTTTTTTCATTTTTTCCCAAGATCTCTTTCAATTGGTTGAGAAAGAAAACTTAGAAAAATTCAAAACCAAAAATAAAAAGAAAATTGGAAGAATAAACAAGTTTAGTTTTCATAGTTTTTAGGTAAGTCTTTGACCTTTTTTCTAGCTTTCTTCAAAGTTGAGATTTCTTTTTTCTTTCCTCAAAGGTTTTTCATTGATATAATTTTTGCCTTCAAAAGTTGAATTTGAGTGGCTATTTGTGCTCACTTCATTGGCCATCTTGGAGAGAAACTTGAACAAAGAAATAAAGATAATGTCTCAGACTATTTCTATGTCATTTCATAGCTTAAAACTTTTGGTTTTGTTGAACCTTAAGGAGCTGAAATTTTGGGCCATTATGATGAAAATGTGATATGTTGTTCCCTATGGATATAAGTGTTAATAAGTGGCAAGAACACATGCTTATGATGAGGATTTAAATAGGTTTTGTCTAAAATTTCATATTGGGTCTGCTTTTTGCATATGTCTTGGCCAAGGGTTAATTTCTAAACTATTGAAATATTCAGATTTAATTTGTGATATTAAAGACTTATATGAATTTAAGGTGGTATTGAATTAAAATAATGCTAAATTTCGTTAAAATGTGCATTCTTTGGAGAATTGATCTTATTTTATGTAATTAATGTCACTTTGGATGTTTAGGTTGAAGTTATGGTTGTGTAGTTATCCACATTTGGTCTATTTGATCTAGGAATGTTATTTGAATTGTGAAATTGAAGCTTAAACTAAAAAATGGAAATGATACTGAGTTTGGAGCACCTTTGTGTTTTGTGACCAAAGGGGTCAACTTGAGTTATGGATGTAGATAGTATAATTTGATCAAATGGACACTTAAAGTGTTCTTTTGGGTCAATATGAGAAATTTAAAAGGCTTAAGATACATGCAAAATCCAAAGGAAATGGCAAAAATGCAATGGTAATGAAACTTCATATCTCTTAATCTAATTTAAACTTTGGAATGGCATGTTTTAGACCACAATATGATTAATGATGAAGCCTAGAAAGTCAAGGCGTGCTTTGGAACCAAAAGTGTGGTCTAGAAGCTCTTTTTTCACATGCTAAGTCTAGGTTGAGTGTGGAGTTTTGCATGGTTAAATGTCTAGTTGCTTATTATGTTTCCTAGTATAGTGTTTTAGGCTTTTAAAGTTAATTAGAAGTGTTTGAGAGGCCTTGGGCCGAGGAGGACTTTTTGGACTAAAGTTGAAAAAGTTTACTTGGTTTTGGATAGTGACACTTCAAAGTAATAATTCCATCCTTGTTTGTGTACATACTTGTTGCTTGATATTGGAATACTTGTATATGAATGTATGTTGCAATTATAAATATTTTATTGTATAAGTTTGCTATGTATGTTATGTTTTATAAGTCTTTGTGGCTAGAGATGCCTTATGCCATCAAGTATGACATGGTAAAGAATTGAGTGCAATAACTCTTCCCAAGTCAAGAAAAAAGTATTTGTGTTCATGAGTTAATGATCGTTAGCTAGCTTATATGATTGCCAACCTAAGTGCCTTTATGTTGATATTTATATATGCTTGTGTTTTTTTGCTTAAGTGATATTATGTATACTTAAAATGATTGAATTTGCTATTAAGATTATGTGTCTCATTCTTTATATGTAATCTAACCTATGACAGGTGATAGTAGTTCGAAGGATAAGGGCAAACAAATGGCCCCTTGAAACCCATGAGCATGGAAAAGCCTTTTTTTATATTCAGTTCTTTTTAAAAAGTCTTTTGTAATGATATGTTGTTAGGATTATTTATCTTGAATTATAATATTCTTTTGTAATGTAATGTGATTAAAATATTGAACTTTATTGGAATTTTGCCATTGTATTTTTTGAGCCCTCAGTTTAGCATAAGTATGCCCTCAAAAAAAAAAAGAAAGTGGTTGATATGCCAAATAGGGTCCATTGACACTTCATTTATAAAATGAAATGAGCATTATGTTCAAGGATAGTGTGGGGCTAATTTTTTTAATGAAAAAAAGCGTATGAAAAGAATAGTAACAAGAAATGAAGAATGAACCATAGGGAGACTCACTTGGAGGCTAAAGTTTTTCCTCCCCTCTTTTAGTGATTCCAACTCCTCTATGTAACAATGATTTGGCTAAACACACTGTAAAATGAATAAAAAGAATAAATTACGTGTGTCTTCTCAAAGAAATAACAAGTTTATATAGTTTGTGTTATACTAAAAGAAATTTTAAAAGAATATAGAAAATGCAAGGTAGCAACATATTGTTGAAACAATGATTAGAAGGAATTACATAGAAAAGAAGGAAAACTTACTGCTTGCCTAGAAAAAGTATAATGGTGGTCATAAGAGTGATAGGGCTTGGAAGAAGGAGTGAAATTAAGATTGTGATGAAATCAAAAAAATAAAGAAAGATTCAAATAATTAGTATAATGCAAAATAGATAAACTTGCTACTAGTTGACTAAGTCTAAATTAACTAATTACTAAATATTTTGTGACTCATGTATTTATTGAATTATTTTTATTTTTTAATTACTTGAACTTATTGCTCATAAATTTTACTTTTATATTCATAGACATAAAATTTGTTCACTTAGTATTAAAATCACATAATTTGCTTATTTTATTATTTATATATGAATTTGGAGTTAACTACAAACTTTTGTATATGTTGGAATTAACTTTAAAGTAAGTTTTAGTTAACTACTCCTTAAAACCTTAAATCATTTTGCTATCTTTCGTTGCTAATGTTAAGAAAATGTAGGAAAGTTAGTTATTAAAGAATCTTTGTATGTGACATTCAAACTAACTCTTCTTTTGAGAAAATTGTGAATTTAGAAAAGAATGGAGTTAGTATAGAATCAACTGCCTCAAGGAATTAAAAGAAAATCAGGTGCAGTAAACTTAAAAAAAAAATAAGGAAAGAAACTCTTGAAAGTAGTTGGAGTGAACTAAATGTTGGAGCGAACTCACAACTCCAAAACTAGAAGCCAACTCTAACTAAAGCAAAAGGGAGAAAAGAATTTGAAGACACTCTAGAAAGCAGCTTAAGGATGGAGCCTCCTTTATCTTGTAGAATGGAGTTCCCTCCACTTCTCAAAATGAAGTTACCTGCCTCTTCCACCTTGCAAAATGGAGACTCCTCCTCTTCTCAAAACGGAGTACCAACCTTCTCCAAGTTAGAGAATGGATCTTCTTGCACTCCTTAAAATAGAGTTTCTAGCTTCTTCCATCTTGCAGAATGGAGCTTCCTCCAGTTTTCAGAATGGAGTTCCCTCTACTACTTGTAATAGAGCCTCTTCTTTTAAGTGCTCCTCTAATCACAGAAGTAAAAGTCTCTTTCACTCAAGAAGAGGATAAAGTTATGCTATTTTACTCTATCTTTTCTTTTATGCTATTTGATATACCATCTTATCTTTATGATGTTAAAGAAAAGAAAAGATTTTATTATTTTTTTAAAAAGAGAAGTCTATATCTAACTTTAAAACTTCAATTGTTGCTACAGATGTATACACTTGATATTTCCAAAAAAATTTTAGGTGTACATATAAAAGAAGATTTGATGAAATATATGCAAGGACAAAATGGAAACTCACATTACATTGGATAAGAAAAGTATAAAATTTTCTTCTATCTTATCTTATTAAAACTTTCATAAAAAATTTGTTCTGAATTGATTTTAAGTTGACACCTATTCAATAATCTAACACTTTGTGCTTTGTTGATATATCTTTATATTTAAAGATTAAAACATGTATCGATGAAAATATACTTTGATTTGATCATTCCTTTGACTAACACAAATATTCCTTTGATTAACATCATATCTTATTTGAATGATTGCTTGTATAGTTTAAATATATTATAACTTGTGTGAGCTTGTGGTTTTAATTTGATGTGAATATTTTGGTTGCTTCTATTACTAGTTGATATATTTTGGTTTGAATATTTTATGCTTATAATTATGTTAATTTTTGTTTTGTTCCTTTTTATTGTTGACCAAATAAAAAGGTTGACTTAAACAAAATTTTAATGTAATTATACTTAAAGTTAACATTACGTTATGCTAGTTTATGATAATGTTACTTCTAAATTTCCTTATGTTATTCATGTTTTTGCCTTTGTTCTTTGCACTCCTTGGCTATCATTTATTTTGTGGGATGCTAATATCTAGGGGAAACGAATGCAAATTTCATTGATGGTATATTGATCTCACATTTTTAAAACTTATATAATTATAATTTATAAAATGTTTGGATAACTCTTGTACCTTAACTATTAATTTATTTATTTTAGGAGCTTATCCACTCTTTAATGATAACAAATGAAAGAATTTCTGCATACACACTATCTAATGATTTTGCATCAATTTTTTTCAAGAAATTGAGTAAGAAGATGCAAAGAACACTAAGGAGGATTCTTTAAATAGCAACTACTATGCTCTTAATTGACCCATAATGTTGAACCACCTTTTTAATGATGTCTAAAAGGGAAGAGATATTTGTGGTATAAAACTATATTGCTGTCATGTTTAAAGCAATTTGAAAAGAGCACTCTCATGGTCTTATCGAACACACATCTAGGGGAAGTTTTTAGAAAAAAAGTACTTCAAACCTAAATGTTAATAATTTTATATTGCTACTCCTTATATTTAATGCACTGATATAACTTTGAATTATTGTGATGATAACAATACTCTTAAAATAAATTTATAAAAACATTAAGTTAAATATTATTTTTACCTTATTACATTAAAAATTATTTAATTTATAATTTAATAGGTAATAACAATTATTGAAAGAGAAATACAACAACAACAACAACAACAAAGCCTTTTCCCACTAAGTGAGGTCGGCTACATGGATCAATCGACGCCATAAACACCTATCATAAATCATATTTTTAGACAAACCATTTAAATCTAAATCTCTCTTAATAATTTCTCCTATAGTTTTTCTTGGTCTTCTTCTACCTCTAATTATTGGACTATTCTCCATCTCATCTACTCTCCTAACTGGGGCTTCTATAGGTCTCTTCTCGACATGACCAAACTATCTAAATCTTGATTCTACAATCTTTTCCATAATAGGTACGACTTCCACCTTCTGCAACATTGAAATTATTCTTTTATTAATTTTTTATTACCCAACACTCAGTTTCATATAACATTGCAGGTCTTATTACTGTGCGGTAGAATTTACCCTTAAGTTTGAGTGGTATTCTTCTATCACAAATAACACCCGCAGCACTCCTCCACTTCATCCACCCCGCTTGAATCTTATGTGTTACGTCTTCTTCTATTTCCCTGTTATGTTGTATGATAGATCCAAGATATTTAAATCATGTGACTTGTGGTATAATATGTTCTCCAATTTTCACTTCTGCATTAGAAGTGATGTGTCTCTTACTAAACTTACACTCCATATACTCCGTTTTACTTCTATTTAAATGAAATCTATGAGTTTTCCAAGCTAATCTCCATTTCTCCAACTTCTCATTCATTTCCACTCTCGATGCTCCAACTAAAATAATATCGTCTACAAAAAGCATACACCGTGGCACCGGCTCTTGGATATGTTCAGTGAGCACATCCAATACTAAAGTAAAAAGATAAGGTGTAAACATCGTATTTTGTTCGGACAAGTTGCAAAAATAATAATAAAATCAAATTAAAAAAAATACAAATAAAAAGAAAAGAAAAGAAAAAACCCAAAGCCAAAAAAAATGATGATGACAAGAAAAAAATGAAAATTAGACGAAAATGAAAAAAATAAAAAAATTTTAAATTAAAAGCTTTAGAAAAAATAAAAATTAGGCGAAAATGAAAAAAATTAAATTAAAAAGCTTTAGAAAACAAAAAAAAATCAAAACAAAAATTCAAAAAAAAAAAGGAAAGAAAAAGGAATTTATTTCCCAAAAAAAGCATATGCAAAACTCTCGGATTACAATTTGTGTGCAGGTCTATCAGCTCGATTTTAGAAACCCAAGCACAACAGGACTTCTCAGATAAAAGGAAATAAAAATAGGCCCAATCTGAAGCCTAGATCTCCCTCCCCAGCGTAGGCCCATGTCACTAAACCCTACCCTAAATTCAAAAGGACCTGAAACCTAATTCTCCTAAATCTGGTCCATTAACTTCAAGGCAAAAAAAATAAAATAAAAAAAAACCCCAAGCGATAAAAAATCAAAATCAAATCAAATCAAAAAATCAAAAAAGAAAAAGAAAAAAAATAAAGCAAAAATAATTAAATTAAAATAAAAAAGTAAATAAATATATATTACTTTAAAAAAAAAGAAGAAATAGAATTGAAAAACATAAAAAGATGAAACTTTAAGGAACTAAAAAAAAAAGAGAGAAAACAAAAAGAGAGCCCACTAGCCCAATAAAAAAAAATGGGTTGAGGAAAAGATAACAAGACAAAAATATTTGGGCTAAACCCTTGTTGGGTCGGATCAAACCAACTCCGAACTAATTCAACCCTACCCGCTTCCTTCATTTGTTTTCCTCTTGGTCCACAGTTGATGAAGGCAGAAAACGACCAACTTTGGCAGCAAGACAAAGACGAGACGCACAGAAAGATAAAAAAGGGAAAAAGCACACAGCACAACAGCAGAGAAAAAGAGAGGGAGAAAGTGATGCATCAGGGAAGAGGGATTTTGGGATTCGAAGAAGGAAGGAGATAAAAGAGGGAGTCAGAGAATGGAGGAGGGGGAGCGTCCGAGATGAAAAATAAAGATTTGAAGGTTGAAGGAAAGGAGCAAAAAAAAAAAAAAATGAAGGACGATGAAGGAGTCCGAAAAATTGAGGCGAGAAAATAGGAAAGGGGATTTCCGGATGGAGGGAGCCTTCTGATTAAGGGGATTGAAAAATTTGAGAGGGAATCCGAAAAAAATTGAGGTGAGAAACAGAGGGAGAGGGAGAAGAGAGAGCGAAAAATCAGAGGGAGGAGGAGGTTCAGATCGGCTTCGAGAGGGGAGATCGAAAGGAGAAGCTGCAGAGAAAAGGAAACAAAAAAAATAGAGGCAGAAGGAGGAAGGATAGAGACAATGAAAAAGAGGAGGCAGATCGAAATTTGAAAGGGAGGCGAGAGAGGCAATCCCTAAAGTTCTGAACGCTAGAACAATGGCTCAGGCGCAGCAAGCAATTGAACTTGTGGAGCCGGAGATCCTCCGTTTCAAGGCTTTCAAACCCACTCTTCTACTAGGGTCCCTGCAGGCAAAGCCATGACACGATTTTAGTTTATTTCCTTATTTATTTTTACCAATAAAATTACTTCACAATTGTTGGTGGTCTGAGGTGATACTGGATGGCTGAATGATGTTCTTGTATTGGGTAGCCATAAACGAAGTCCAAGAAACCATACCTTGAAAGTATCCTAAACATGCTCAGCAGATGTTCGATGAAATGTCTAAGAGAAATCTGAAATGGGTAGGGGCTTTTAATTCGTATGTTGTCAGTGGTGAGAGTTGATATGTAGAGTCTAACAGTCCCATAAAATGTTAGTTCCGATTAGGCGATAGATGGATATACCTTTTGAACTAATGTTTATATGAATACTTTGTTTCTTCTGGTTTGGCCAAAAATTATCGGTTTGAGTTATGAAATTGATGTGATTGTGTGTTCTGAGTTGCTAGAACCAGGAATATTGTTAGGGGGCTTCATGTTTTGTATAACATGTTTGCTGTCAATACTGCGTAGATGACTCATTTTGGTATGAAGTTGATTCTGTTCTATGTTTCCTGTTTTCTGTTTAACATGGGAATTATGTATCGGGATGGCTAGTGTATTTAGGAATTGCCAGGTAGAGGTTCCAATAAAAGGAAGAAACTCCTTTGATGCATTGTTGTATGATGTAATATACAACTGAATAGTAAGAGAAGCATTCCCCCCCCACACACACAAACGCGAATAAAGTGCCGTTCGATCATTTTTCCTTTTTGTGACGTTTTCTCCTTTTTTATTTTATTATTTTTTTATTTTATCGCTTTTCTTATTTATTTGCTTATTATCATCTTTTTTTATCTTGTTTCTGCCCTTTTCTAAAAGTTGTCGCGTGGGATCTTTTTCCCCTCAGACATATAAAAAGTACCCAAAAGAGCCCTATGAGACAATAAGTCTCTTTGATGCTTATTAGGTACGCCCAATCTCATTTTCATAAATTGTGGGTTTCAACGACCTACGCCAAATTAATCTTGATTTCAACCAAGTGTGCCCAAACGAAAAAGGAAAAGAGAGAATTTTCAAAACACAAAAAAGGGGTCTCAAAACACAACAACTCATTTCCAAAAAGTGAAATAAAAAGCGTCAAAACCAAGGATAAAAAAAAATTAATTAATCGATCAAAATCGAAAGAGAAATATAAAGAAAGTATATATGAGAAAAGAAACAAAAGGGAGTAAAACTTAAAAAGAGCCCTTTTTGGTTTATTTGATTATTATTATGATCAATTTTTAATCTTGTTTTTGCTCTTTCCTAAAAGTTGTCATGTGGGATCTTTGTCCCCTCAGACATATAGAAATACCCAAAGAGTCATATGAGATAATAAGTCTCTTTGATGCTCATTAGGTATGCGCAATCTCTATTTCATAATAAGTTGTGGGTTGCAATGACCTACATCAAATTATCTTGATTCTAATAAAGTGGCCTCAAAAGAAAAAAAAGAGAATTTTCAAAACACCATAAAAGGGGTTTCAAAACACAACAACTCATTTCCAAAAAAGTGAAATAAAAAGAGTCAAAACCAAGGATAAAAAAAATTAATCGATCAAAATTGAAAGAGAAATATAAGTAAAGTATATATGAGAGAAATACATAGGAAAAAGTCTAAAAAAAAAGAAGGATAAACAAAAAATCACAATCAAAGCAAAAAAAAAAATCAATATAAAAAAAAAGAAAAAAGAAATCAATCAAATAACCAAATTTGATTTGTTTTCTTTTCTTCTTGTGTAACAAAACAAGTAAAAGAAAAATAAAAAAAAAGATAATAACAACAAAAAAAAAAAAACAAAAAAAAACAAAAAGGAACCTATGAAGGAAAGTCAAAAAATTAACCTTATTTTTTACTTTCCCTTTCAAAATTCTTTTTTAATAAAAAGTGCCCTAATAAGAAAATTCGAGAAAAAGAAAATGAAAACAACAAGAAAAGAAGTGAATCTCATTTCAAGCTCGTAAACTTTTCTCAAGCTTTCTTCTAATCGAAAAATAATAAAACATGTATTTCCTAATAATAATAATAAAGCAAAAATAAAAAAGAACCAAAAAATAATAAAACAAAACAAAATAACAAAAAAAAAACAAATACAAAAAGAAGGGGAAAGAGTGAAATTAATTCTGCTTTTTACAAATAAAAACACTTCCACCAACTTTAAATTTGTTTTATTTGCAAAAATCTAAATGATTTTTACTCTTTTTCTCTCTTAAAAAAAGTAAATAATAATAAAAATCAAACAAAAACCTAAACAAAAAAAAAAAAAACAAAAATAACACAAAAACCAAAAATCACAAAACCTAAAGAAAAAAACAAGAACGAAAACAAACACAAACAAACAAATCTACCTCAATCGAACTATGTGGATTTTGATCCCCTTCAGAGGGTACGTAGGCCCTAGGCTTTCATCCTAGGTCAAGTCTGCCCTTGTAAATAAAATTTTCTGTTCAATATTTATTTTCTTAATTTCTTTACTATTTTCTAATTTTGTTTCTTTAATTTTATTCTTCCTCTTTAATTTCATTTCTTTTATTTCTATTGCTTATCTTGCATATGATTTGTTAGGGAGAATCAAAATAAATTAAAAGGCCATGGTAATTTTGCACAACTAACTTAGGGTAACCGTTCTTAGTAATGGGTGTTGTGGGGTACCTAATACCTTTCCCACTCACAATCGACTCTCGAATTCATTTTCTGGCTCGCATACCACATGTTTTGTGACATTCCAAATTAAAAAGGTTTTTTTTCAAAATTTTGCCTTTTCAAAAATAAAAATTTGGTGGCGACTCTACTGTTCTTCTATTTTATTTTTAATTTCAATTTCGATTTAGCGCCACGTGGTTGCATTTGTGGGTGTGACATAAGGGCTCTGAGTTGACCCTTGATGTAGACCAATAATTATCGAAAAATCTTCTGTAAGTCCACCTTTTGTTACTACCCTAGTTGTAGTCTCATCATACATATCTTGTATTGCTCGAATATAAGTTATACGAACTCATTTTTTCTCCAGAGCCTTCCATAAAACCTCTCTTGGTACTCTATCATATGCTTTTCCAAATCAATAAACACCATGCGTAAATCTCTTTGATTCTCTCGATATCGCTCCATTAATCTTCGCAACAAATATATTGCTTCTATAGTTGACCTTCCTGACATAAAACCAAATTGATTTTCCGTAACTTGGGTCTCTTTCCTTAATCATCGCTCAATTACTCTTTCTTATAATTTCATAGTGTGGCTCATGAGTTTAATTCCTCTATAATTTGCACAATTTTGAATATCCCCCTTACTCTTATAAATAGAAATTAAAGAACTTCTCTTCTACCCATCTGGCATTTTCTTAGATCTCATAATTTCATTAAATAACTTTGTAAACTAACTTATACTTTTCACTCCTAAACTCTTTCATACTCCAATAGGTATATTATCTGATCCAACTGTTCTGTCATTTTCTATTCACTTTAATGCTTTTTTTACCTTTGCCTCACAAATCCTATAATAAAAGGTATAATTTTGATCATCTTATCTAGTGTTTAATCTATCCAATTGAAATGAAATCTCATGACCTTCATTAAAAAGCCTATGAAAATAACTCTTCCACCGTTCTCTGATATCTTATTCCATAACCAAGACTTTCCCTTCTTCATCTTTAATGCATTTTACTTAGTCCATATCTCTTGTCTTTCTTTCCCTACTTTTAGCTAACTTGTAAATATTTCTTTCTCCAACTTTAGTACCTAAAGATTGGTATAACCCATCGAATGCCCTCGTTTTCGCTTCGCTCACTGCCTTTTTAGTGTCTTTCTTAGCTACTTTATATTTCTCCTAAATTTTATTACTTTTACATAATGACCACACTTTATAACACTCCCTCTTCACTTTAACCTTATCTTGCACGCTTGCATCCTACCACCAGGATTTTTTTTCTCTAGGTCCAAAACCTTTTAATTCATCTAATATTTTCTTTGCCATTTTCCTAATCTCTTTAGTCATTCCATTCTACATATCGTTAGCACTTTCTTGTATTTCCCAAGGTCCTTCCTCCACAATCTGTCTCTGCACATTCTTTTCTTTATCCCCCTTTAGTTGCCACCACTTAGTCCTTAACACCCTATTTTCACCTTTGCTTTTTACTCTCCTCCTAACTCGTACATCCATAACCAAAACTCTATATTGAGTAGTTAAACTCTCTCCAAGTATAACTTTACAATCCATGTAAAGTTTTTTATCCAATTTTCTTATAAGAAAGAAATCAATTTGAGAACATACCTTTCCACTTTTGTACATGATAAGATGTTTCTCACTCTTTCTAAAATAAGTGTTAGCTAATATGAGGTTGAACATCAATGAAAAGTCTAGAATAGTTTTACCCTCTGCATTTGGTTCCCTTATGCCATGTCCTCCATGAAAACTCTCGTAACCTAAAGATACACTTCCCACATAGCCATTTAGATCCCTTCTTAGAAAAATCTTTTCTCCTAATGGTATTTTCTGAACTAAATATTCTAAATCCTCCTAAAATTTTATTTTGTGATATTCTTCTAATCCTACTTGTGGTGCATAGGAGCTAATAACATTAAATATTTCTTTTTCTACTACTAACTTTAATGCAATGATTCTATCTTCTAACCTTTTTACATCTACTATAATATTTTTTCAAAACTTATCTACAATTATACCTACCTCATTTCTAGATTTAGCCTTCCCAGTGTACCAAAGTTTAACACCCGAAGTGTCTAATTTTTTCACTTTTTCTCCTACCTATTTAGTTTCTTGTAAATACATAAAATTAATCTTCCTCCTAATCATGGTATCTATAATTTCCATTGACTTACCCGTAAGTGTACCTATATTTTAAGTCCCAAAACGAATTTTACTCTCGTGAACTAACTTTTTTACTCACATTCGTTCACGAAAATGTGGAAGCCCTTGCTTATTTTTCACTACACTTAAGCAACGATACAGCGGCTCTTGCTCATTTGTCACTGTACTCGAGCTATACAGCGTGTTACTTCCGAGCAACGCCCTAGCATTACGTTTAATATATCGATTGTCCATGTCATAAAATAAATCAAAATATAGCATTATGTTAATATATAATATTTTAATTGGCTATTCTATCTAAATCAATTAATTAAACTTCATATTATTTACTTTATATCTTATTGGACTTTTTAATTTGATTGTACTTATAATTTGCTTAAGTCATAATATTTGATATTATTATTAAATTTCATTTTATCTTGTTAGGCCTTATTGATCTACGTACTTTAATATAAAAGAAAAAAATTATAAAACTCATTTAAATAAAATTGTGAAATGCTAAAAGGAAGTAACAAATGATTATAATTTTTTTGGTTACAAAAATCAAAATATGTAGATATATTAATTACATTGAATGAGCATTGAAAACAAAAATTATATATTACTTCTTTTAAAAAACGTACTTAATTGGAATAACACAAGGAAATAGCAAAGAAAATAATTCTTTAAAATATGCTATTGCATCTTTGTTCTCTCATTTCAATGAAATAGTAGAATATATTTATTCTTTTCAAAAGTCAAAAGTTTTTGGATGTAAGTTCTACATATCATGTTCTTTTTATATGTAAAAAATATTATATTATATTATGTAAAAAATAACTTTTCAATTAATTTGTTCATAGAACTTATTGTACTTTTATTAAAGAAAAGTACAGCAAAGCAAAATATCAGTCTCTTTTTTTTTGCAACTACTGAAACAATAATAAGAAACAAGTAAAGTAAAGCTTGTGCAAACCCAAAGTTGTCTTCATACTCACCTATGCTTCATGATAAGTAAGACATAAAAGGACAGTGGATATTCTACAAATTTCTCTCTCTCTCTCTCTCTCTCTCACAAATTAGTGGAGCTCAATTTCAATAGATAAACTTGATGGTGTCTTTTTCTTCTCTTAACTCTCTCTTTTATTACTTTATTTGTAAAGCTATTCCAAATTTATATTAGCTCACTCCACTGTTTATGTGTTTTTAGTTGTCGTTATTAGCTAATTCTATGGGTGAGCTTTCCAAGTTATAGTTTTTCCATGTGATAGCTTATGCATCCAATACTTTGGATGTGGTCCAAGAAAATTATACAACCACAAAAGGAGAGTTTTTTGCTATTGTTTTTGCTTTAGATAAGTTTAGATCTTATTTGCTTGATACTAAAGTCATTGTTTTTACTGATTATGCAGCCTTGAAGTATTTGTTGAAAAAGTCTGATGCGAAGCCAAGATTGATTAGATGGATGCTTTTACTTAAAGAATTTGATATTGACATTCAGGATAAAAGTGGAGCAAAAAACTTGGTAACAGACCATTTGGGCAGAATTAAGGCTCCGAAGGTAGATTCTTTACCTATTGATGATGGTTTCCCTTATGAGCCCTTATATGCTGTGCATAGTTTTTACCCATGGTATATGGATTTAGTGAATTATCTAGTTACTTTTGAACTGCCTGTTAATTTGAATAAATATCAGTTGAATAAATTTAGGAGTGAAGCTATATATTATATTTGGGATGATCCATATTTATGGAGACTATATAGTGACCAAGTGATTAGACATTGTGTGCTTGATATGGAATTTGATTCTATTTTGAAATTTTTGTCACACACTTGCTTATGGGGGTCACTTTAGTCTGAAACATACAGCTATGAAGGTTCTAGATAGTGGATTATATTAGCCTACCTTGTTTTGTGATGCCTTTAATTTTTGTAAAAGATGTGTTAGGTGTTAATAAATAGGAAACATATCTAGGAGAAATGAAATACCATAACATCCTATTTTGTTTTATGAAGTCTTTGATGTTTGTGGCATTGATTTTATGGGACTTTTCCTACGTCTTTTGGCTTTGCATACATTTTATTGGTTGTTGATTATGTTTTGAAGTGGGTGGAAGCAAAACCCACTAGGACTGATGATTCTTCTATAATTGTAAAGTTTGTTTGCTCTCATATTTTTGTAGGCTTGGTATCCCCAGAGCCATTATCAATGACCAAGGCACTCGTTTTTGCAACCGGAGTATGCAAGGCTTGCTTAGCAAGTATAGTGTTATGTATAAAGTAGTTACTCTCTATCACCCTCAAACAAATGGCTAAGCAGAAATTTCTAACCGAGAAGTAAAGCAAATTTGAAAAAAATAGTGTAGTTGAATAGGAAAGATTGGACCAAGAGGTTAGATGATGCATTTGGACTTATAGAATTTCTTACAAGACTTCTATTGGCATGTCACCCTATTGGCTGGTATTTAGGAAAGTTTGTCACTTATTGGTGAAAGTGGAACACAAAGCTTATTGGGCTGCGAAGAAATGTAATTTGGATTTGAATGGAGCAAGGTCTCACAGAAAATTTCAACTCCAATAACTTGAAGAAATCCACTTGGAAGCTTATGATAATGCAAGGATCTATAAAGAAAAGACCAATGCTTTCCATGACAAGATGATTGCAAGAGAGGAATTCGTAGTTGGACAAAAAGTTTTGCTTTATAAATCTCGTTTAAAGCTCATGCCAAGTAAGCTTCATTCTAAATGGGAAGGTTTATATCTTATTTCTCATGTTTTCCTTTTTGGTGCAGTGGAGCTTTTGGATGAGCAGACTGGAGCTAAATTTAAGTTCAATGGACATAGGCTCAAGCACTTTGATGAAGGAGTTTTAAGGGATGACAAGAAGGAGCTCAAACTTCAAGACTCACCCTGATCAGTCGGTTGTATCCTTTCCCTTTCCCCTTTCATATTGTGTTGTCTTTTTGTTGATTGGACTGTGTGTTGGCATTAAGGACAATACAATGTTTAAGTGTGGAGAGGATGCAAATAAAATTTTAAGTTTTTCTTTGTTTTGGTTAGTTGATTTTTCTAAGTTTTTAGTCTTTTGTTTTATTTTTGAAGTTTTGTGTTGTTTTTAAGTTTTTGAAAAACAAAATTTGTTTTTTGTGGAAGTTACTAATATCGAGAGGATCATAGCTTTGGTATATCTTGCTTTGATAAGGAATTGATCTTATGTTGAGAATGTAAGTTAAGTGGCAATTAGCTTAGCTCTAATGAAATTTGATAATGGTCAAATTACTTTGTGAGATTTTTGTGCCTACGGATATTCATTTCTAGTGTGTATCCCCTATCTTGCTTTTACTCTAGAACTTAGCTTGAATTTTATTCAAGGCCACATTTGTTCATTTGCCATGCATGAAAAGCATTAAGGCATTGATTGTTGTTTAGTTTTAGTTAGAGCCAAAAAGCTGTCCTATATGTATTTAATCCATTTGTCTTACTCCTTTGAGCCATATATGTTTCATTTTTAGCCTTTTAGTCATGAAAAGCAAACAAATGTTCTTCATACCTTGATTAAGATGCTTTTAATTATTAAGGGTAGTGTATTTTGTTAAGGTGGGTGGAGGTGCATTTTCACATCAATTATAGGCTGTTTGTTTATTTTTCTTTGGAATTATGCCAAGTAAAAAAAAAAGAGAGGAGAAATGAAAATAAAATGAAAAATAAATGATTCTTCTATTGAAAAAAAAAGTAGAAAGGAATTTATAAAAAAGAAAAAGAAAAGAGAAAAGCGAAAGCAAAAGAAAAGCATTTGAAATGTATTAAAAAGAAGAAAAAAAAGAAGGAAAGAAAAGTTGCTCTCTTAATGCATATACTTGTTTATGGTAAATGGAGCCTTAAAATGCACTTACATTCCATTCTTATTTTTCTTTTAATGCTCTTGATGATTTTAAACATCCACTTTACTTTTTGAATTTCTTTCATTCTTTTGTTTACCACATGTTTCATACCTTGGCCTACATTACAATTATAATAAAGACCTTTTGATTCATTAATTGACATTTGATTTTGGTGGTGGAGATGCAGATAATTGCCAAGCTTATGGTAGTAAAGTTAAATAGATTAGAATTTGAGAGTAAGCACTTCATCCTAAACACTAAAAAGTAGAGTGATAAGTACTAATCCAAGTGAGGGACTTTCATTGAATTTCATTCTTGTTAAGTGTATTACCATGGTACTTGTTGCATTGATGCAAGTGATATGACTTGGATAATTGAGCTATTGATTTGCTATGAGCTTCCTTGTGCTAAGTCACCTATACATTTTCATTTTTTTTAAAATTTATGTTTTATTATCTTTTTCTTAGAGTTTTGATTTTCTTTTGCTTGAGAGTGCAAAAACTTAAGTGTGGGAGAATTTGATGATTGCTAATTTTTATATATTTTTTCTCTTCTGATTAGACATTTTGATGATAAATTGTGGCTTAAAAAATTTTAATTGGAGGGTAATTGAGTTTATTGGCCATTTTTGCATTCTAGAAATTAATTTGCAAAATTTTGAAATTTTAGTGCACAAATCCTTTTAAATGTTTTTTTTTTTTGTGAATACCCCTACTTCATCTTTTCCTTTGTTTTGTGTAGAATTTAGGCATTTGAATTTAAATATTGGGGAGAAAAGGGAGCTCAGGTGCATAACGTGGTAGGGCAGCTCACTTGTTGATTTAGGGCTTTATCTCATCCATCATAATTAGGGAGGCACCCATCTCATTCATCTTCACTCACGGTTCTGATTCATGCACACATCATTCTTCACTCACTCACGTGGCACACATACACGTACACTTCCACATAGCTTTCACACTTCCAGTTCACCTCACTAAATCACACACATGCATTCACGTTGCCGTGAGATCCAGCCATGTCGCCAGAGTCCATGCCTACCTCCAGCAATTCATTCGCGTGGCAGCAGACACACAACAACGCCATAAAACACACACATGAAGGTGGCATGTCACATGTAGCACTCCACTCTTAGACTCACATATTTACACACCAACCCATGCACAAAGCTTCATTCCACGTAGCAGCCACATTAACACGTCTCTTACATGGCAGCTGCAGGAGAAGAGCTACGGGTTTAGGGTCCAGAATGAAGCCACAGAGTACATGAGAAATAGGGAGGAGATTTACGTGATGAATGAAGACACACACATGCAGATAGATCCTAACATGGACATTATGTAAGGAGCAGCTGCACGTAGGAAGTCATGAATCATGATAGAAGAAGACACGCAGAATCACATCACATGAACAGTAAACAAAAGAAGCACGATGTTCTGTTTTAGTGAGGAGGAAGAAGCTTGTGAGAAGAAGCATGAGCTGATGCGTGAGGAAGACCACTCTTTCATTCACGGAGAAGGAAGACTTTCAGGTTGATGGCTTGAACAGAGGAAGTGTGGTTTGAGAAGAAGAAAAAGCTGGAAGTAGCCACGGGTTCATCCACGTATACAAGCACACTTCAAAGCTTGGGTTTTGGAGAGCTGAACTGAAGCAGACATGGAAGGAACACTCAAAAGATGAGTTTCGAGCTGGGAATGAAGAAAAGCAAGTGACAAGGAATGAAAGTAGCTACACAATGGAGAAAACACAAATCAAGAAGCCACGAGATCTTGAAGCAAGGGCTGGAGAAAGTCACGGGTTAGAGGAGAAAAAGCTCAGCCAGAAACAAAGGAAGGAGAGCCACGAACTGGAAGAGATGAAGCTATGGGTTGCAAAACATATGAAGGACGTATGAAGAGAAGGAGATATTGCGTGAGGATTAGCCACGATAGATCACATTATAACACACGAGCTGAATGAGCAGAAGAAGAAGCACGTAAAGATCAACGGAAGAGGCTTGGGTTCAAGGTGAATGAATAAGTTGAAGTTGACGTGGGAAAAATTAAAAAGAACCCCGTGAACAGTGCTGAAGCAGATGAGCTATGGGTTATGAGATTAGCAAGTCAACTCATGTGGAAGTGAATGAAGTAGCATCCACGAGTCTGCGAGCAAGTTTTAGTGAGGCACGTGATCATTAAGTGCACGTGATTAAGAAAAAAGGAAGATTAATGTGGAAGAAGTAAGGAGCAACTGGGGAGAATAGAGACTAACGCGAGAGGAACGAATGCAACGTGAAGCTCCCGGGTTTTGACGAGCTCCAGAGATGGAAGAGAATTTTGATTCAATCATCCATCAAGAATGGCTCATCCGTCAAAATTCCTCCATTCATCTCCTCCATGGTAGCTTGAATTTCTCTTGGTAGCTAGCTGAAGATTGGATCTTCATTGATGCAGAATTGAGCTCCCAGATTGCTTCACCAAATTGGATAAAACTCTCTTCTCTTCACCCTTTAATTTTAGCATTAATTCCTTTATTAATTTGACTAGGTTTAGTTTGTTAATTAGGGAATTTAGTGGCTGGAATTTACTGGATTAAATTGATTTATGGTTTGATTGTAATCTTGCATTTGAATGTTAATTTTGATCCCTAAGTGTTTGTAGAAAATCTAGAACTAATTGCTGTCCAATTTGCTATCAAATTCCTCTTATTTTTAGGTCAATTAAGGTAGTGGTTATTGAATTAAGTGGTTATAATTTTTGTGCAATTATTGTACTTGAAGGATTTATTAATTTAATTGGTTGATTAGCATTTTAAGTGGATTGATCAGCATACTTAGTGAGCATTTAGATTCTGTTTTAGTGTGTTTTTAATCCTAATTCAATTGATTAATTATTCAAGGTTTCTTATGGTTGTAAAGTCTTTGAATCATTAATGAATTGAGCCTTGGATGGTAATTTAAGAATTCTTATGAAGAATACACTAATAAGCAAGAGTGTAAATCCAAATTTGGTGCATTAAAAAAAAGCAAGGATAATTGAATTATATGGAATCCATCTAAAGGCTAGTTACCACACTTTTTTAATTGTTAATTACACTTAGTCTTAAATTTTTAGTTCTTGTTGCTTTTCTGTAATTCAACCAAAATTCAATAACTCAAAATCCCCTAAACAATTTTCATTTAATGTTACTTGAGAAACTCTTTCACAAGTAATTAGAAACAAAAACTCTTTGAGAAATAATTTAGGTTGCGTTATTAACTACAAAACTTTTTTAACCTAATTTTATTTGAGGTTGCATGAGACAATCGTTATAGGTTCTCCCTTTCTTTCGGAGTGAAATTCTATTCAACCTTGAGAGAGAAAAGGCAAAGAAGTCAGTCTAGCTAACAATTTCATTATGTTTTGTTTAGACTATAGAGAGCTCAAATTTCAACCTTGAGAGAGAAAAGGCAAAGAAGTCTCCCTTTCTTTCGGGGTGAAATTCTATTCAACTTTTTTAATTGTTTTGTTCATTCAATCATGACATTTTATTAAATAAATATTAAATTATTATATATACATATACACACACATATATATATATACATATATGTATATATATATATATATATAATGGGATAAACCGGTAAATCAGAATTTGGATATGGGAGCAGATGAAGACCATTGACCCAATTACAATAAATAGCAGATTGGACTAGCGTCGTGGACGTAGGAAGAGACCATGAATCTTTAAAGTTCTATTTGGGATCATTATGAAAAAATTATGCAATGTTTGTTATATTTTTACAATAATTATTCAATAATATTTATTTTTTTAAAAGTAGAAATATAAACATAATTTTTTATATACAAAATTATATATATTTCTTATATTTCTTTTTTATTCTGTTTTTTTTGGGTGTCAAACAGGCTCCAAAAGTAATCATTAAAGTCTAGATATTGTGTTTGGGAATGATATTAACGTATTCAAATAGAATAACTAACTTGATTAAAGACCCAAAAACAAAGTCTTCATTCAATAGAATAATGGGAATATATCTGTGTAAATAGAAGGATCCTACTGCACTAACCAAATTTTCAACATTTTAAACATTTTTTTTACATTTTAAAGTTTAATATATAAGATAAAAATTGTAATTGTAAAGATAAAAAATTTAACTGTGAGAAAAGCTTATATTTTGAAAATTTTAACTATACAATACAGTTATAATTTTTAAAATATAAAATTTTTTCACAGTTAAATTTTTTATTATAAATTATTTTTTTCAAATATTATCCACATACTTGACTAAATAATGTTTGTCTCCATTAGACATATAGATTGTATAATCAATTTTAAGTCGGAATTCCTGGAGACGATTTTTTTTTAATCACTCTCATAGCGACGTTCAGATATTTGATAGATCTTTATGTTGTTTTTCTGTTACATAGATCTAATTAATATTTAAAACCTGGTTTTAAATACCAAGATATGCATGGTTAGCATAAATTTTGAGAGAGGGAATATAAAAGGTTTTAAAAATACAATAAAGTTAAAAAAAAAGGTAGAATTGGCACGCTTGAACCTAGACATCAAAAGTGATAATTAGCAAAGAAACAATAATGATGACATCTAATATCATCATTCGTCCGGTATAGCGGCTCGCAAAGCGAATACAATCGATATCCACAAGAAAGCAGCTGTAGAGGAGCACAGTAATAGGAAAATACGTGCCATTAGACTGTTCATAATGTAAATAAAAATTGTGAAAAATCCCCCATTCTTTTGATATTCACGCTTCAAGAGTACCATAGCATAATTGAATGTCACATATGATAACATCCATTGTTAAAAACATTGGATCGGATGGTGAATTCGATCGATTGGACTGGAAATCAATTCTTAACCCAATCTGACTGATATAAAAAATCGATCAAGTAAAGAATAGGTAAAAAATTGATTAAATTGATCAAAAATTAACTAAATCAGTTAAAATTGGACCGGTTAAAAATTGGTTTGAACTGGTTAGTAATTTTTTTTTGAATTTTTCTTATATAATAGGATAGTTTATTTTAAATAAATTTGATAAATTAAAAATAAAAAATACTAAAAAAAGAAGAGATTGAATATAAAAAACTAAAAAAAAGATAATATAAAACAAATAAAAAGCATATACTTAGTTATTTTTAATGTTTCATTTTCATTTTGTCTTATTTTCTGATAGTATTTCTCTTAAATACAAAAATATTTGGTTAAAATTACTATTATTTAATGATAAATGAAATTTTAATACAATTTAAGAACTCTAAAAATTTAATATTAAATACTATTAACTTTTAATTATAAGTAATTTTTGTTTTTCAATTAAAAATTAATCTCTTAAACATTTTAAAAAATATTGAGTTAATAATCAAATATTTAAAATTTGTTCATATTTATTTTTTATATTAAAAGTTTAATATATAAAATTTAAAAAAATATATTTAATTATTATTGGTTCGATTATAATTTAACTACGATTCGATCAATGAATCGTGAATCAATGATTCCACTGATTCAATGATCAGTTCAATTTTAAAAACATTGATAACACCTCAATAATGAGTACCGAGAGGCATAGTAAGAGAAGCATAGAGTTTCTAAAGCGTGGCTTTGCTCTTGTATCATCAATTCAAATATATATGATTAAATGTTAAAATGTAAAATTTTAAAATATAATTACATAATTAAACGTTTAATTGAGAGATCAAATTACAAAATGTTTGCGGTAGAGCCATGTTCAACCTTTACTAGAAATTAAATTCTCCACTTCAAGAATTTTAAGATTGCACAGTGTAAAACCTTATATACACTTAAAACATTTAAATTTTTATTTTGAAAGTCTGAAAGAGATATGAAGAAAAATTATCTTCTTTAATCATAATAGGTGATATGGTTGAATCAGTAAAGAAGAAATTGAAAAAGACTTAAAAGGAAAGATATGTACCTAAGTTAAGAAGTTCTGAATTAGAGAGTTAAGCCTCTCAACAACTTGATTTCTGAGTTCACGAACCTGATTCTCCATGAATTGTATCCACAATTGATGGATTAATGGTTAGGTTTGATCTTTCGTTACTTCTTACCCTTCTTTTCTATCTTCTTTCTTTTTAGTTCTTATATAACCAAAATATAAATGAGAGTTAGAGATTAAATAGAAAAGAAAAAAAGAGTTTCAATTTAAAATTTTAGTTAGACAAACAGTTAACATAGATAAGCCTAAAAAACTTTTTGAGATAGACTTAAAAAATGTTTTAAAATAGAATTCAAAATTTAGGATACATATGGTTGGATAATAATGACATAAAAATCCATATATATATATATATATATATGTATATTAGTTAGACTAACAGTTAATATAGATAAGCCTTAAAAATCTTTTTGGGATAGTCTTAAAAACTGTCTTGAAATAGAATTCAAAATTTAGGATACGCATGATTGGATAATAATGACATAATAATCTATATATATATATATATATATATATGTATATAATGAGATTTGATGGAGAATTTAATTATAAATTTAAAATTGAATGTGTGGGTGTGTGTATATAGTTATGATTAAAGAGAACTTGATTAAAGACTCAAAATTTTTTTTTGATTGAAATAGAATAATGATATCATATCTATGTTAAAACACCCATTAATTCTACGAAAGAGAACCACTATATATGTCTGCTGCTGCAAAAAAGCACTACACATATACCCCTAGTTTGCCACTAATATAACGAATGTATTCGAAATCCACATTTAATTTAATGAAACGCTAATGAAAATGATCTGGGATGATAAAACTGGTAAAACTCTTTTGCTCTCATTGAACGTGGCTGACTTGACCTTAGGAAACTGAAAATAAATGAAATTTAAAATTATAATAACTTTTGGTGCCACCCATAATTCTTAATTCATATCCTTAAAATGGGGGCAGTTGATCAAACGCCACTCATAATTCATATCATGAATTAATTTTTAATATAACTAAATATTAATAAAATAGCAATATATTTTGTATTTACTAATATATGAAAAACAAACATGTAAAAGTTACAATAGAAATAACATATGTTAAAAGAGTATCATATCATATTATGCATGCAAGTTGTAAAACGCCCAAATTCTATAAACAGAACACAACCAGATAAATTTATGTTAAAATTTTTTTGAAAGCTCTCTCTCTTTCTATATATATATATGCTTAAAAAAATCGTAATCAATACTTAAAAAACTTAACTAAATATTTTAATTAAATTGAAGAGCCCACACATTGATGAGTAAATCCAAATGCTAATGTGATTTGGATTCTCTCAATCAAATTTTTTTTCCATTGTCTCTTCGCTAATAATGGATGGCCAAGATTGTATCTTTCAAAATGACATGTAAGGCTTCATCATCAATTGTTAGTTGTTGGCAGATCTAATAACTCAAATTTTGGCGGAGAGATAATGGAGGGAGGATTTGGTAAAGAGAATTAATAGACGTCCACAATTAATTTTATAATCAAAATATAATACAAATAATTTTTTTTTAAAAATTTAATGATATAATAACTTATAAAGATTTCTGCTTTTTATATTTTCATTAAAAAATATCATGACATATGCATTTTTTGGCTTGAACATACATCAACATAGCTGAAATTGTAATTTTATTTTTAATATGATACTAAAAATCGTAAAGTAGTTGTAATTTTGAAAAAAATGTATATTATGTAAAAGCTAATTTTATTAACCCAAAAGAAATTGGACAAAAGTAAAGTATACATTTTTATGAAAAAATAAAAAGGAATATCAATAGTCATTTATAATTTATTTAAATTAAAAAGAAAGAGCAACTCTAAACCTATATAATCAATTATATAAAGTAATTAAATATAATTTCCTTCTTTTGGATGATGGATAAGGAAAGGTTTTAATTTTTTCAATTAAAATATTATATATATATATATATATATAAAATTTATAATATAATGTTGATTCTCATTGGAATATTATCATACACACAAAATCCTGCATCAACATGTTGATTTAAAAAAAAAAATTCACCTAATTTCTTTTAATTTCGGGGAAAAAAGAAAAATCATTTCTTTTCGTTATTGTTAATTTATTGACATCATGAGATAGGGGACCTAATAATATTAACAAAAGTAGAACAAAAGAAAATTTACAAAGGGAGGCAGGATTGATATTCGTTGCTGCAAAAAACAACATACGTACACTCCTGGAAAAATTACATTGGCTTTTTGAGCCAAATCTTACTGTAAACAAAAGAAAGTATTCAAATCTGTACAATGCAAAAATATTACATTGATATGCTATTGTTATTTAGGAAATCGGTGGCTTCCCTTTTTGTTTTTTGTTTTTTAAAAAAATTCCTGTGACTTTGCCTTCCCAAACCACATGACAACTTACTAAATGTTAGTTATGTGTTAATTATATAATATAAGTTAGTTAAATAATAAATGTGATAAATGTTTTGTTTCTAGTTTCCTGTAAATAAAAGTAGATGAGAATGTAGTTTTATCTTTTCTTTAAAATGTTGGTGTGGTTGTGCTTCTATTGTGGTTTTGGTTTTGCTTTAGTCGAGTATCATGATATTTGTCTCAAGTATAATTAAGCCTCTCCCATGAATGACCTTGGATATCTTTCTCATGTCTAGCTTCCAAAGAAGATGTATCTTTCTTGGATTTAATCTACTCCATGATGGAAGCCCTCTTTAGAAAGTGTTAATATAAAATTTAATAGAAACTAAGTAATCATATGAATTCAAAACACTATAATAAAATTAAGTAGATGTAGGTGTGTTTGCCATGATGAAATTGATACCATAGGTGTGCACCCAAACATCTTGGACCAATCGGTGTATCATATATTCATTTCCTTCAATCTGTGGATGTGCACTTGACAATGATTCAAGAATGCCATTAGTGAGGTAGAAGAGAGAAAGTGTGTACGAGGCCCAAAGTACATGTGAGGGAAGAGACAGAAAGAGGTAGTTGCATAACAACCATTAGTGAGGTAGAAAAAAGAAAGTATGTACAAGGCACAGAGTACATGTGAGGGAAGAGAGACAGTCGCATAATAGCCAAAGCATAAAACACAGGGTTAGGGGGGAGTTGACAGAGGTATGAAAGAGAGGCACTAGAGAAAAGACTATATCCATGGATAAGAGGTATGGCATTTTCTCTGCTTTTTATTATTCATTAAATTGCAATGCTAGTTGTGTTTTGGTTCTTATCTCTGCTATTCTCTTTTTTCCTTCTTCTAATGCTTCTTGATTCTGGTTCTTGTTTTGTTTTTAGTTTTCTTCAAATAAAAGAGGATGAGAATGAAGGAGGGGAGAATATAGATTCCTTTTGTCATTGTTCCAATACTTCTTCATTTCTTGTATTGTTTCTGGCTTTTTGTAGATGAAAGTGGATGAGAATGTAGTTTTATCTTTTCTTTCAAATGCTGGCGTGATTGTGTTGCTACTTTGGTTTTAGTATTGCTTTAATTAATTCTCACGGTATTTGTCTTTGGTATTAATAAGCCTCTCCCATGGAGTACCCTTAATAACTTTCCCATGCCTAGCTTCTAAAGCAAATATATTCATCTTAGAGTTAATCTATTCCATAATGGAAATCATACCTGTAAAGTGTTAGAATAAAATGTAAGAGAAATTAACTAATCATAAGTGTTAGGATAAAATGTAAGAGAAATCAACTAATCATATGAATTCAAAACACCATAATAAAATTAAGCAAAAACATACTGGTATTTGTCACATTGAAATTGATACCATAGGTGCTCACACGAAGGCCTTAAACCAATTGATATTTCATATATTCATTGCCTTCAATTGGTGGATGTGCACTCAGTTCCATTATTGAGGTTGAAGAGAGAGAGAGGGTACAAGGCGCAGAGTATGTGTGATGAAAGAGAGAGTGAGGGAGTCACAAAATACCTAAGCATAAAAGGCAAGGGTTAAGGAGGAGTTAAAAAAGGTAAGAAAGAGGGACAATGCGAAAAGACTCCATCTCCATGGTTAAGAGGTCTTGGTTTTTCTCATTTTTGTTATCATTAATTAAATTACGATGCTAGCTATGCTTTCCTTTTCATCTTTATTATTCTCTTTTGTCCTTCTTCCAATGCTTCTAGGTTTTCATTCTTGTTTTGTTTCAAGCTTTTTGCAAATGAAGATGGATGAGAAAGAAGGAGGGGGAAGGATAGATCTTTTTTGCCCTCCTTCTAATGCTTCTTGATTTTGGTTCTTGTTTGTTTCTAGTTTTTTGTAAATGAAAGTGGATGATAATGTAGTTTTATCTTTTCTTTAAGATATTGTTGGCTACAACAAACAAAATTGTAAATATAAATTGATTCGAGTCATGCCCGAGGACATTGTTCTTAAAAGTTATTCCGGCACAAGTCGGCAACTCCTCAGGATTAAATGGACCCTTCTTATAATAGGGAAACAGAACAACAAAAACTAAAGAACTCAGAAGAGCAAGAAGGAGAAGTGAGGAGCTCCAAAGATGTCTAAGAGCTCGGTGCATCTTGAACCACATCATGCACTGCCTTTTATAGGCCAAAGACGCGAATAAGAAACGTTGGGCAATTAAAAATAATTAATGGCGGGTTAATCACGGTTTAATAAAAATCCATTTTGAACGTTGGGATTAATAGCAGGGACTGTTTCTGAACGTTGGGATTAAAACTGATTAATGAAAAATTAAAGTAGTAAATTTAAGGCCTTAATGTTCAAAAAATTAATAAATTCATGGTCCCAATTTCAAAACTACTGAAAATAAGTTTTTTCCAATAAGCCTATTTATACAAAATATTTTTTGTATTTTACAAAAATAGTTGCAGTAAAAAATGCTTAGTACCGTGTCTAATTTGTGCATGCGAGCCCACTCCTCTTGTTGTTGTGAATATTTTCAACTGCGTTACTTCTGCGTTGGCTTGTTGTTGTGAGCACGAGCCCACTCTTTTTTTTGACCCATTTACTTGTCCAATATCACATCTTAGTATATATACACCAAGACTATCTTTATTATAGGCAATGTGGGACTTGGGTTTTTGACATACCTATTCCAACAATCCCCTACATGTGTCAAAAAACATTATCATCTGAGTTACACGCATGAGTATAACCATTTCGAATCTGGAGTCTTTTGGAATATGAATCAGACCTAGACCAATAACATTTAGTACACAGAAATGTCAGTGAAACGTAAGTTTCTATGAACCAATAAATCTTTGTTATGTACTAAAGGCTTTATTAGTTAGAGTATACCCCTATAGTTTCTACTGTTAATGACAATTTTGCGCTTTAAATGGCCATGCGCGCGCCTGGTGTCAATGAATGCTCTAGAAACTTTGCCACAGTCTCATAGAAGCAGCTCTACTTCATATTCATTTAGGTGATTTCATTAAGTGTATCTGTAATGAATACACCATCCGTAAGGAATATGAAATCATTAAGAGCTTTGCTTAGTCTCTCTAATAATGCATTCTAACACTTTCTCAAACCATAAGAAAGGACATCAATTTTAGTGCTAGTAGAATTAACATATGACTTGTTCTTACCCATATGAACCTCTTTCATGGGATCTCTAATTATAAAGGTTGGGTTACCATCATTGTTAATTTCAGATTGACTTAAGTCCCATTGCCTTCGATGTGTTATCAATTTGTTTCTTCCCAAAGGGTTTAGTCAATGGATATGCCAGATTTACTTCTGACCTTACAAATTCGTTTGAGGTCACTCCTTCTTTTAGCAGCTGCTTTATAATATTATCTCTCAACCGAATGTGTCTACTTTACCATTAAAAATCTTATTTTTAGCCATAGCTATCGCTGATTGGTTATCACAATGTAGAGACACTGATGGTGTTGGTTTTTCTCCTAATAGAATATTTGCTAAGAATTTTTTCAACCACTCAGCCTCAGTATCAATTAGTTCCATTGCAATAAACTCTGAATCTCTTGAGGATTTTGTAATAATACTTTGTTTAGCTGATTTCCAGGATACTGCACCACCACCAATAGTGAATACATAGCCACTAGTGGATTTAATCTCATCTGAATCTGAGATCCAATTAGTATCACTGTATCCTTCTAATACAACGGGGAATCTACTATAAAATATACCATAGTTCATGGTACTTCTCAAATATCTCATCAATTTAACCAAAGTCATCCAATGCTCACTGCCTGGACAGTGAGTATATCTGCTTAATCTACATACAACATATGCTATATCAAGCTTGGTAAAATCCATTAGATACAATAGACTTCCAATAATTTGTGTATATTTAGATTAAGCTACTAAATCACCTTTATGTTTTAATAATTGTATGCTATAATCATAAGGAGTACTTAAAGGAAAATCATCAAAATGTCCAAACTTTTTAAGAATTTTCTTTACATAATGTTCTTAAGAGAGTAAGATACCATTTTTACTCTTTATGATTTTACCCAAAATCACTTTTGCTTCACCCATGTCTTTCATATCAAATTTAGATGCAAGAAAACTCTTAGTTTTAATCACAACATTCATGTTAGTACAAAAAATAAGCATGTCATTGACATATAAGCAAATAATCACACAATCATTATTTACAAGTTTTGTATAAACACATCTTTCTACTTCAACATTAGTAAAGCCATCACTTGTCAAAATTTGATCTAATTTTTCATGCCATTATTTAGGTTCTTGTTTTAATCCATATAAAGATTTAATAAGTTTACATACTTTATTTTCTTGTCCAGGAGCGACACATCCTTCAGGTTATACCATATAAATTTTTTCTTTTAAATCACCATTTAAGAAAGTAGTTTTAACATCCGTTTGATGAATATAGAGTTTATGCATTAACGCTAAAGCAATCAGAATTCTTATGGAAGAAATTCTTGTAATAGAAGAAAAAGTATCAAAATAATCAATATTTTGTTTTTGAGTAAAACCTTTAGCTACTAACCTAGCTTTATATTTATCAATGGACCCATCAAGATTAAGTTTCTTTTTAAAAACCCATTTACAACCAATGGGCTTAACACCAGGAGGCAAGTTTGCTAAAACTCAATTTTTATTTTGACTAAGAGAATCAATTTCAGTCTTAATGGCTTCTTTCCAAAGATGAGCATCTGAAGAAGAAATAGCTTCATAAAAATTTAAAGGATTATCTTGTACCATATAAGTACAAAAATCATCTTTAAAAGAATATTCTTTCCTTTGCCTCTTACTTCTTAAATTTTTAGCCAAATCTTCATTTATATTTTGTTCAGGAGAATAAGTAGACATTTTCAAATTCCTAAGATTATGTTCAATTTTCAAAGGAAAGATATATTCAAAAAAATTTGAATCTTTAGTTTCTATAATAGTGTTATGATTCAAAATATCACTTTTCAAAACTAGAAATCTATAAGCTGTACTATGTTCAGCATACCTAATAAACATGTAATTAGAAATTTTAGACTTAATTTTTCTTTTCTTAGGATCAGACAACATTACTTTAACAAGACATCCCCATACTTTTAAATATTTTAGGTTAGATACATAACCTTTGTAATACCATAAATTCTAATTCATTTCATGACATTCGTGAGCTTCACATCATCGATTCCATGAGAATGTAAAGAAAAAGGGAATGCAATAATGAATATTTTTTGTGTTGCGTCAGGTATAAAAATTTCATTCGGTGTCATGTAGATCGTGTGAGCTCATACTATACTTTCCTATATTTAATTACATGTATACAACTTATTTCCATCATAAAATGTGGCTCACAACTCATAAAAACTGAAATGAAGCATAAAATATGGAGATTTATTTTCGGATAGATTTTGCTTCTTTTCTGTCCAAACTTTGAAAAATTATAAATAATTCTAAAAAAATAAAAAACATGCATTCTTGGTCATTCTAGAAAGCTACGGATGTCTACTTCACACAAAAAAGATGTTTAGACCATAAAATCTATCACAGAGGACGTTTGACATCCAAAAACATCTAGAGGTCAGATTGCATTATGGAACTATCACAAAATTTTGCAGCAAACTTTGAAAATGTTGAATTAATTCCACAAAAATTCAATCCATGAGAATGATACCAATATAGAAAGTTGTAGATGTTAGTTAGAGGAAAAAAATATTTCCAGACCATCTTAGGCAACCAGGCCTTGAAATTCAATAGAACAATAACTTAGGTTGGGCAAAACTCCTGATATTGGACAGAATGTTCAAAAATTCATATCTCCCTCTCGAGACCTTCAATTTAGGTGCTTCTAGTTGGCACAGGTAATGGAAATGTCTAGTTTCTTTGTATGAAATTTCGTGGCAATTGGACATCATTTTCCCCATGAGGGACAGAATTTAATTTTGGACCAGTGCTACAGTACCAAGGACCAAAACCAGAAAAAATTCCCAACTTCAAAAATTCGCCAAATAATCCATAGATCTCCAAAAATTACCAACTTTAGCTTCCTAAAAAGCCCTCAATAATCTCTAGATGTATTCCAAATTTCAGACTAAAAAGAGCTCATTTGGACAAAGAGTGATATAACCTCATGAAATGGTCATTTTTTTTTCTCTATCAAGAGTCACTTTAGTCCAAGTGGCCTCCTCTTGCGTTTGACACCTCTTGGGCAAGTTTAAAAACATAATTAGGACTTGTGGGAGCTGCCCAAATGGTCCCAAACCCCATGCATCTAAATTTGATCATTCTACATCCAAGAATACATAGTTGCATCAAGCTATCCAAGAGCCAATTTGCATAATTTCATGGATTTAGTGTCACATAAGGTCTACATCATATTCATACATCATTCTACGTTTGTTCATGGTCTTACATCATAAAAATAATATGTACAAGCTTTCTTTGACATTCAAATACAAATAAGGTTACATAATATACAAAATGTAATCTCTCAAGGTCTTTGGCTTGCATCCCTTGTTTCTTGAACATCACCTAGGCATTTCAAGATAATGGAGGGAAGGGGAGTGAGATTTTTAGAATCTCAATAGCTCACATATCCATTCACACACACATTCAAGGAATATATATATATACAATCACAAGTGTGCAAACATAAAGCGTGTTATACTACATATCCATGCCACATTTCCACATCAAGCTATTTTTATGCTCTAGGGACTTTTGGTTTTACCTCACCCCATTTCTAGGACTTTTGGATTTGCCTCACTCTTAGCCTTGGGACTTTTGACCTAGTCTCATCCATCCAAGGGACTTTTAGTCTAGCTCACCCATGCCTTGGGACTTTTACACATTCTCACCCACTTTAAGAGACTTTTGGCATCACCTCACCCTTATGAGCCAATCTCACAATCAATGGCATTCAAGACAACACATTGGTACCAATGTAACCTCAAGACATCAAATGACATGTTCTTAAATCACAAGAGCATTCACAAGCACACAAAGACATCCATATGCACACAAGAATGCAAGAGAATGAGGTGGAGAGCTACCTTTCAATGGATGCAAGCTTCTTTTGATTTACTCCCTCCCTTTCTCAGTCCCACAAGCACACCTAGGTGGGTTGGTGTTCTTTTGGCCTAAACACCATAAACAACACACAATTATACATTTGAAACAAGCCAGGACACTAAACTCTCTCTTGAACACACACTTGGTGCCATAAGTGACATAATAGTTCTATAAATGGCTTATTGAAGGAACTCTCACATTTCAAGTTCTAAGCTCCATTCTTTTGTTATTTTTAGACTTCTTGGACTCATTTAAGATCCTTGAAGCCCTCACACATTCACTTGAACCATTGGAAAACTAAGTTGCTTCATAAGACACAATTATGGACACCATTGCTCCATCTCCCAATCCATGGCTCCTAAATTTTTTTCGATGATTTCTGCCATCCTCTAACATCATATAAAGTCTTAAACCAAGGCTAGAACAAATTGAAACACTCTCTAGCCTAATGAACTAGCCTAGGCCGAGACAAGTACTATAATTGGGGTTCTTAGGCTTCTTGATTTTTCCTTGATGGGAAAGCCACTTGGGGAGGTTTCTAAGGGTCTTAGGAGCTTAATGGAACATTCAAATGGCCAAGGAAACACTCACATAAAATCAGATTTCATAGTTTCCTAAAAAAGCCAACACTTTCCTATATTGATTTCTATTAGTTTTTCTTGGAATTTCTTGCCATATTCCATCTCCCCATGGCCTAAAACCCTAGTTCCTCTCTTGTTTTTGGACAAAACTTCCCTCCCCCATATGGTTTTGATTTAGGCCGAAACTCATAGCAAGAGGAAGCAACGGGAAGAAACAATTCAAAGTATGAATTACCTTGGATTCCAACTTTGTTTCAAGAGTCTTTCTCCTTAGTTTGCTTCCCTTCAAAAATTTTGAACTTCCCCCTCAATATTCTGGATTAAAACAGAACCAAATAGCTCAAATAAATCATGGAAAGAAAGCCCAGAAAGAGAGGAGCAAAGTTGAAAGAAGGAAGAGCATGAAATTCTCCAGGTTTCCTTACCTTTCTTTGCCTTTTCTCCTTCTTTTTCTCCTTCTCTTGGTGTGCCTAAAGGAGCTGAAAATTTTCTATGTTTTGGGCAGAAAGGGTTGTGATTGAGAAGGTGGGAGAAGAAGGGAGAAGTGTGTGGGAGTTTCTAGAAACACACTTTTTAAAAAATTTCAATTTCGTCATTCTATAATGGTAATTTCGTTTTGGCTTCGTTTTAGCTCCTTTTTTAAAACCTTCTTTTCCATTATAAAATTTATGTTTTCAATTTAATAAAATGTCTTTGGAATCACTTAATTTGGAGCTAAAACCTTACCAAATGAACTGGTCAAAGTTTGGGTCAACTGACATTAAAAAACATACACTGGAGTTGTTTTACTAGTCCCAGGGCTTCCCATAGTTTTTGGGGCCTTTGAGAACCTTGGGCAACTCAAAAATTTTATTTAAAAAGCCCTCCTATGTGGTTTTCCAAAAGTTGCACTTATTTACGAAAATGCCATTATGTTTCGTCAGTTTTTGTCGCAAATTATTTCTCCATCCTAACTCTGTTTTTCTTTCCATCTAAGCCTAGAATTATCATTTTTAGGAGTCTAGGACTCAACCCAAATTTTTTGAGACAGTATCTAGGTCATTTTAGAGGATTTACTTTTATATGGCTCATTTTATCGTTTTATGAAAATTACGTTTGTTACAACCTTTTCATAGTTCATAAGGTGTCTTATTTGTTTTCTTATAGGGTATTCTATTTTGCAAAAAACAAGCAGACAACAAAGCTTCACCCCATAAATTATCTAGTGCAAAAGAACTTACAAACATGGCATTCATCATTTCTTTTAAAGCTTTATTTTTTGTTTTTGTAATACCATTAGACTCAGGTGAATATGGAGGAGTTATCTCATGGATAATTCCTTTTTTTTTCACAAAAGTCATTTAACAAAACATATTCTCCTCCTCTATTCAACTTTACTCTTTTAATCATTTTATCTAGTTGATTTTCTAACTCTGCCTTATATAAAAGAAAATGTTCAAATGCTTTATCTTTATTTCTCAATAAATATACTTTAGTATACCTTGAAAAATCATCAATAAAAGTAATATAATTTTTTTACTACTTTTAGTCATTGTTTGTTTTAAGTCACCCAAATCAGTGTGTATTAAAGAAAGTAATTCAATTTCTCTTTGTGTAGAAAAATTTGATTTCTTAGTTATCTTAGCTTCCGCACATACTTTACATTTGTTTAAACAATCATTTTTAATTCTAAAAATCAAACTAAGTTGTTGCATTTTCTTAATATATGACTTACTAACATGTCATAATCTAGCATGCCACACATCAAACGAATTAACTATATAAACAGGTAAGTAAGTAGAAGAGGATGCATTTTCATTCATTTCAGCAACATTCAGTACAAATAGTTCCTGGTTACAATATCCCTTTCCCACAAAACATTATTTTTTGTCATTATAGTCTTATCAGATTTGAATAACACTTTAACCCCAGCCTTTTCCAATAGAGCTACAAAAATTAAGTTCACTCTAACATCAGGCACATGCAGAACATTATTGAGAGCCAAGGTCTTTCCGGATGTGAGTTTAAGAATCACTTTTCCTTTCCTAAGAACTTTTACAATTCGAGAATCAATAAGATAAATACGATCTTCTCCTTCCTTGATAGGATCATAGGAGTTAAACATTTCCTTATTTGCACAGATGTGCTTGGTAGCCCCAGAGTCTACCACCCATTTCCTCATATCGGGGACAACGAGAGCTTAAGAAATAACCGTCACAATGACATCATCATTGTTCTAATCTTGTTGAATCAAATTTACATTTGGCTTAGGCTGATTATTATTTCTAACTTTCTTTCTACATTGAGCAACATGGTGCCCTGGCTTGCAAAGCAATTGCCCTTCTTTTTAAATTTGGGGTTAGAATTCTTGGAATTGTAATAAGATTTTTTATGAGAATCATACATCATTTTATGTAGCTTTGTCTCTACCAAGTTTGCCTTTGAGGCTATTTCCTTGCCTTTTGCAGCTCAAATCTCCTTCCAGTTGGTGTCTTCGATGATGATATAAGTGATGAGATTTGACAGAGACAATTATTTCTACTTGTGTTTGAGTTACTGTTTGTAGTCTTTCTATGAATCCAACAGTTTCTCAATCAGGATCCCAGCAACAAATTCGTTTGGAAGGTTGATTTTCTCAGCTCGAAGTTCTTCTAGCAGCTTGTGGTATTCATTGATTTGCAGCTTCATGTCTTTGTCTTCAGACATCTCCCATCGGTAGTAATTTCCAGTCACAAATTTCTATTTTTCAGCATCCTCAACAGTGTACTTCGTGATTAGTTACTCCCATATTTTGTTGGCCTTCTTGTAGACACAATACACATCGAACAAATCGTTAGATAAAGTACCAATAATTGTGTGTCTACAGACCTTATTAGCATATTCCCAGGCAGTTTTTTGGTTTTGGTTAGCATTAGGAACAGGTTTGGATTAGGTCAGTGCCATTGCAACTTTGTACATGTCTAGGATAGAAAAGATCCGCTCTTGCTACCTTTTGAAAATTTCCCTATTAAATGTCTTAATCTTGGATATATCTGGGAATGGCTTGGGCAACGTCACAGCAGGTACTGCATTTGGAATAAAGGCTAAAGTAGCAGCACCACTTCCTCTAGAACTACCACCAGAACTTGCAGCAGCAATGTCAACATGATCATCAGGATTAGCTTGGTGTGGCTCCATAATAACTCTTAAGATTGTTGGCTATAACAAACAAAATTATAAATATAAATCGATTGGAGTTGTGCATGAGGACACTATCCTTAAGAGTTATTCTGGCATAAGTCGGCAACTCTTTAGGATTAAATAGACCCTTCCTATAATACAAGAACAGAACAATAGAAACTGAAGAACTCAGAAGAGCGAGAGGGAGAAGTGAAGAGCTCTGAAGATGTCCAAGAGTTTGGTGCATCTTGAATTGCACCATGCACTGCCTTTTATAGGATGAAGACGCGAACAAGTAACATTGGGCAATTAAAAATAATTAATGGTAGCTTAATCACGGTTTAATGAAAATCCATTTTGAACATTGGGAGTAATAGCAGAGATTGTTTTTAAACGTTGGGATTAAAGTTGGTTAATGAAAATTAAAGCAATAAATTTAAGGCCTCAACATTTAGAAAATTAATAAATTCATGGTCCCAATTTCAAAACTGTTGAAAATAAAGTTTTTTGGTAAGCCTATTTATACAAAATATTTTTTGTATTTTACAAAAATAGTTGCAATAAAAAATGCCCAATACCACGTCTAATTCATGCGTAGGGGGGGAAATCAGATATTTTCAATTACGTTACTCTTGCGTTGGCCTGTTGTTCTGCGCGTGAGCCCACTCCTCTTCTTGGCCTATTTGCTTGCCAAATATCACATTTTAGTATATATATACTAAGACTCTCTTTATTCTAGGCAATTTGGGACTTGAGTTTTTGACACACCTATTCCAACATGTTAGTGTGATTGTGCTGCTACTCCTATGTCTACTTTCTAAAATAGAAGTATCTATCTTGGATTTAATCTATTCCATATTAGAAGCCATCCACGAAAAGTGTTAGAATAAAATGTAAGAGAAATGAACTAATCAAATGTATTCAAAATACTGTAATAAAATTAAGGGCAAGAAGCATAAAAGGCAAGGTCAAGGAAAAGTTGAGAGTGGTAAGAAAGAAAGGTGGTGCAGAAAAGATTAAAGCTTACTTGAAGTTGTTGTATGTGGTAGAGGACGAACAAGCAAGATTGAACTCTCTCTGCTTTATTTTAGATAAATGGGTCAGGGATTTAAGGATCTAATGGAGAAGAAAATGGGAAAAATGATTTGAAGATGGGAACTATAATAACTATCCATGATCATTCCCATTCAAAGGTGACTCCAATATTATGTCTACTTCCTAAAACAATTTGCTTCTCTTCCTTACATAATTTTTCTAGACATCCCTTAATGGATCTAAAGTGAACTTTTTAACCTTTTATCTTTATTTCAATTGGATTTTTATTTTATTTTTATTCTTTTCTTTATTTTTGTCTTTGAGTTAATCCATTTGAATCTACTTACTATTACAGGTTGGAATTGTTGTTCTCAAATTGTCCCATCCTAGATGACATCTTCTGAGTCTTCGTCTCTAAATGGTCGTTCCATGACAGTGATGATAGTGTCTTGTGTTTCAAAAAGAAGCTCTTCCTTGACCATCTTTCACAATGCTTTATTTGATCTTATAAACACAATACATTTCTTTCTAAATTAGCTTGTGCAACTTTGTCACTTCTGTACGGGTGGCTCGAGGTGACTAGTGTGCAACAGGTTTCAGAGAGCAACAGAAAACCTGATACTGAATCTTGAAAATATATAAAATATCTTACATGATTATCTCAAGAATGCAATTCAATTAGAAGACCAGACTAAAATCTCATATATATATATATATATAAAGAAAATTATTATCACTGTTTATTATTGTATAGTATTGTAAGCTTATTTTTTAAAAAAATTTTCTACCCTTTTTTTAATTTAAACTAAAGTGATATCATATGATTAATATAGGTCCTGTACAATTTCATAAAATCCACATACAATTATATATAATGCAGAAAAGATCACTGCATGAACGTTAACTTTTGTAGTACTATACCGAAGAAGAAAAAAGGAAATCGATTCCTTCAGCTTGTTAGCATAATGTAATGATGATCTGACAAAGAAGCGAAAGAATAGTTGATTTTGTCTTTCTATCAGGGATGTTCATCTGAATAATTGCCTTAGGGCACGCCCTAATTTGATTTAATTGGATTGGACTAGACCATAAAAAAAAAATTATATCCAACTTAATTTGATAATTTTTTTTTTCAAGTTATCAATATTTTGTCATTTTCTACTTTTTTAATTGTAACTTTTATTACTTATCCAACCCTCTCTGCTTCTTCATTATTTTGGCCATTAATGTGTATACTTATTAATATTTCTTTCATTGAACAATGAAAATACATGTTTACCAAAGGTTAATTATCCTAGTGTAATTTGTGTTTTGCTTAATTATATTGGGATATTTTTTTATTAAAATTATTTTACTGATTAAAACATGAGAGCTCCATAAGCCTATTGCTTTGAAATTAATGGCTATTATTGTGTAAGAATATATTTTTACATTGTAAGTATCAATTCATAAAAAGAAAAGCCCAGGGCAACCCTACCCGCTATAGGCCAACACAAAACTAGGCTAGTTCAAGTTGGGTCGGGCTATTGGTATAAAAACAAATATGATGTCTTAATTGATTTGGGTATCAGGCATACTAAATACTTGATCTGACCCTACCCATGAACAATCTTATTTTCTATTGTTAGAGCAAGGCATCAAAGTCTTCAAATTGTAACTCATTTTTTTGTTATAAAAAAATGTAAGATATTTTTTTATTATAAAAGAGAAAAATATAATTTTTAAAAACTAAATGAATGCATAATTTAAATATTTTTAAAAATAATTTAACTTAAAAATTACTTTGAAAAATATAATAAATAAATTACTCTCTTCTTCCTACATTTGAAAAATCATAAAACTTCCTTTGAAATTAAAATAAAACCTACCACAAGAATAGATGCATTTGGGGGCACACATTTAAGGAGTTATGAAAAAATGCTAGATACAATACTTTCAAGTAGATTAAGGTCTCATTTAATACGTGTTAGATATAGAAATAAAAATGAAAAAATAATTTTATATATAAAAAATGATTTCACTATTTTTTATTTTTAATAATTAAATAATAATTAATAAATAATATTAAATAATAATTATAAATACAAAATAGATATTACAAAATGACTTTAATAGGCCTTACAAAATGGAAGCTATTTCAATCTCCCTTATTTTTCATTGGCTCTCAGGATTTGAATTTACTCATTTTTTATGTTGAAATAAATTATTATGTTAAACAAAAATAAACACAAAAATATGAGTTTCATATAATTTTTACTTTCTTTATATTAATTTCATACATTCTTTTCTTATATTTATTTCTTTTCTATTTTGACGACTCATTTGAAAATAACTGAGTCCAAATTCTTCATAGTTTTAGTTCCACAAGGTTTTCGTGGGAAATAGCCACTTTTAGGGCTTTTGTAAGAGCATTTACTCTTGTACTTACTTCTGCCTCCAATCAACTTCTCTCAACCAAGTTGCAAGTCTCTATTCTCGATTTTCTTGTTTAAGCTAAGATTGCTACTTTTTTTCTCTCCCTCAATCGTCATTTTGTTTGGTGGAAAGTTCAAGGGTCGCTATGTCTATGTTACTGCTCCAAGATCTCTATTTTTTCCCCCTCTCTGGCGCTAATTAGCACTTTCAATTGCTTGATTTTACGCGTCTTCTTTTTGTTTTTCCTTTAATTATGTATCGGTTTATAGAGAGGATCTTTTCTTTAATTGGTTATTTTATATTGTTCTTAATTATATAATCCAATCGTTTGAAAGAATTTTTCTTTACATTTTCAACTTTGAATGAAGATAGTGATTTTTATGATTCGCATTCTCCCTATACTGTCGCTGATGCTCTGCGTTTTGTAGCAGTTCCAGATTTTCGCATTATTGTTGATTTGCGTAATTTCTTTTAATTGATGAACAGAATTTTGTTGTGCATTTGAAGCTTTAAGGGGTTAGTAATGGCGAGGGGTTTTAGGTAATCAATGAGCACATCTCCTCAATGCCCATCTTGCTCGGGCAGAAGCTTGGAAATATTGTGGTGGAGATCGTAAATCGTCTTCCACCTATTGAAGTTCTCCATCTCTTTGTCCAGGACCTCTTGAAGGTTGCTATGCAAGTACTTACTCCAGATGACGAAGAGAATGGCTTAATTAGCTATGCAAGTATGATAAGCCAAGAAGATCAGTTCGTGTACCCAGGAAGAACCTGAGATACATGGATTAAGTGGATTTGCATGGGACGTGCGAACTGACGAGTGCATGGGGTCACCGATCATGGTTCCGGATTTTCATGTGCTGTTATTTTACTCTGTTTTAGTTGGATTCTTGATTTTATTCTATGTTAGCAGGAATTGGTCAATTAGTTAGAAGCATATCTCTCTAGTTGTAGTCGTGCTATGTTTTTCCATTGAAGTTGCTTCATTTTGTCTGTGCGTTCAGGGGAGTAGTTGGGTCCTTGCTTTATTTAAACCATTGTTGTGAATAAATTGATATATAATACTTGAGGAAATATTCGCAGCTTTCATTCTTACCTTGCGCAAAGCATTATCTTTCTTTCTTTCTTCATAGCTTTGACTGGGACCAATCAAAGTACTTACTACAGATAATGGATTTCTGTTGCAGGATATTTAAATCTTAAAATTTACTCTTCTAATAAATTAGTCTTCATCAAAATGATATTTTCATAGTTCATTATGTGAGTTGCAGAATTGTTTTGTTTGTAATATGTCACTGTTGAGTGATGTTTATGAGTTCAGTGTTATGCGAAAGTAAGTTGATTATATTAATTAATTTTTGTCATTGAATTGGTCTTACTCTTATGGGAACTTTTATGGGTTCCCACTAAAGTGAAGAAATTCTCATATCTTAGATTGTAGAGAATCTGATGCCATGGGAGATTGTGCATCTGAACATTTTATGGGGTGGTTTCATGATTGTAAATGTCTAGTAATTCGTATTGACTGGATCTTGTTTTACATTGTGTGCATCTGAGCAAGCTCATTCTATTATATATTCCAATTTCCAAGGTACTTACTGATATTGTATGTCTTCAAAGTGTATATGGCATTGATTGTTAGTTAAATATTTGAACAATTCCTTTTATAATGTTTCAGCCTATCCGAGCTTTTGATGAATCGTCAATGTCACTGGCATTTGCAAAGAAGTGGCCTCTTCACTTGGGCACTAAACATTATTCTTGGGAAGTATGATGGTAGATGATTTTTTTTTTTTTGGTGTACTCTTTCTGGATTTGTGCAGATCTTCAAGTGTCAACTTAATTGCTTGACTTTGTAAATTAGACAGCTTTTTTTTTTTTTAGTTGTTATTGGAGATAATTGATAGTTTGAAATTATGACAGGTTTAACACAATCTAGGAGGTGTATGAAGAAAGGTGGAAGAAGTATGCTTTTATGCATTTACATTCACATAACTGTGCTTTAGGTATGAGCATAGGCTAATTGGCGACATGGTGGTATACAACAACGACAACAACAAAGCTTTTTTTCACTAAGTGGGGTCAGCTACATGGATCAATCGATGTTATAAATATTTATCATAAATCATATTTTTAGACAAACTATTTAAATCTAAATCTCTCTTAATAATTTCTCCTATGATTTTTTTTGGTTTTTTTCTACTTCTAATTATTGTACTATTCTCCATCTCATTTACTCTCATAACTGGAACTTCTATAAGTCTCCTCCCCACACAACTAAATCATTTAAGTCTCGATTTTACAGTCTCTTCTATAATAGGTGTGACTTTCACCTTTTCTCTAATGCATTCATATTTAATCATATCTCGTTTAGTGTGACTATTCATCTAACGTAACATTTTCATCTCTGCAACATTAAACTTATTCTATTGTTGACTTTTTATTACCCAATACTCAATTCCATATAACATTACAGGTCTTATAACTATGCAATACAATTTACCCTTAAGTTTGAGTGGTACTGTTCTATTACAAATAACACTCAAAGCACTCTTCCATTTCATCCACTCCGCTTGAATTCTATATTTTACATCTTCTTCTATTTTTTTATTATGTTATATGATGGATCCAAGATATTTAAATCATGTGACTTGTGGTATGATATGTTCTTCAATTTTTACTTCTATGCTAGAAGTGGTGTGTCTCTTACTAAACTTACATTCCATATACTTTGTTTTACTTTTATTTAAACGAAATCCATGAGCTTCCAAAGCTAGTCTCCACCTCTCCAACTTCTCATTCATTTCTGCTTTCAATTCTCCAATTAAGACAATATCATCTGCAAAAAGCATGCACTATGGCACCGACTATTAGATATGTTTAATAAGCATATCCAAAACTAAAATAAAATGATAAGGGCTCAGAGTTGACCATTGATGTAGACCAATAGTTATAAAAAAATCTTCAGTAGGTCCACCTTTTGTTACTACACTAGTTGTAGTCTCATTATACATATCTTAGATTGCTAGAATATAAGTTATACGAACTTCTTCTTTCTCCAAAACCTTTCATAGAATCTCTCTTGACACTCTATCATATACTTTTTCTAAATCGATAAACACCATGTGTAAATCTTTTTGATTTTCTCGATATCTCTCCATTAATTTTCGCAACAAGTATATTGCTTCCATAGTTGACCTTTTTGGCATAAAACTAAATTGATTCTTCGTAACTTGAGTTTCTTTCCTTAACCTCCGCTCAATTACTTTTTCCCATAATTTCATGGTATGGCTCATAAGCTTAATTTCTCTATCATTTGTACAATTTTGAATGTCTCCCTTACTCTTATAAATAGGGATTAAAGTACTCCTCCTCCATTCGTCAGGTATTCTTTTAGATCTCATAGTTTCATTAAATAATTTTGTGAGCCCACTTATGTCTTTCACTCCTAAACCCTTCCATACTTTAATGGGTATATTATCCAGTCCAACTATTCTGCCATTCTCTATTCGCTTCAATGCTTCGTTTACCTCTGACTCACGAATCTTATGATAAAAAGTATAATTTTGATCCTCTTTTCTAGTGTCTAACCTATCTGATTGCAATAAAATCTCATGCCCTTCATTAAAAAGCTTATGAAAATAATACTTCTGTTGTTCTCTGATATTTTGTTCCGTAACCAACACTTTCCCTTCTTCATTCTTAATGCATTTCACTTGGTCGTATATGCACTCGAAAGATTTATTTATTTATTTTGCCTTTAATATGTACACTTCCCTTTAACAACTTACTTATAGTCATTATCTATTCTATATTTTTAGGGAATTATAGAAGAAGGTGACCGTTCTTTTCTAGTTATGTGCCTTTTCGATGGGTAGATTAGTTTAGATTTAAGTTCTTAAAACAATTGTTGGATATATATTTTTTATTTTTAGACTCAATATTATGAAGTGATAGGTTAATAATTTATTATTAGAATTATTTGATTCATGAGTGTGCCATATGTATGAGGAATATTTTGTATAAGATATTTGTTTCTATTTAAGATATTTAATATTTGATTTGATCTCTAGTTATTTAGACATAATTACATATTGTATTAAAAAAGCAAAATAAATATAATTAGAAATTTTATGGAAGAAAAAATAATAATAAATAAACTGATTTTTCAAAAGAAAAATCAAATATAACTGCTGCCAAAAGAGTAAACAACAAAATGCGGTTACAATGACGATTCTTGCAATAATTGTCATGGAAACAACGTGGTTTGGCTGCTAGTTATTAGGATAGCACCGCAGCAGGTTATTTATGACACATCATCTACGACGACGATTTGATCCGTTGCTAAATGATTTAATTGTGGTTTTATGCGCCGCTGAGTGCAGAAAGATCCATCCCAATATTTTTTTTTTAGTGCTGCATTACCATCATATTAACTAAAATATCATCAAATGATTAAAATAGTCACTTTTTTAAATTTTGTAAATTTTAAAATCATTTAACAGAAATAAAAGTATTAAATCCTTTTCTTTTGGCATGAAAATCCATTTTCATCTAAATACCTTCAAGCTTATATAATAATTAGATTTTAAATTTAATAACAATTAGTTGATTTTTAAAACATATCAAACCATCAAACTTTAAAATAACGAGAAAGTATTTAGTCGAAAAACATAAATTTCCTTTACTTTTTCTTTTTTTCATTTTTACACAAATTTATCTTCACATCCATTTACCGCATTGTAGTAGCAAAAATTATTCGGCCTTAAAAGTAAAATGTTGAAAGGGGGAAGGTTAGTAATAAAGTCTTTCATACAACCCGTGAATCCTCTCTCTCTCTCTCTCTCTCTCTCTCTCTCTCTCTCTCTCTCTCTCTCTCTCTCTCTCTCTCTCTCTCTCTCTCTCTCTCTCTCTCTCTCTCTCTTTACCTCTTACTAAATTTACACAGACATTTAGGAGGCTAAATGTAACATATCCAAATTTCTACATATATTATAGTACACTGCCTTATTCCCACTGCTCAATTTGTTATCAAAATATATATGATTGTTTTAATCAATTTTCACACTTCATAATGCTAGCAAACTTTTACCGGTGTCAAAATCCCGAAAGACCTATAGCAGCACACTAGTCATTTTTTTTTTTTACAATAAAATGATAGAAAAAAAAACTCACCTAGAAATGATTATGTATAGAATATTTACCTACTATATAATAACATCATATAATTATCACATTTTGGAAATAATTAATTTCTTTAATAATTATTAATCCTTAACCCCAATTTGAAAATGAGATATCACTATTTTGTTAATATCTTTTTGTATGTAAAATTTTATTTTGGTCCTACAAATATGATTTTAATATTGATTTACTCTTATAAATTTATTGTGTCATTTTAATGCTTCAAAATTTAATTTCATCCTATTTTTATTATTCAAGAAGTATTAAATTGATAATATAAAATAGTTTTAGAATAATTTTTTGAGAGACACTTATTTTTTGAATCATCTAGGAATCATGAGAGGTAGGTATTATAGTTCCTTTTCCCAAACCGTTTTTCCCATTACTTTCTTCGTTGGATCCTTAAGTCTCTGAAACCTAACCCATTTATCTACAATGAAGCAGAAAGGGAGAGTCCTGTTTTGGGAATCCTGTTCTTCCTCTGTTCCATTACAACCGCTTCAAGCAAGCTTGAATCAGGGACAGATCCTAGAATAAATTAGGGGGGTGAAAATAAAAAAAGTAATATATTTACCTCTGTACTTGATTTGCCCGCCATTGTTTGCTTCTTGGATGAGTCAATGGTTGGGATGTTGCCGTTATGGCCATTATTATAGAAATTGCTGGTGGTTTAGGGGGATTCATTTCTAAACCAAATAATGTCTATAATGAGGCCAATTTTAGAAAACCTAGTTAACATTTCCATTTGTTAGGTTTACATTTAAAATATTATGTTTAAAGATTTATCTGACTACTACTTAATCTTTGTTGGGTTGGTTTTGTCCGATAAATAATTTGATGTTTGGTATATTTGTTGAGCAATAAATTGTAAGAACATTTATTTCTTTGTTATGCAACTTTCAGTTGTGGTAATTAAATTTCCAACAAGTGCATTGAAAGAACATGAAGTTAAAGCATACAGAGCAATTGAAAAGTAAAACATACATTAGAATATAAAAGAGTATCTTCTCATTTGTCAGCGAATGGGTTACTTGTCTATTGCAATACTGATATCAAAACTCATTTAGTTCTTCGCTAACAACAATTACATGCAAGTATGGATAGAGAAAGCAATTATAGAGCTTGTCTTCCAATATCATGAGCCATGTCTTTGATGTTCAGCTCTTTGATCACTCTTTGCCATTCAAAAACATCCTAGATGTGAGCTCTATGACTCCTATTAGAGTAGTTGCTATGGCAAAAATGGGAAAGTATAATATACTTTTTCCCACAACCAGCTGCAATCCAGTAAGACTCAAGTGAGCTAAAGAGAGCCAGCCATTGCACCATAGTGCAAGGTGGTCCCATTTAAAAATGTACTTGTTAACACCAAGTGTCAATAAGAAAGATAAAGCAGTTATGAGAACACTCGCAATAGAAAAACATAAAAGACATGACTCTCAACTGTAAATGATAGGACAAGTAATAATTTGATGACATAAAAGGGTCCAAAATGTTTGAACCACTATTAAAAATAGCAAACAAGATACTAAGGAAAAGCTTTATCTTTTTCAATTGCCTCTGAGACCATTCTGGAGATTTCCTTGAAGCAACAACTATGAAGATCTTAGGAAGTAGTAGCAGCACCATAAAAGCAAACAGAAACAAAGGATTGACCAATCAACTTCACAAAAAAACATAATCAGCTTGAATTATAACAACTAGTTGAATAATTTAAGCTATAAATTATAAATTTAATTACCCTTTTTCAAGTAGAGAAAAGGAATTAATCCAAAAAGCATCACTACTATCATCAATGCGCAAAAAAAGTGCATCAACATGCTGTGAAAAAAAAAAAGAATAAATTAAATTTAAGGAAAAAAAGATAGAAATGTGTGTTAAAAAAACAAAAGATTTTTTTTTTTTTTAAAAAATCATATAGAGATGTGTATTCCCACTACAAGTGAGTAGGAACTCTTATACCTTTTAAGCGTATAATTAAAAGTTGCAACATTGCAATCTTTTTATTTTTGAAATACATTATTTAATTATGCAATAAGAAATGTAGAAAGCACTTAAATAGCTACATGTACAAAACAAAACACGTAATTAAATAATGTATGCCAAAAATTAAAAGATTGTAGCACTATAACTTTTAATTATATGCTTAAAAGGTATGGATGTTCCTACCTACTTGTAGTGGGAATACACATCTCTATATGATTTTTTTTTTCAAATTTCTTGTCTTTTTTTTAACGTAAATTTCCATCTTTTTTTTTAAATGTAATTTATTCTTTTTTTTTTCACAGCATGTTGATGCACTTTTTTTGCGCATTGATGATAGTAGTGATGCTTTTTGGATTAATTCCTTTTCTCTACTTGAAAAAGGGTAATTAAATTTATAATTTATAGTTTAAATTATTCAATTGGCTGTTATAATTCAAGTTGATTATGTTTTTTCATGAAGTTGATTGGTCAATACCTTTGTTTCTGTGTGCTTTTATGGTGCTGCTACTACTTCCTGAGATCTTCATAGCTGTTGCTTCGAGGAAATCTCCAGAATGGTCTCAAAGGCAATTGAAAAAGATAAAGCTTTTCCTTAGTATCTTGTTTGCTATTTTTAATAGTGGTTCAAGCATTTTGGACTCTTTTATGTCATCAGATTATTGCTTATCCTATCATTTATAGTTGAGAGTCATGTCTTTTGTGTTTTTCTATTGCAAGTGTTCTCATAATTGCTTTATCTTTCTTCTTGACACTTGGTGTTAATGAGTACATTTTTAAATGGGACCACCTTGCACTATGGTGCAATGGCTGGCTCTCTTTAGTTCACTTGGTCTTATTGGATTGTAGCTAGTTGTGGGAAAAAGTATATTGTACTTTCCCATTTTTGCAATAGCAACTACTCTCATAAAAGTCATAGAGCCCACATCTAGGAGTTTTTTGAATGACAAAGAGTGATCAAAGAGCTGAACATCAAAGACATGGCTCATGATATTGGAAGACAAGCTCTATAATTGCTTTCTCTATCCATACTTGCATGTAATTGTTGTTAGCGAAGAACTAAATGAGTTTTGATATCAGTATTGCAATAGGCAAGTAACCCATTTGCTGACAAATGAGAAGATACTCTTTTATATTCTAATGTATGTTTTACTTTTCAATTGCTCTGTATGCTTTAACTTCATGTTCTTTCAATGCACTTGTTGGAAATTTAATTACCACAACTGAAAGTTGTATAACAAAGAAATAAATGTTCTTAAAATTTATTGCTCAACAAATATACCAAACATCAAATTATTTATCGGACAAAACCAACCCAACAAAGATTAAGTAGTAGTCAGATAAATATTTAAACATAATATTTTAAATGTAAACCTAACAAATGGAAATCTTAACTAGGTTTTCTAAAATTGGCCTCATTATAGACATTATTTGGTTTAGAAATGAATCCCCCTAAACCACCAGCAATTTCTATAATAGTGGTCATAACGGCAACATCCCAACCATTGACTCATCCAAGAAGCAAACAATGGCGCCCAAATCAAGTGCAGAGGTAAAGTATAGGAGTTTAGCCGTCACGGTTACAGAGGTGACTTGGATACAATCACTTCTTCTAGAACTAAATGAGTTTTGATATCAGTATTGCAATAGACAATTTTTGGTTTAAATCCTTCCTTGTCATATATAAACTAAAAAAAAAAAAAAAACTAAATTCTTTGTGTTTAGAAAAGAAAGCCACAACATTTGTGGCTGAGCACATAGAATTAGTAATTAAACTCCACTTGTGCTTTATGTGCACTCCATACCAATTGTGTCTTGATCTTTTTCAATATTGATACATTCATTGGTATCAATAGAATGGGATAGGAACCTAGAGAATGTTTGTTAATAAGGCTTAAGGTCGTTTGGTAAATAAAAAGTTACAAATAGAAACTAAAATAAAAATAAAAAAGTAATTTTATATATAAAAGATGACTCTTATACTCTTATTTAAAAAATAATAAAAAACTAATAATTATTGAATAATATTTATAAAAACATAATAAATATTATATAAAATTTTCTATTTATTTATTTTTAATGACATAGCAAAGGGGCAAATTTTGGTTAGAAACCATGATTTGAGAAAGAGAAAAAAATGGTATAATTACTACACTAAAATGGAGATAATAATTCTTTTATTATGTTAGATGTTGCGCAGCTCTATGGTAAATTGGGTTTTAAAATTTAAGAATTATATTTCTAATAAATTATGATTTAAAAAATTAATAATTATGTTATATTAATTAAAATATATTAATAATAAATATTTTTGTTATGGTGTATTATAACTAATATTATATTATATTAATAAATAACTCCAGTAAATTATATTAATAATATGAATCATAATTTTTTGTAGTTAAGTTTTTAAAATATATTATATATTATATATTTATAAGTAATTTTTAATTAATTAAAAAAAATCAAAACGTGTTATTACTAATTCCATCCAATAGGTCATCGGAACACGTGTTTCTAATTGCCTTTTTTTTTTTCAAATTTTGATTAATATAATATAATTAAAAAATTTGACAAAATTTTATAATAATTGATATAATTAATATAATATATAATACTAAATTTTTGAAATTCAAATTAGGTATTTTTTTATTAATAATAGTTATTAGTAATTAGTTTTTAGGATGATAAATGATAGTGGATGTAAATAATTAATAATATTTTTAAATGTTGTTCCATTTTTATTTGATTAATTTTTATAATTAATAGTTTTTTTGTATCTACTTTTGGCTTTCCACTTTTTCTGCATTTTCTAGGTTTAGTTTCTATTTTTTCTAGGTTTTCTAGCTTTAGTTTCTCCGTTGGTTTTTCTTTTTCATTGTTCTTCATCTTGTTCATATGAGCTTTTTGGCTTAGTTTCTTTGGTGATTCTTTCTTTTCATTTTCTTCATTCTGTTCATGGCTAATTGACCAATCTTTCTATATTCTTTCGAATAGCTGCTTCAAATAAATTATATCTACATTTACAATAAATTATTAGAAACAAATTCTTCTAAAAAATTGCAAATAAATGATTAAAACAAATCTTTACCTTCTGCAACACACTTGTAAATCAAAATAAAATGACACACGAAATGTGATCAAATACAATCTTTACAACCAATATAACGAATAAACAAATAAAATAAATCTTTACCTTTAGAAGAAATCTTTAATGTAAATCAGCTATTTGAAATAAAATCTTAATAAGAGGGAAAAATTTATTTTAGACAAAAAACAAAATAGCAGAGAAACGTAATAGAAAACAATAAACTCTGGAAAATGGAAGATAATACTACAGAAACTATTTACCTTGAAAGCGAATGAATACGAATGAAAAAGAAAATAGATATGAAATAATGAAATATGCAAAATAGAAAAGAAGAGAACAATACAAAATGCAAACAAAGAAAGAAAATTTATCAACAAAGAAAAGTATATGAATTTTAAAATAAGAGCATGAAATTGGTAAAATTTTTATGTGATTCGTGCCACTTAATTTCGATGTTTCCCTCATGGTGACAAATTGCCTTAATGTAGTTTTGTTTTGTTTTGTTTTGAAAATCAACAATTGTGTAATACAATTATTTCATTTTATATTTTATATATTTTAACTAATATAATAAGTTGATATATATACATGTATATGTAGATATATAATATGTTGTATACAAATTTTTTATTTAAAACTGTTAAAAAAATAATTGATAGCAATTAAAAATTTAATGAAAACATGAGGGAAAAAATAAAAATAAAAATATTAACATAACATTAATTAATTGTGGAAAAATAGAAACCATTAAAAAAAAACAAGATTTAATATCATCTTCATCATCTTAATCATTATTCTCCTTTTTTTTTTTAATGTCTAATATGAGAGAGATTTGGCCTATATGCATTTGTGTTTGGATATTGTTGTGATGAACTTAGGCTAGCTTATGAGTGTTGTTGATGAAGATTCATACATGCATATATTTGTGGTTGCAAATTAATCTTCTATTATTTTTCTTTGCTCTTCTAACTTAGCTTCATAAGTTTGTCTTGCATATTCCATAAATTCATTTCTTACAAAATCTTTTATATATGAAGAGTGAGTGAATGGTGGTACTTAGAATATTCTTGACTTTGGCTATGACCTGTACTTGAATTTCCAACTATATTATAGGACAAACTACCCAACCCAAAAATCGGTCCCTTTTTCTTTCCACTAGCCATTGCCATAAATAAATCCAAATCGTTTATAAACTCCTCTCTTTTTCACTTTAGTTTGTAACACATATACTCTTCCTAAAATAATAAATAGGATCAAATTTATAAATTTTGACTAATATATATTTAATAATTAAATACAACTTCACACTTACATATATAGATTATGATTTTTTATCAACCTATTGCCCCTCAGTCGATGTTTTAAGATAAACCTCAATGTATGTGGGCTCTCTCCCTAATTCTTTTGCCTTTTGATGTACAAAATAAGATATTAGCACTTAGTTACATATTTATAACATTGAGCATTATTGAAAGAAACAAAGTTAATTACTAATCTTCTAATATGCTCCATCATCGAAATAGACCCTCTTGTGTGAAGATGCACCAAACTCAGAAGTGGAGGCTTTATTTTTCTTTCTTTGCTCACTTCGTGAGCGAAACTTTTCACTATCCCAACTAATGCACAATTTGTTTTAGATGGATTCTCCAGTCCATCGAGACCTTTATCCAGATTTTTTAATAGTATGAATGATATCTTTTAAAAGATTAAGTACTCTTTACTTCAAGTTTTGTCAAACTACTCGCTTTATAGCTGTACTTGAGATTCTTTACTTAACCAAAGAGCAATGCAACAGAGTTCCTACGAATAAGTGCTAAACCTTTTTTTATTTATTAAATTTTTTGAACCAATTTAAACTTTCAACTTTTATTTTCTGTTGTATGGTTAAAATATTATAGAAATCTTGAACCTACTCGAAGATGTTGTCTTATTGACAAGGCCTAGATCAAAGAACTAAGGCATAAACAAAGACTAGTTACATCAATCTACAAGGTCAAAATCTTGTTGACAAGGTCTTCTAACAATATGCAACATTCTAGGTCAAACTTCAAACCTTAAACAAGCCAAAAAACTAAAGGAAATGTTGACAATACTTAAGAAATCAAAGTGGGCACTCTTAAGCAAAGTTACAATAATAATTCCTAAACTTCTACCTAAAAGCTCAACTACAAAATCATACTTTGTATAAGTTATTGTAAGCATTTAAGAATCCCTAAAATATATATAAATCTTATGAACCAAGCATCAAACCAATCCATGGCAAAAATAAGAATAATCGAGAGCAAAACCATGAAAATCATACTTTTCCTCATCTAAGCACCTATAAAACTTCCTCCCACTCTTCCATATTCCAAAATATGCCTAAATCAACATCTATAAATAAAAAATCCTATAGAAACAATTTGGCACACTAGGACAACACGTGCAAAATATTTTGATAGCAAATTTTACACAAAAGAGAGTAAACTACCATCTAAAACTAACCTTTAGTTATCTAATACTCCTAGGAACACTTCCATACACCTTTAGGCATATGATAACATCTACTTCTATCAAAGAACCCAAGAGAAAATGAAGAAAACCTAGCAAGAGACATAGGGCGGCAAGCATCACACACAAAGATCATGACAGTAGTAAAAATGCACCGAGCCACTATAATTCTAGGAGTTTTTCTCCATTGATCTCACACCAAGCTCACAAATCTCCCCCTTATTATTTTTGCGTTATCTCCAAGCACCCTAAATAGCTTTAAAGTAGCATAGAACTAAGGTCCTTGTTTTATGATAACATAAAAGCCAAAAATTAGAAAAATGACATTTAAAACTCTGTGTAAAGGTAAAAAATTTAACTACATCTAAAATTGGTCTGAAAACACTTGGAGCAAGTTTAAAACACTAAAGCAAGTTGTTTAGGTATAAAAGTCTCATACTTGGGTCCTAAATCAAAATTTGACCTTTCAACCCCTAATTTTGGCACTTTTTGGCTTCCAAATGATCTAGTACTTAGATTTTGCATTACCAAATTTTGCTTACACTTTCCAAAAGTTCTAAACCTTAACTACTATTTTTCTTTTACTAAAATAAACTTGCTCAAAGGGTAAAATCACAGTTTTTTTCCTTATATAAACAATTTGCTACATTGACCCATATAAAGCTAATTAATGGTAGCAAAGGAGTTAACTTGCATTTTACAAGGTTTTACCTTATCTAATCACATCAAAGATAAGCTAAAGGACTAAAGTAGACCTAAAATACCTCCAAAAGCCCAAAGTATCAATTAAGACACCTGCACAATAGCCACTAAGTTCCTAAATGTGCACATTTCAACTCATACATGCCTCAATGCATAACTAACTTGTTGTTTCCTATATATCATTAAAATTGGGATGTCTATCATCAAAATGAAGTTTTCATACTTCCAATTTCGAATATATTATAAGTTCATAGCATACACAAGAAAAATTACATTATGTATTCACAGTTCCTCCATATACATGCTTACATCCCAAAATAACCATTATAGCCCAAAAATAGAACATATGGAATATATATATATATATATATCATCATCATCAAAACTCATATTTATACATTAAAGACTATATACAACCTCCTACACTTCCCCTTGCAACCTTACTTAGGCTTTAGGTTGCTTCTTAAGCCTTTTATTTGAACTCTCCCCTAAAAAGATGTAAAAAAGCTCCCCTGAAAGGGTAAGATACACTTCGATTAATTGTCTTAACTTTGTAAAATATATTTCAAAGCAACAATGCACAAATAACTATTATGACATGCAAAGAAACATATTCATCATATAGGGCATATTTGATTGCGTATAAGAGTCACATAATAACATCATACATTACATATCATTATGGAACTCATCTCAATCATGCTCATCATACATTTCTCATTTATGTAGTAAGGCATCACCTTTTCACTAACATATTCCTTCCACCATTTAAAGAGTATGGTGAGACATGACTTTCTCATCAATTTCTAGCATATGCATCATCATTAAGTGGGAAGAAATGGCCTTCTCTTATAACATAACTTTTCACCATAAGAATGGTGAAGCGAGGCATGGGCTTCTCACTGATTTCATTTCATATAAGTCTTATAGTCAAACAAATAGCAAGAAAACTTATGAATAAGCATTTTACATAATAGTTTAAAGGAAATATATTTAGAAAGGTAATCAATTACCTAGATAGCGAGCAAGTACTCCTTAGCCACTCTTTAATAAGGAAAAACTCTAGTTCTTGCCACTGATATGCCTACTTTGACATGGGTACAACCATTAAAACAATCAAATCAATAACTAAGTTTGAAATTACTAATTTACTAGATAAGAAGCTATAAAATGTATATTCTTTACCTATGCTTGTATTCTTCCAAATACTTCTAATCTCTTCACTCCCCAATCAAAATTCTCTTTCAATTTGCCCTTACTTAACCATGATAAAAACATAACAGCCACCCAATTAGTACCATTTTATCATATTTAACAATAACTATTGAATATTTAAAGTAAATACTATAACCTTACTTCATTCCTTTAATTCTCATATAAATAAGCTAACTTTAAGCCTCTTTAATTCATTTTTAGTTCAAACTTGCAAAAGTTCATTACCTACCCATCCTTGGCTAACCATTGGTAAATTAAATTGAACTACAATTATACAAGGTTTCCCACTCTTTTCATCTTCCAAAACTTGGTCTAGAATAGTAGTAAAACACCCTTCATGTAGCATTATAAATACGTAATTAGAAAGCTATACCTTGATGAAAAATTCTGAATTTTTTTTCCTTCCTTCAAACCTCAGTTGAACCATGAAGCAATACTTTGTTTTTCCTTCAAGCCACAGTAAAAAATTTTGGCATATACCAAAGAAAAAATTAGATTTGGAAACCCCCCAATTTTAACTCAAATTATCTACCATGTACCTTTTAAAACATCCTCCCTTCAACTCCTTCCATTTGCATGAAGATATCTCCCCTTCACTTAATTTTCCTTCAGCTGAAATTGCCAACAAATCAGAAGGTAGAACCATCCAAAGGAAGAACACAAGATGGAGATGAATTTTTGTGAAGCTTGCCTTAACAAATTCCATCAATTTTCCCTCCATGCATGAACTTTTACCCATGGCACCATGGTTGCACATTTTCTCTCAATGAGAACTTCTTTCACTACACAAAGTAGAGTAAGATGAAATGAAATAGGGAGAAATGATTACAGATAAGGAATTTATTAATTTAATGGGTCAAGGGCTTGTTTAACTTGTCATTAATTCATAAAGAGTTTAATCTTTTATTAAGCGTTACTCTCTTACATAATTCATCTCTTTTAATGTATAACATTATATCATACCCAATTTCATATTTTAATTCAATTATCTCTCTCTTAAATGTTTAATTTAAATCTCTTAAATTTTAATTTAACTCACTTTCTCCTTAATTTTTAATTAGCTTGATATATTAGGATGTTACAAGTTCAGTCCAATCTAATGATTATTCTCGGGCTTCTAATAGTAATATCCCTAAAAAAATAGATGTTTCAATTAAAAATGAGATGAAACTTACAATTTCACAATTGTGCAATAAATAAGAAGAAAATTCACCTAAAACTCTTAAAACCATAATTGCTAATATGGTTTAGGGACATCTAACCAATAATTTCATCGAATTTCATATTTACTTTTAATAATATTGACAATGCACGTACCAACATCATTGTCATTCGGGTGAAACTTGATTAATAGATAAAATAGATATATATTAATTAAATTAGTAACAAATTAAAAATTATATTGATATTAAAAAATAAAAATATATTAAATAATAACCTTGAATTGTTGACTAATTGAATCAATTGTTTAGTAATTGTTGCTAGGGAATCAGATTCTTCTTGCACTAGATTAAGAGTATTTTAAGATCAATTTTGACCTCTACTTGAAGACACATTGTGTAATGTCTAGTTTTTGTTAAACGACGGAAACATGCACATTTTCAAAACAAGTCCCCTAAAATGAATTAGTTAAGGTCCCGAAAAATTTGAGCAACATTGTAGACTATAAAAATGAGAATTCTAGCCTTAGACAAAAGAAAAAATGGAGCTAGAATGAAGAAATAAATTTTGATGGAAAACCTACGAAACATAATGGTATTTTCGTAATTTTGACCAATTCTTGGAATTCACATAGGTGGGCTTTTTAAATCAATTTTTTGAATTCTCCAGGGTTCTCAAAGGCCTTGAAAACCATGAGAAGCCCCGGGACAGTTAAATCCCCTTCGGTGGATGTTTTTCAACGTTGGTGTGCTTGAACTTTGACAAATCCGTTTGGAAAGGTTTTAGCTCCGATTTGAGTGATTCCAAAGGCATTTTATTTAATTGGGAACCCAAATTTTATAATGAAAAAGAAAGTTCTAAAAAAAGAGCTAAAATAAAGGAGAAACGAAAATGCAAAGAACGAAGGGTAACATTAAAATTTTTGAAAAAATCACTTTCCTACACCTATATATAGGTGGCACCTCACACTCTCCCTCATTTAGCTTCAAATTATTTAGCCCCAAACCAGAAGAAAAACCCTAAGAGAGAGGCACACAAGAGAGGAAGAAGAAGGAGAAGAAAATCCAAGGTTAAGGTATGTTTTCATGGTGATTTTTCATGCTTTTCTTCATCCACACCTCCTCTCCTCCCTTCTCCTTTGTTTCCTTTGATTAAAATGGGGTTTATAAATCTGATCCAAGGGAGAAATTCAAGGAAAATTTTGGATTTGAAGAGAAGAGTTTGGAGAAAGTAAGATTCAAGACAAAATAAGCAAGAAAACTAGGTAAAATTTCATCATATGGTTGCTATTCTTGATTCCTCTTCTTTTCCAATTCAACACACATAAGGAACCCTAGTAGGATCTGATTTTTAAGCCCAAACAAGCATGAATCTTAGGTATTTGATGGAGAAGAACAAGAATATACAAAGAAAACAATAAGATACTCATTAGATTTCAAGATGCGAATTCTAGGGTTTTATGTACACCTTGTAAAATCTGACCTTATGTGATGATTCCTAGGTTTAATTAAGAGTTTAAATGAGTTCCTAAGATCCCTAAGATGCTCCCCACATGCTTCCTTCTTCAAGAAAACAAAGAAAACTCCAAGGAGCTGTAAATCATGCATAGGCTCAGCCAAAGGGAGTTCTCATAGCTAGGGGGAGTTTAAAATTTTTATAAGGCCATTCTTGAGTCATATTTGATGAATGAAAATGAAGGGAGGCCTTGGAAAAAAATTTAGAACTCATAGAAATTAATTTGGTATTTTAGGTTCCATATTATGCCCTAAATAAGCAACATGATGAAAGACCCTTTGTTTTAATTGTGTGATGACTCCAAGAGGCTTAAAAGGAGTCAAGAATCATATTTGAAAGGAAAGAATGGAGCCTAGAAATTATTTGAGAGGTATTGCTTCATTAGGTGCATTTATGGACCATAATGGGAGTTATAGAGCAATCTAGTATTTAAGCAAGTTATATGGCCTTAGAGATTGTTTCATGAACCTAATTGGCTTCCATAAATTGTATTTAGAATAAAAGAAACCATTTCCACAAGCTTGTGGGTGTGTGTGGCCGAAAATGGAGGCTTGAATTCTAAGGAAAAAGTGTGTAATTGTATACAAGGTAGCTCTCTCCACCTTCTTTTATGCATAAATGTGTGTTTAACTTGTCTTAGAATGTGTGTATGTGTATTTTCAAGCCATGAAAGCATGCTAGCATGATTTTATGTGCCATTACTTCATGATGACATGTTATGTTTTCAAATGAATATATGATGTTTGTTGAGTTTATTTGAGTGTGGAGAGGCCAAGAACTCTTGACCATGGTGAGGATGAGGCAAGAACCCTTGAGATTGGTTGAGACAAAGTAAAGAGTCTCCTAAAATCAAAGTGGGCTCCTAAGAGTATGTTTGAGTCCAAAGCTCTTAAAGAATGGGTGAGGTAAGTCTAAAATCCATAAAGAAAAGTGTGAGACCAATCCAAACACTTGATAAGCTCTTGAATGTATTGTATGACTTGTTCACATACCAGGCTTGCTTCTTAAATGTTCATGACTTCCATTTTATCTATACATGCATTTTTAAGGCTTGCTTTGCATATATTATGTATAGTTGAATGGGAGATGAGCTATTAGGATTCTTTGAATCTCATTCCCTCCTCTCCAATGACCTAATATGCTAGGTGGGCCGAGTGGACATGGCAATGGGAGCCAACTACCTTGAGGAAAGAAGATTGACATCAATATGTCTAGTTTTTGCCTTTTTGAACCATAATGATACTTAATGATGTATATTATTGTTGTAACTGGTTTATGACCCTTGAGACATATGTAATTATGCTATCATGTGTTGCAGGAATGAAAGAATATGTTATATGAATGATGGAATGTAAATTGAGTATGTTATGGCATTATAGCTCTATGAATGGCTTTATGGAAATATGTATGTCTGGATGAGAAGGCCAAAATGAGATACATGAGGTTTGGAACTATTTGGGCAGCTCACACAAGTCCTAAATGTACTTTTAGACTTGCCCAAAAGGTGCCAAAGCCAAAAGAAAACCATTTGGTCACTTTGGTATCCCATATGGAGCCAAAAATGACCATAATAGAACCCTATGTCACTTTTTAGCCAAATGAGTTGTTCTTGATCTAAGATTTGGCATGCAATTAGGTCTCATTGAGAGCTTTTTAGGAAACTAAAGATAATAATTTTCAGAGGTCTATAGAATATTTGAGAATATTTCAAAGTTGGCAATTTTTTTAGTTTTGGTTTGCTGCACTATTCATTTGGTCCAAAAATAAATTCTATTACACAAGGCTCAAACGATGTCCAATTTCACAAAATTTTATACAGAGAAACTAGACATTTATAGTAACTCGTGCCAACTAGAAGCACCTCATGGAGTCTAGAGAGGGAGATATGAATTTTTGAACATTCTGTCCAGTATCAGAAATTTTTTCCAACTTGAGTTACTGTTATATTAAATTACGAGGTCTAGGCATAATGAACTGGTTTAGAAATATTTTTTCCCTCTAGCTAACATACACATCTTTCCAAATTGATATCATTTGCATAGATTGGATTTTTGTGGAATTAATTGGACATTTTTAAAGTTTGTTGCAAAATTTTGTAATAGTTCCAGAATTCAATTTGACCTCTGGACCTTTTCGGATGTCAAACGTTCTCTGTGATGAATGTTATGGTCTAGACATATTTTTAGTGTGAAGTAGACATCTGTTTCTAATAATGTATAATTTTGATTTTTCTAGAATTAGTTATGATTTTTCAAAGTTTGCTTAGAAAATGGGCCAGTTCTGGCTAAAAATGCACTTGATTATTTTGAGCTCTCCTTTGATTTCTATGAGTTGTGGGCCACATTTTATAATACAAATGAGTTGTATTAATGTAAATAAATATGAGAATATATAGTATGAGCTCACACAGTCCACGTAACATCGAATGAAATTTTTAAACATGACGCAACGCGAAAATAATCATTATTTTATTCCCTTTTTCTCTACACTTTCATGGAAGTGATGATGTGAAGCCTATGGATGTTATGAAATGAGCTAGAATTTGTGGTGTTACACACTACAAGGAATCTTTGTTGAAATTACAGAAATTAAAGAAGAAAGACTACTCTTAAATATGGAAGAAGAGAGACTAGTTTGTAGAAGTGAAATAAGAATGATACTAAGGCTTCGCAGTTGTAGGTTAGAACATACAAAGACATACTTATATATATATATATAACCAATGTAATCAAGAGAGCTTCAATCAATTGTCATCAAATTTATCAATTGAAGTACATGAAAAAACATTATAAAAACTCCCAAAACAAACTAACATTCACTTGTTATTTCAAAAAAAAAATTAAAGAAAAATGAAACAAAACTAACATTTTTAAGGGAAAAATATAAAGTACAAAGATAATAATTAAATATAATATCTTTATTGACTTCAACCAATGTTCTCTAGATGATATTTGTTAATTTGTTGTTGCATATTCTATATTAATTCTTCATTTATGCGCATTTGCATTTTGTATGACTCAATTAAATGGTCAATATCTTTATGTAATGTCCCTTGTAGGTATATAGCATTAATGTCACTTAAATATGATTTGAAATATGTAAAGACCCTAATCCCTAATAACAGTAATTAATCTTAATTACATATTAATAATTATAAATCAAGGTCCAGTTTCATCACAGTTAATTAAATTAAGAGAAAGCAGGAAAATTTGAATTATGATATTATTAGAGTCATTAACCAAACCATCACAACTATTTAAATGTACAAGTGAATCTAATTATTAATAAGAAGACTTTGATTTATTTATCTATCAATTTTAGCTCACAAAATATTCTTATAAGTGCTTCCAAGTCATCACTTAATATTATGTTAAGAAAAACCAAGGTTACTAAGTCAAAATAGGAGTTTGGGAACTTTCGCCATGACTTGGACCTTCCTCACCATGGCTAAGTTAGTTACTAAAACTTAAAATAAGTTTTTTATCTTGCACCATAGCCTAAGATTTTTACACCATGGCGAAGTTGCTCTTGGGTTCAACCTTCGTGAATCTCATTGCAACGGGAGCACCTCTTAGAGCTACTATACAAAATTTTATGATTCACGCTATAGTGAGCTATACTTGCGCTGTGGCGAAACTAGCTTCTAGAATACTCATCACTTGATTCCCTCAACTTGCGCATGGCGAGGTTGCTCTCTGTTACCCTCCTTGGACAACTTTTTCATTTTGTGTTATGATGAAACCCTTTGCTGTGACTCATCTTATTTTAGCCATGGCATGACCCTCTTCTGCACCATTTCTCCCTAAGTTTCATCCCATACACTCCAACTCTCATTCTAGTAATACTCTAGGACTACTTTACCTCAATTTGTAAGACTCTAATAGCATTTATCAACTTCTAATATGCCTTACCTTACTAATTCAAGACTTAGATATTGATTCCTACTCACCAAATTATCATACATAAGCAATTTATGTATCAATGATAGCAAGAAGATTTAATAACTATCAATATTATCATTCAAGTATATATTCCATTAGAGGTTCCAAGTATCACTAATTTAAGTCAACATTTAATATATCACATGATTACATTTCCAAATAGTAAACCATATAATTGGATCAATAAGGTTCTACATCAAATATTGTAAGTTTATACACCAGATACCAATTTAGTATGAGGTCTAACTCTTCAATAAATACATTTTAGGTAATCAAAACACAATCTCCTACATTTGGCAACATGATTACATGATGATGCTATTCAAAGAGTAATAAAATTAGCATCTTTACTAGATTAGACCCATCCAAGTGCAAAACTTCCCACACAGTCTTAGTACATGGATGTTCATCCACTTGCTTGCCCTTATCTTTACCCGAAGAGCTTTCACCTGATAGCATTATCCTATAAAACGGAGTGGGATACAAATTTCAGTAACCAAAGTCAAATTCTATTCATATATTCTAATTTAATTAATATATGTACATAAAATTAGATAAGCATAAAAAAATATACCAGTCATATTAGCAAATAAAATAATTAGTCTATTAGTGACTACTATCATATACTAGCAATTACTTTTCACATGTTAAATGCCATTAACACTAGGAGAGGTCTATCCATGGCACCAACTCCCCAATGAGCATAACTTAGGCTCAGTGCATTCAAGGATCTAATCATAATCTGGTGCCCGATCAAAGTACGATGCACAGGTGGCAGTCACACCATAGCTCTACCATGGACTCATTAAGCCTAAACACAACATATTAGATAACTAACTAATTCATTTAACATTCAAAATCACACATGTACAACTAATATAAAATTAAAATAGATATATGCATGGAATTAACATTAACCTCAGTCACCTCACTTGTAGACAATTTCTTAAGAACTAACAACAATGCTACCTTAGCCTATGAACACAAAATCATATCATTACCATTCCTATTCATCAATTATAACAACAATCCAGTACTCAAATAATTAAACCACTAATAGCTACAAAGAGGACACTTACCCAGCCACTACAATAACAAAAATTCGGATTTTGTCTTTCTTACACCAGAGACCTTAAAATATCACCTTAAATTATGGATATTTTAGCATAGAAATAGATTCATATCATAAGTAAGCTATTGGGGTTTTTAACTTGTAGTAAATGCATCAAAATAAGAGTTTATACTCACCCAATATCCCTCATAACCTTAACCTCCAAAAATCTTCCAAGAAAACACCAAACAATACATTTCAAATTTTGGGTGTAGTGAACATGCTCCAAATGAAAAACCAATTAGGTCAAATTGAAGAGGAAGAGGAGGGGTTTAAATTTTATAACACTCACATTGGCTGAATCTTGGTCTATATAGGGGAAATATGGCAAAAAAGATGGTGAAAAACCTAGCCTCTAAGGGACCTCCGAATTTGCTTCTTGTGTTTCTTGTATGTTTTGTTTATGTAGAGTGAAGGGGGCTATCAAAGGCTTAGGGTTTAAGTTTGGGTCCTATTTAGGTTATAGGTTACCCCAAAGGCCCAAATCCACATAGGGTTTTAAATGTTTGTCTTGCTAGGTCAAATTTTATGAGTTGGGTTATGAAATTTTGATTGGATTAGACCAAGTTTCAAGAGTCCATCTAATTTGGGTCTATATAAATGAATGTTGGACCAACTATAAGAGTTTATGTGAATTGAGTTTACACCTGATATCATTGGGCTTTCATTAGTCTTTATCCATGACAGACTTAAATTAATTATGAGCCTAGATGAAGTTTCTAACCTAATTGAATTTTAAACCTATATTAATTATGTGATGACCCTAATTTTTAATCATTGTAATTAAGGTTAAACATGTGATTAATAACCATAAAGTAGGGTTACATATCATTAAGACTAATTACATTATGAAAATATGAAAAAATTTGAACCTTAATATTATTAGAGTCATCAATCATATAATTTTAAACATTTACGTACCTCAAGGAAAATAAACATTCATTTATGAGCTTTGATTTTATTACCTATTGTTTCCAACTCACATTCATCTTCAATTAATGTTTCTAAGTCACCCCTTAGGGTTACCATATGAAAAACCATGATTTCTAGGTTAGAATGAGGGTTTTGGGATGTTTGCCGTGGCCAATTCTCCTCAGCTTCACCCCTCGCATTGTTATCGCTACGGCGAGTTAGACCTTCACAGTGGCCAACCTACATGGCGCTGTGGCGAAGAAGCCTCCTAGAACCTCCCTTGCTGGCCTCTCGTTATTGGCCGCGGCCAATACCTTCTTTCGCCGCGGCCAATTCCTCTCTGGAATGCTTGGCTCATTTTCATAAAATTTCACCGCGGCCAATTCCCCACTTTGCCGCGGCGAATTTCCCTCTGGACGACTTCCAATTTAGTCTCTCACATTTTGCAGCGGCTAATTCCATATTCGCTGCGGCAAATTGCTCTCTGGTACTCTTCTTAGGCAACTTCGCCACTATTGGTCGCGGCTAACAATATTTTGGCCGCGACCAAATGCCTTCTGACCCTACTACTCTTAAAATCTTGCCTCATACTCTCCACTCTCCTTCCAATAATCCCCTAAGGTCACTTATCTTAAATTATGCAACTCTAATGGTGTTTATGCACCTTATTTACCCAGCTATTCTATCATCACTAGTTCAAAACTTAAGTATGAATTCCTACTCATCCAACTACCATATGTCAGCAATTTCACAGATTGATATTAGCAAAAATTACATAAGCTTCCAACAATTAACATTCAAGCATACATTCCGTTAAGGTTCCATACATCTCTGATTCAAATCAATAATCTAATATATTATAGAATTTCATTACTCAAATGGTCAATATATCATAGGTTCACTAGCCAAAATGAGTGTCAAGGTTCATACATCTATCAACAGCTAATGTAAAGCCTATTTCTCATTAGTTACATTCCATGTTATCAAAATACAATCTCCTACACTTGGCAATACAGATACATGATGATGTTATACAAAGGTTAACAAAAATTAGCATATACTCTATTATACTCAAACTAAGTGTAGCTCCCTACACCAGGCCTCAACTTATGGATGTTCATCCACTTGCTTGCCCTTATCCTTACCCGAAGAACCTTCACCTGAAATGTTTAATCCCATAAAACAGGATGAGATACGAATCTCAGTAACCAAAGCAATTCTATCATATATTCCAGTTTAATTAGCATACATGCATAATTTCACATAAACATCAGCAAAATACTAGCCATATCAGTAAATGAAACAATTAGGCTATCATGATCACTATCCTATACTAGTAATCATATTTTCACATATTAAAGGCTATTAACACTAGGAGAGGCCCGTCCACGGCACTTACTTCCCATTGAGCATAACCAGGGACCAGTGCATCTGGGGTTTGATCATAACCCAATGCTCGATCGAAGTATATGCATAGGTGGCAGTCGCACCACAGCTCCACCATGGACTCACAAGGTCCAATCACAATATAATGATAGCCAACCAATTCATTCAACATTTCAAATCATTCATATACAACAAAATATGAAATTAAAATAGATATATATATGTAATTAATATAAACCCGGTTACCTCACCTGTAGGCAATTACAACAGCCACCAATGGTATAAAATCTCCCTATAATCATAGCATCAGATAATTACTACTCTAATTCATCATTAACAGTTACAACAAGTACCCAAAGAATTTAAAATGCTAATGACTATCTAAGAATCACTTACCCAGCCACTACAAGTTTCAAATTCGGATTGAAATGTCCTCTACCAGAAACCTCAATATTTCATCCAAAATCCTGAGCAAATTTGTACAAAATTAATACCCATATTATAATCAAGTCATTAGGGTCTCAAATAAGTAGAATTACCTCAAAAAGAAGAGTTCATACTTATCTAATGATAGCCCTAGCCTCAACCTACGAATTTCATCAAGAAAATCTTAAACACCACATTTCAGATTTTGGGTATGGTGAAAATACTCCAAATGAAAAATTAATCAGACCAAAATGAAGAGAAAGATGAGAGATTTAAGTTATATAACTATTACCTTAGCTAATTTTGAGCTTAGAGGTGAGAAATTGTGGATTTATGCCAAGAACCCTAAAGCCTCCTTTGGACCTCTGAATTTTGAGATTTGTTTGTGTTTCAAAAAAATAGGATAGTAGCTGAAGCATTTAAGGTTTTAGTTGGGTTTAAGTTGGGTCAAATATGGGTCATGGGTTGCTCCAAACTCTAACTCCTAATGAGCTTTGAGTTTTTGCTTTGTTGGGCCAACTCTTATGTATTGGGTTGTTGAAATTCTATTGGGTCAGAATAAGTTTTAAGAGCTCAAAGGTTTTGAGTCTGCACAAGGGTTATTGGGCCAATTATAAGAGCCTATACTAGATGGATCTTGGGCCTCTATCAAATTGAATTATATTGGGCCTGCACCTAGCTTATTGGGCATCCATTAGCCTCTTATCATAATCTCCTACATTAATTTGGGCCTAAATGAAATTTCTCTCCCAATTAAATCTCAAACCCATATTAATAATTTATTTTTTTAAAATTTTCATATACTTAACTTATCCGATTATTCTATATTAATTATTTCTAATTAACCTAATCTATAATTAACACCTTAATTAATTTTTAGGGTGTTACAAATTATCTATTTCTCCATAAGCTCATATTTGCATAGCTTGCCTAATTATTCCATAACAATTATTTTTAATTAGTCCAAATCTATTATTAATACCTTAGTTAATTTTGGGGTGTTATATTCTTCCCTCATTTTAAAAATTTTGCTCTCAAAATTAGACATACCTTATTCAAATATGGTAGGATAATCTTTCTTTATTGCTTCCTTTGTCTCCTAAGTTGCTTCATCCAAAGTAAGCCCCTTCCATACCACCTTCACTAGGAGGATATCCTTGTTATGTAGCTTTTTAACTTTTAAGTCCGCAATCCTTTTCAATTTAACCACATAAGACAAGTCATCTTGTAGGTGCACACTTTCATGCTCAATGACATGCGAAAGGTCCAAGTTATACTTTTTCAATTGGGACACATGGAACACATGGAACAATTTGGCTAGATTTAGAGGTAAAGCAACTCTATAGGCTACAGGTCCTATCTTCTCAAGGATTTGGAAAGGACCAAGATAATGAGGACTGAACTTTCTTATCTTGATAGACCTACCATATTCGTTATCAGGGTAACCTTAAGGAACATATAGTCTCTTGCCTTAAATTTTAAGGGTCTCCTTCTCTTATTAGTGTAGCTCTTTTGCCTACTTTGGGCAGCCAACAACTTCTTCCTAATAAGCTCTATTTAATGGGTGGTTTGGTCCACTATATCCGGACCTAAAATACTCCTTTCACCAAGCTTTACCCAACACAATGGTGATCTACACTTCCTGCCATAAAATGCCTTAAAGGGTGTCATATGGATACTGGAATGGTAACTATTATTATAGGCAAACTCAGCTAAAATCAAGTACAGATTCTAATTTCCCTTTAACTCTAGCACACTGGCCCTGAGCATGTCCTCATGGGTCTAAATGGTCCTCTCAGTCTGTCCATTTGACTGAGGATGATAGGAAGTGCTAAAATTAAAACTAGTGCCTAAAGCTTCTTGTAAAGACTGCCAAAATTTTGATGTAAACCTAGGGTCTTTATCTGACATAATACTATTAGGGACACCATGTAGTCTTATAATCTCATAAACATATAATTGTGCTAATTTATCTAAAGGATAAATGGCTCTAATAGGTAAAAAGTGGGTAGACTTTATCAATCTATCCATAATCACCTAAATGGCATCATAACCTGGGGATATCCTAGGTAAACCCATCATAAAGTTTATGGATATACTATTCTATTTCCACTCCAGAATCTCTAAAAGGTGTAACAAGCCTATGGGTTTTCGGTGTTCAATATTAACCCTCTGACAAACTAGACATTTAGCAACAAAGTCAATTATGTTCGACTCTATTCCAAGCCACCAAAAACTCTTCTTAAGATCTCTATACATCTTAGTGGTGACCAGATGAATAGTATACCTACTCTCATGAATTCTGACAACACTATATTCCTTAACTCTTCATCCTTGGGTATGTACACTCTACCTTGGTACTTCACTAAACCATCCTTTGATAGGTCAAAGTCTCTAACCTTTCCACTCTCCAATTGCTCTATAATATTTCCTAAATGTTCATCTAGCTTTTTTGCCTCTTTAATTCTCTTCTTAAAGTCATTCTTTATCCTCAATTGCCCCAAAAGTAGGCTACTAGGGTGTATTGGAATGGACAAATTCAAATCTCTTAACTCCTCAACTAACTTTTACTCTATAAGCATCATCATCATCATGTGAATATATTTCCTACTCAAGGCATCGATAACCATATTTGCCTTCACAAGATGATACTTTAAAGAGAAGTCGTAATCCGTGAGAAACTCTATTTATCTTCTTTGCCTCATGTTCAATTCCTTTAAGTTAAACGAGTACTTCAAACTCTTATGGTCACTATACACCTCAAATTGTGCACCATAAAGATAGTGCCTCCAAATCTTAAGGGTAAAACAAAAATGGTGCTATCTTTAAGTCATGAGTAGGATAATTCTCCTTATGATATCTAAGTTGCCTAGAGGCATAGGCTATCACCTTATCTTATTGCATCAAAATACACCCTAATCTTTTCTTAAAAGCATCACTATAGACTGTAAAAGTCTCTTTAAGGTCGGGTATCACTAATACAAGTATGGTGGTTAACCTATCCTTAAATTCTTGAAAGGCATTCTTACACTTAACATCCTACACAAATGGCTGGTCCTTCCTAGTTAACTTAGTCAAAGGCATGACTAATTGAGAAAATTCCTTAATGAATCTTCTATAGTAGCTAGCTAGACCTAGGAAGCTATGGATTTTAGTCACCATCTTGGGTCTCTCCCAATTCAATATTACTTTTACCTTGCTAGGATCTACTGCTACCCCTTGTTTCGATATCACATGACTTAAGAATTTAACTTTTTGTAACCAAAATTCACATTTGCTCAACTTAGCATACAACTGATGCTTCCTCAAGGTCTGATGAACTATCATAAGATGCTCTTCATGCTCTTCACCATTCATAAAATATATAAACATGTCAACAATGGACACTACTACAAACCAATTAAGATAGGGTTTAAAGATCCTATTCATATAATCCATAAAAATAGTAGGGGCATTGGGCAACCCAAAAGGCATGACTAAGAACTCATAATGACCATATTGCATCCTAAAGGCTATTTTAGGTACATCCTTAATCTTGACTCTAAGCTAGTGATATCACAATCTAAGTTCAATCTTTGAAAAGATTGACGTTCCAACTAATTGGTCAAGCAAATAATCAATTCTAGACAAAGGGTATTTATTTTTTGATAGTCACTTAGTTCAATTACTTATAGTTAATACAAAGTCTAAGGCTACCATGTTTCTTCTTGACAAATAACACTGGTGCTCCCTACGGAGACACCCTTAGCCTAATGAACCATTTCTCAAGCAACTCTTATAATTGACTTTTCAACTTAATTAACTCGGCAAGCACTATTCTATATGGAGCCTTGAAAATTGGACCTATACCGGGTAGCAAATCAATGAAGAATTTTAACTTTCTCTTTAGAGGTAGCTAATTAAACTCTTTAACAAAAGTTTTAGGAAACTCCATAATCATAAGTCTATCCTCCAACCCATCATCAACGTTAACATACAATGAAAAGAATACCTTAAATCCTTGGTAATTGATCTTAAGGTACCTCCTGACGTGGGCGACAGATACACAAGTAAGCTCCGTCACAGGACAAGTTTGAAGTATATTGGCAAGTAAAGAAATAGTCTGACAGTTACAATTAAATATCACATTATTAGCCGATAACCAGTCTATACTAATGATTACATCAAAGTCATATAAAGGGATACAAATCAGGTTAAAAGTAGTACAATGGCTATCTAATTGTATGATACAATTCAAGCACACAACAAATGTAATCATAGAATATCCAGTAGGGGTAGACATAAATAATTCAAAAGGCAATAGGAAAATTTTAAGATCTAGATGCTTAATACAGTTATATGAGATGAATGAGTGAGTTGCACTTGAATCAAACAATGCATTTACAACATGGTTATTGACAAGTAAAATACCTCAAATTAAACTAAGGGATTTACTAGCCTTTTGCTGTGTAAGTGCAAACACCCTTCCTTGTGTAGGTGGTTTAACATATAAAGCTAACTTTCTTGACATCGCACAAGTCTATGCATAGTGTCTAAGCTTCCCATAATTATAGCACACCAGGCATGGTCCATTACCATGGCTCTTCCCACATTTTTCACAAGTTGATAGGATACTAGCTATGCTTTTTGGGGGTCCCATACTTCTTCTTTGAGGAATATTCCTTAAGGGTGGTCTCCTACCCTAAGAGCCACTGTCACTGCTGGCTCTTTTTTTACTTACGCCTCTAAAGGGCTCCATGTCCTAGTCACGCTTATCCTATAGGGTTTTCTTCCTTTTGGTCTCACTTTCATTCAAAGCCCTTTCCGTCACCCTATACTTCTCCATTAATTCATTAAAATTGCATATCTGTAGGGACATAATCTTGTCCTTCAACTTTGACTTTAGACCTTTCTTAAACTTGTCGGTCTTTCATAGCTCATCATCAAATTGTCTCAAATAGGAGGAAAAGTGAGACAATTGGATGAATTTGGTCGCATATTGATCCATATTCATGTCCCTTTATTCAAGGAAGTTAAACTCAGCTTGCTTGTTAGCCTTTACTAATGATAAGAAAAACTTATCCTCAAAGGCAATTTGGAAACTCTCCCATGTCAAGGGTATTCCCCTTGAAGTTAATAATCTGGAAGCACTCCTCCACCAATGTTCAGCCTTACTTTCTAACTTATATATAACCAACTTTGCTTTTTGCTTGGTGGTACAAGTCATGACCTCAAAGATCTTCTCTACCTGCATCAGCCACCTCTCAACCTTCTTAATATCTAATTCCTTCAAGAGTGATAGAGGATCAGCCTTTCTAAACTTGGCCATCACAATAGAAAAGTTAGCATTCTCTCCTTGGTGTCCCATACCAAGATTTTGACTAGCATTAACACAGTTCCCCATTGGTACTTCTTGATTTTATTTGTTCATATTCTTATGTACAACACCTGAATAGTGGTTACATAAGCCTCCACTTGCTCTTGAAGTAGGTTGGTCATTGCCCTAATTGTAGCTTCATAGGCCTCAGCTTGCTCCCTCATACGATTAGCCATTATAGTTATGGCCTCTTGCACTTCTCTTAGCATCTCAACAGTTTTTCTATGTGTAGCCATATCACTCTACAATGGCACAAGCATAACCAAAAGTATCCCTTATTAAGCTACAGTTTAAAGACAATCCAACATAACTCCACTCATAACAAGTATATATACAAGTATAAGAGACATCACTATATCACAATGTTTCTATTCTTAACATACATGTATTATAATTGCCAAGTATTCTAACCATAAGGTTCTAAATCAAACATAATTGCTTGAACCATTACTTTGATACTAAATGTAATAACCCTAATCCCTAATAGCAGTGATTAAGGTTAATTGCATGATTAATAATTGTAAATCAAGGTCCAGTGTCATCACAGTTAATTAAATTAGGAGAAAGCATGGAAATTTGAACCTTGATATTATTAGGATTATTAACTAAACTATCACAACAATTTAAGTATACAAGTGAATCTAATTATTAATAAAAAGCCTTTGATTTATTTATCTATCGATTTTAACTCACAAAACACTCTTATAAGTGTTCCCAAGTCATCACTTAACATTATTTTAAGAAAAACCAAGGTTTCTAAGTCAAAATAAGAATTTGGGAACCTTTGCCACAATATGGACCTTCCTTATTGCAGCTAAGTTAGTTATTAGAACTTAAAAACCAAGTTTTTCATCTCGTACCATAGTTTAAGATTTTTATGCCATGGTGAAGTTGCTATCGGGTTCAACCTTGACAAATCTTCTTGTGGCAAGAACACCTTATGGAGTTACTATACAAAATTTTATGATTTACACTGCAATGGGCTATATTTGCATCACGGTGAAACATTTTGCACCGCAATGAGGTTGCTCTTTGTTACCCTCTTTAGGCAATTTTTTTGTTTTATGCCATGGTGAGACACCCACGCCGTAGTGCTCCTTGCCTCTGGTTGACCCTTCATAGTGACCTAGCTTATTTTGGTCATGGTGTGACCCTCTTCTGCACCATTCCTCTCGAAGTTTTATCCCATACACTCTAACTCTCACTCTAGTAACACTCTAAGTCCACTCTATCTTAATTTGTGACACTCTAATAGTATTTATTTATTTGATTTACTTAACATACCTAACCTTACTAATTCAAGACTTAAATGTTGATTCCTACTCACCAAACTATCATACATAAGCAATTTATGTATTAATGACAGCAAGAAGAATTCATAACTACTAACATTATCATTCAAGTATATATTCTATTAGAGGTTCCAAGCACTGCTAGTTTAAGTCAACATCTAATATATCACATGATTACATTTTCAAATAGTAAACCTATAATTGGATCAATAAGGTTCTACATCAAATATTGTAGGTTCATATGACGAATACCAATTTAGCATGAGGTCTAATTCCTTAATACATTCTAGGTTATCAAAATATAATCTCCTACACTTGGTAATATGATTACATGATGATGCTATTCAAAGAGTAACAAAATTAGCATCTATGTTAGATTGTTCCCATCTAAGTGTAGAACTTCCCACACATAGTCTTAGCTTATGGATGTTCATCCACTTGGTTTCCTTTATACCTAAAGAGCCTTCACCTAAAAGTATTATCCTATAAAATAAGGTGACATGCAAATCTCAATAACCAAAAGAAAATTCTATTCATATATTCCAATTTAATTAATATATGTGCATAAAATCATATAAGCATAAGAAAATATATCAATCATATTAGCAAATAAAACAATTAGGTTATCAATGACTACTATCCTATACTAACAATCACATTCCACATGTTAAAGGCCATTAATACTAAGAGAGGTCAGTCTATGGCACCAACTCCCCAATGAGCACAACTTGGGCTCAGTGCATTCAAGTGTCTGATCATAACCCGATGCCCGATTGAAGCACGATACACAAGTGGCAGCCACACCATAACTCTCCTATAAACTTACAAGATCCAAACACAATATATGAAATAGCCAACCAATTCATTTATTATTCAAAATCACATATGTACAGTAAATATAAAATTAAAGTAGATATATGAATGGAATTGTAGAGAATTCCTTGAAAGCTAACAACAATGCTACCTTAGCCTATGAATACAAAATCATATCATTACTATTCCTATTCATTAATTATAGTAGCAATCTAATGCTCAAAGAATTAAACCACCAATAACTACTTAGAGGACATTTACCCAGCCATTACAATAACAAAAATTTGGATTTTATCTTTCCTGTACCAGAGACCTTAAAATATCACCCTAAATAATGGATATTTTCACATAGAAATAGAGTTCGTATCATAAGTCAGCTATTGGGGCCTCTAACTAGTAATAAATGTATCAAAATGAAGAGTTTATACTTACTTAATATCTCTCCTAGCCTCAACCTCTGAAAATCCTCCAAGAAAACATCACACAACATATTTTAGATTTTAGGTGTAGTAAAAATGTTTTAAATGAAAAACCAATTAAGTCAAATTGAAGAGGAAGAGGAGAGTGTCAAGTTATATAACACTCACCTTGGCTAAATCTTGGTCTAGATAAGGAAAATAGGGCTAAGAAGATAGTGAGAAACCTAACCTCTAAGGGACCTCCAAATTTGCTTCTTGTGTTTCTTCTGTGTTTTTTTTTTTTTTTGCATAATGAAGGGGGCTATTAAGGCCTTAGGGTTTAAATTTCGATCTTATTTGGGTTATGGGATGACCCAAAGGCCCAAATTCACATGGGGCTTTTAGATTTTTATCTTGCTGGACCAAATTTTGTGAGTTGGGTTATAAAATTTTGATTGGGTTAGGCCAAGTTCTAAAAGTCCATTTAATTTGGGTCTACATAAATGAATGTTAGGCCAACTATAAGAGTTCATGTAAATTTGGTTTGCACCTAATATCATTGGGCCTCTATTAGTTTTTATTAATGACACATTTAAATTAATTATAGACCTAGATGAAGGTTCTAACTTAATTGAATCTTAAACCTACATTAATGATTTATTTCTCCATAAACTTGTATTCACATAGCTTGCCTAATCCATAATTAATACCTTAATTAATTTCAGGGCATTACAAAATTAAACAATGGATTGTATATATGTTTGAAGTATGATCTTAGCTTATATGATGTGAAATACTTCCAAAACCATATACCATATATAAATATCTAGTGTTTTAGAAGCTAAATAGAAATTGATATTGTAATATAATGGGACCATAAAGTAAAGTAAAAGCCAACTGAGAATAAAATACTAATTAGAGCATTTAAAAATATGGTTAGGAAACTAAGAATGGCTTAAAATTAGAGCCAAAATGGCTTAACATAACAAACCGAAAAATGTAGTGACAAAATTGTAATTGTGCCCAACTTTTTAAAAACTTAAAGGAGGAAGTTTTAAATTATAAAATTGAGCTCACTGGGGATTCCAGAGGCATAGAAAATCATAGGGACCATCAGAATAGTTAAAAGTTCTTTCGGTGTGCAAATTAGGTCGTCAATTGATTTAGATTTTGAATGGATCATTTAGGATTGTTATAAATCTTATAAATTTGAAATAAAATATTTTTAGTAAACTAGAAGACATAAATTTTATAATTAAAAAAATGGTTTTAAACAAAGATTTAAAATAAGCTTAAATGGGGAAATGGAAATAGAAAGATAAAATTGGAAATTGAAAACTTCATAAAACCCTAGCTCTTTCATAAAAATAGCCACCCCCACCCTTTCTTCTTCATTTGGCAACTTTAAGAAGCTGCGAACTAGACCTAGAGGCATCTAAGAACCACTAAGAAGCAAGGGGAAAGGAAGTTACCTAAAGTAAGCAAATGTGAGGATTTTGTTTATGATGTCAATATAATCTAATTCTTACTCTTTCTCCTATTTCCTTCCATGGTTTTAGTTTTCTAAAAGTGGGGCTTTATGGTTGATCCTTTGGAGAAAGATGGTCTTTAAAGGAAACTAAATATGCCATATTATTCTCCATTTAAAACCTTTTTATTTGACATGTAGCCTGATGTAAGAAGTTAGCTTGTCCTTGTTCTTCTATTGCCCTTTAGGTTCAACCAACTTGAGGTGAAAATGAAAGGGGTTAGTTTTTTATTTAGCATGATGGGAATTGGGATTTTGGAGCATGGAGATTAATATGGAACTAAAAGAAACAACTATAACACCATAAGTTACAAGATATGGAACCTAGGGTTTATATTGCACTTTAGGATGTTTAGGGCCTTAAAAGGGCATTCTAAACTATGTGAAATCATAAATGAATTAAGAAGAAGCCAAGGAAGTTCCATAAGTGCCAATCTCCTTAAGAATGGAACAAGAACTCCATAAAAGGCCAACCTTGTGTATGTGTCGACCATGATCTCTTTAGGGCACCTAAAGAGAGTTTTCTTTAAGTTTAAGGTTATAAATAGTCTAGATATGAATTATAAATATCAAAATAATTCTTGGTTTGAATTTAGAAGACTTATTTTGAAAAGTAAAATTTTAGGGTTCCATTATGCATGAAGAAATAACTTAATGCTAGGCTCCTTGAATTGAGTTTATAATGACTTTAATAAGTTCTATTGGATTCATATGACTCATATTGGTGAGATCTTGGACCTAAGATATTGATTTACAAAAGTTGCTTCATTATGCCATTAAATTGAACTATTTAGAAGCTTAAAGTGCTAGTTAACTGTAAAAAGTTTAAATGAGTATAAACATGGTTCCTATGATAAATTTGAGCTTCATTTGTTGTGTCTAGGCCAAGCAAGTGAAATAGTATCCAAGTATAAGTATGAGGCCAAAGGACCAAGCCAAGAACTAAAGAGAAACTAAATTGACTACTCATACTAAAGTAACACTTCATCCGTTCTTGTGTATATATATATATATTGGTTGTTTGAGTATCTTTGATTGCTTGTATGTATTGTAAGATAATTGATGCATGATATTAATTGTTTGATGATTATATACAATTGCATAACATTTAATTGCATCTAAAATTGGTTTAGTTCTTGAATGGCTGAGGTTGCACCAAAAGTCCCTTGAATTAGGTGAGGTGAAGCCCAAAGTCCCTAAATATAGTTGAGATCACCCCAAAAGACTCAAATATGAGTGAGGTTGAGTCAAAAGTCCATACAAGAGGATGAAGCCAAAGCAAAAGTCTTAAATTGTTGGTGAAGCTAGACTAAAAGTCCCTAGAGCTTGTTTTGTTCTTAATAAAGCTATGTGATTTCGCATGTATGAATATGATTGATATTTTATTATGTAACATGTATACTTACTCTCTTTGACCTTGAGTATACCATATATGTGTGCTTGAATGATGAATGGGTTATTGGGATTCTTTGAATCTTATTTTTTTTCATATTTTCCTTAACAATGTTTAAGTAATCCTCAAGGAAGCAAGAATAGTAAGCAAAGGTTTGAGAAGCATTATTTTGACATTAGTTTAAGTTTTAATATATGTTCTTACACACACATTGATGTATATATATCTTATGAGATGTAACCATTTTCACACACCCGAAAGTATGAGACTATGGTGTATAAACTATTTTTAGATGTAAATATATGATATTATGCAAATTGACCATATGAGTTCTTGAAATTGCATATGTATAATGGCAAATGGGAGTGCGATTTTGAGTTGCATGACTTTTGAGACATGTTGGATTAGTTATATATAAAGTATTTGCCATTTAAAACTTGCTCAAATGACGACATAGCATAGTATGGCACAATTATGACTAATTGGAACCTAATCTAGCACTTTTTGAGCTATAAATTGTCCTTGAACCAAAAATAGATCAAATGGATAAATTTTGGGCTGAAATTTGGCAAGTATTTAGAGTTCATCTATAGTGTTCTATAGAGCAAAGAGCATAATTTTTGGAGATCTATAGAGTTTCTTATGAATTTTCAAATTTGGCTTAAAAGTGCAAATTTTCTAGTTTACTATTCATATGGTCCAACAATTATTTTCACAAGTTTTGAGGGACTAAATGAACTTGTTTTAATTTAAAATATTTATACCAGATAGTTCTCATTATAAACTTTATGTAGCCACCTATTTTGTGCAAATCAAAGTTGTGTAACTCAAGTTATGCTTTTTTAAAGTTTGATGCATATTATGTGCCAAATATGTGAAATTATGTATATGAAGAAAGTTTTGAAATTTGAGCTTCTTCTTGTGATATTCAAAGTCTAACAAACTTGTTTGGCATGAATTTTAGAATTTCTATGATGAAAATAATTATTTGTGCTCAATTTGAGAAATTGATGTTTTAATAACAGTAAATTCCGCTGCAAAAAATATTCATATAAGTAATTGTTATTATAAGAGGAATATGGTACGAGATGCATGTACATTCCTTGATGGTATGACATTTGTTGGTATCAGAGTAATGGTTTAGGTAACCTAGTTCTATATTTAAGCCTTGGAATGTTTGAATAAGTTGTACTTATGGTGTGACTGTCAAGAAACTAGTTGGATTGATTGTTTGTACTATTGATTTTATATAGATATATTGAGGTTATGATTATTTTTAGACATCATGGTGAACACTAGGAGGGGTAGACGAGTTAGGGCTAGAGTTGAGAATCCTATACAAACCATCATGGTTCATTTGGATCAGTAACAAGGCATGATAGAACAGTAGAGGCAAATCATGCAGCAATAGTTGGAAATGATACTATAATTGCAAAAGGCCCTGTTTAGAAGAGATGATGATAGTGGCGATGCCCTAAAGCCATAGCCACCTACTCTTGATAATCCACCAATACTCTATTAGAATCAAGTATAAACCCACTAATCCACTAATAGCTACTAAACTAGTTTCGAAAGAATTGTCCACCCTTGTTTGATGGATAACTAGATGTGGAGAAAGCAAAGGCATAAATTATGTAATTGGAGAAAATCTTCAAAGTGATGGGCTATACATTTGAGCAACAACCAATGCTTGCCACCTTTATATTGGAAAGAGAAGCTAATCATTAGTGGCGTAGTACAAAGGGAATTATGCAAATAAAGAATATTCCTATTAAATGGGAGAACTTTTTAGTTGAACTTTATGAGAAATACTTCCCCATCTCCACCAAAGGTCAAAAAGAGATGGAGTTTATAAATTTGAAGCAGATTAAGGAGATATCTGTTAACTAGTACATAGGAAAATTCATAGAGTTGTCTTTGTATTCCTCTTATCTTTAAAAATGTGATGATGAAAATTAAAGATTCAAATGATTTGAGAAAGGATTAAAGCCCTTGATCAAAGATAGAGTAACTCCATAGAGAATCAAAACCTTTAATGCCCTTATGGAGATTAATAAGGTAATAAAGAACAACATGCGATATATTTTGTCGGTAGTGATTAGGACTAGGCAAAAGGTAACCCTAGAGTTTAAAAGACCAAGATAAATAAATAGTACCGGTATAGCTACTAGCAACAACAAGAAGAGTAAGGTGCCCTAAAATAAGAAGATGCAAAAGGGAAAGAAAATGCAACATAGCAAAGGACAACCATCTATAGTGACTTGTTTCAGATGTGGGAAGCTTAGGCATATAACCAGGAATTGTCTTCAAACAGAGATGATATCTCCACCTAAACCACAAACTCATGGCAGAGTGTTAGCCCTCACTCAATAGGAGGCCAATGTGTCTACCAATTTAATTAAAGGTATGATCATAGTAAATGATTTTCCTGTGATTGCTATGTTTGATTTAGGTGCTAGTCACTTGTTTATATCCTATGATTGTGTGAGGAAAATAGGTCTAGTTATTGGTACTTTACCTTATGATTTGTTTATATCTGCCCCTATTAGAGGAGGCCATGTGATTACTTCCTATGTTTGTTTGAATGTCAATGTATAATTTAACCATTGTTATACCACTATTAATTTGATTTGTATACTTTTCCATGATATTGATTTAATTGTTAGCATGAATTTAATGACTTCTAATAATGTTGTGCTTAATTGTGAACATAAAACCATCACCTTACTTAAGTGTTGGACCATATCTAGTACTAGGGTTAAATTATCATTCTTAACCACTGCTTAGGCTAAAAGATACTTAAGGCATAGGTGCCAAGGACTTCTAGTCTTTTTCTTTATACAAGTAGAGGTAGAAAAAAGGATAAAGGAGATCCCTTTAGTTAGGAAATTCCTAAAGGCTTTCTTTAACGATTTTAATTTTAGTGGCTTAACCTTAGAGAGCAAGATAGAATTCCTTATTAATATAATGTCTGGGGCTAGACTAGTGTCTAAAGCTCCTTATAGGATAGCTCCTATAGAGCTCATAGAAATGAAAAAGTAGGTTAAGAAATTATTAGAGATGGGATTCATATGCCTTAATTTGTCACCTTGAGGAGCTTCTGTATTGTTCATAAAAAAGAAATATGGTAGCTCAGGATTATGTATAGATTATAGAGAATTTAATAAGGTCACCATTAAGAATACGTATTCTCTACCTAGAATAGATGACTTATTAGATCAATTAGCAGGAGTATTGGTATTCTTTAAGATAGATCTTAGATCCAGGTACTATCAATTGGGAGTTAGAGCTGAAGACATCCCAAAGATGGCCTATAGAACTAGATATAGACATTATGAGTTCCTAGTGACACCATCTGGTTTAACGAATGAACTAACTGTCTTTATGGACTATATGAATAGGGCATCTAGACTGTATTTGGATAAATTTGTAATGATTTTTATCGATGACATTCTTGTGAACTTAAAAGACTTTTGAAGAACATGAGAGTCATTTGAGAATAGTCCTAAAACCCTTGAGAAATAAGAAATTACATGCCAAACTTAGTAAATATGAGTTTTGGCTAACTAAGGTGAAGTTTTTAAGTCATGTTATATCACAAGTAGGGGTTGCGATTGATCCCTATAAAGTTGAAATTATGTTATAATAGGATAAGCTTAAAACCATTACTAAGGTTAGTAGTTTTTTAGATTTGACAGGATATTACAAAAGGTTTGTATAGGGCTTTTCTTAGATAGCTTGACAACTGAGAAGGCTAACTAAAAAGGAAACACCGTTTATGTGGGATGATAGATAAGAAAGAAGTTTTTAAGAGTTAAAACCCTAATTGACCACTACCCCTATATTGATTTTACCTCACCTTAGTAAACCTTTTATGGTTTATAGTGATACCTCGAGAAAAGGGTTAAGATGTATATTGATGTAATAAGGTAAAGTAGTGGCTTATATCTCTAAGTAGTTGAGACCTTATGAACAAAATTATCCCACACTTGATTTAAAGTTGTAGTGGTATTTGCCCTCAAAATTTAGAGGTATTACTTATATGGTGGTACAGTTGAAATATATATTGACTATAAAAGTCTAAAATACTTGTTTGATCAAAAGGAATTGAATATGAGACAAAGGCAATGGATAGAATTCTTGAAAGATTATGACTATCCATTGAAATACCAACTAGGTAAGGCCAATGTAGTGGCTGATGCCTTGAGTAGAAAATTTATACACGTAGCCTTCATGATGATTAAGGAGCAGGAACTTATAGAGAAATTTAAGGATATGAATATCTCTTGCCTTATGCTTTTAGGTACATTGTTATTGAGTGAAACTAAAATAGAGTTTGACTTAAAAACCCAAATCTTAGATGCCCAGATAGAGGATGATTTCTTGAGACAAATTAGAAGTGAAATTTCCCAAGGTAGAACCTTAGAATTCAGAGTGTTTAAGGATGGTATGGTAGTATACTGAGATACAATTTATGTGCCAAATAAAATTGAATTCAGAGAAAAGATTTTAGAGAAGACACACAAGAGTAAGCATACTATTTATCCAAGTGCCACCAAGATGTAGCAAGATGTGAAAAGACTAGGCTAGGTATAAAAACAAATATAGCTAATTATGTGGCCAAGTGTTTGGTATGCAAAAAGGTCAAAATAAAACATAAGAGACCAATTGGATTATTATAACCCTTAGATATCCTTGAGTAGAAATGGGATAATATAGCTATAGGTTTTATTATGGGGTTACCTAAGACATCTTTGGATATGATGCTATTTAAGTAGTAGTTGATAGATTAACAAAATCTACACACTTTTTGGTTATTAAGGCTATACACACTTTAGATAAGTTAGTCCAGTTGTATATGAAAGAGATGGTGAGACTTTATGGAGTATCTAATAGCATAGTATCTTATGGAAATTCTAAGTTTATATTAAACTTTTAGAGGTCATTATAGATAGCTTTAGGGATAAAATTGAGGTTTAGTACTGCATATTACCCCCAGACAGATGGTCAAATAAAAAGGACCATCTAAACCTTAGAAGACATGTTGAGGGTGTGTATTTTAGAAATAAAAGGGAGCTGAAATGTGTACTTACAATTAGTTAAGTTTGCTTATAATAATTGTTATTATTCTAGTAGACAAATGGCCTCATATGAGGCATTGTATAGGAGAAAATCTAGATCATCTTTGTGTTGGCAAAGGAGTCTTATAGAACTTGAGATAGTAGACCAGACCATCAGCCAAATAGAATTGATTAGAAAGAAACTTCTTACACCTTAGAGTAGACAAAATAGTTATGTTGATAAAAGAAAGAAGCCATTAGAGTTTGAGATTAAAGACCATGTATTTATTTAGGTATCTCCAGTTATTGGTGTGGGTCGGTCTATTAAGGTAAGAAAGCTCAATCATAGGTATATTAGTCCATTTAAAATTCTTGAAAGAATTAGATATGTTAATTATCGTATAGTCTTGCCTCCTAACTTAGCCTAAATCTATGATGTATTTTTATGTCTCCTAGCTAAAGAGGTACTTATCAGACCTCTCACATGTTATAAAATATGAGCATATTCAATTATAGGATAACCTTTCCTATATGGTAACATCAAAGAAGATCATTGATACTAAGATTAAATAACTGAGAAACAAAAGGATTCCTTTAGTGAAAGTGATACGGAAGTGCCTATCTTTTGATGAGGCAATTTGGGAACTTAAGGATGATATGAGGAAGTAGCATCTGCAGCTATTTAGCTAAGGTACATTTCTAAAATTTGAGAACAAAATTTATTTTTAGAGGGGGTAAAATGCAATATTCAATTTTTCATAAACTAAATTGAAACTGATAGTGTGATATAAGGGGACCCTAAAGCAAAGTAAATTAAGGTCACTTGAGTCTAGAATGATAATTAGAGTATCCAAAAATATGGTTAGGAAACTAAAAATGGCCTATAATTGAAATTAAAATGGCTAAACAAAATAAATAGAAAATGTAATGGCAAAATTGTAATTTCTTTGAAAACTTAAAGGAGAAAGTTTTAAATGGTAAAATTAAACTTACTAAAGTTTCCAAAGACCCAAAAAACCATAGGGATATCAGAATGGTTAAAACCTTTCTGATGTGCAATTTAACTCGTTAGTTGACTTAAACTTTGATCAGATCATATGGAATTGTTTTGAATTCCATAAATTTGAAACAAAATGTTTTAGAAGACCTAAATTTTATAATAGAAAAGATTATTCCAAAAAAGGATTCAAAATGAGTTCAAGCAGGGAAATGGAAGTGGAAGGGCAAAACTAGAAATTGGAAACTTAATGAAACTCTAGCTCTTTATATAAATAGCCACCCCTACCCTTTCTTTTACATTTGGCCAATTTTGAGCAGCTAGAAACTAGGCCTAAGAGACATCTAAAAACCATTAAGAAGCAAACATGCAAACACTCAAAGACAAGAACAACATCTAACAATGCATGAGAGAAAGATTAGAAAGCCAGCTTAAAGTTAAAAAATGTAAAATTTTGCTTTGATTACTCTTCTCCTCTCTTAACCACACACTTGCAATGAGGTAGGGCTTGGTTCTTTTGTCCTAGACACATCAAGTGGGACACAATTATATCATTGAAGTAAACTTTAGCATCAAACACACACTAGATGAAGCTACTTAGTTTAAAGACACTATTATAGCTTTATAAGGGATCTGATGAAGCAACTATGGTAATTCTTAATCTTGGCTTCATTTTCTCCTTCAATCTAAGTCTCTTGACTCTATTTAGACTCTTTGGAACCATCAAACATTCATTGTAAGGAGCTTAGCTATGAGTTGCTTTATTATGCCATATTAAGGAGCCTATACTCCCATTTCACTATCCATGGTTTCTAAATTTTTTTCAAGACCTCCTTTGATGTTCCTCCATCATATCAAATCCTATTTTAGACTTAGAAAAATTTAAAACACTCTTTAGATACTTCATCTATGTTTGGCCAAGACATGTCTTCCTTAGGGAGCCCATAGAGTTTGTTTTGTTTTCCTAAAGAAAGAGACACTTGGGAGACTTCCTAGATGTCTTAGGAACTCATATAAATTCTTAGATAACTTGAATTACCACTAGAAAGCTTCCTACGTGCCAAGGTACAAGTGAAACCCTAAGCCTTGTAACTTTAATTCCAATGCCTTTCTTTTAATTTTCACTGCATAATCTTGTTTCCCACACTTTAAAATATAGGTCTCTTGCTTGGTTATGGTCAGAATTAACTCTTTCTTATATTTTCTCTACTTGGCCTAATCATACACTAAAAGAAGCAAGGAAGCAAAAGCAAGAAAGCATGGATGCTTACCTTGGTTCTAAGCTTGTTCCAAGTGCTCTTTCAATTGGTATGCTCCTCTCCTTCAAACTCTATCTCTCTCTTTTGAACTAGACCCAAAACAACCCCATATAATTTACCAAAACTATAGAAAGGAAGGTGGGAAGGAGGATAATAGAATTACTAAAAGAAGAACCATGAAAAATCTTCAATTTCCTTACCTTTTCTTAAAGTTTTTCTTCCTCTTCTTCCTCTCTCTTGTGTGTCTCTCCTCCCTGGTCTCTTTTTCTATTTTGGGCAGACACTATGTTGGTTAAAAGGGGAAAGGAGTGGGATGCCACATATAGGAGAAAATTTCTTAAGAATTGTTCTTTAAAAATTTGGCTTACGTCCCACTTTCTTAGCTTTTTCGTTTTAGGTTCATTTTAGCTCATTTTTAAGAACAATCTTTTTCATCATAAAATTTAGCTCCTTTAACTTATAAATGACTTTGGAATTACTCAATTTGGATTTAAAATCTTCTTAAACAAAAAGGTTAAAATTCAGATCAATCGACATTAGAAAAAGTCAACCAGAAGGGTATGAACCATTTTAGGGGTTCTTATGGCTTTAGAACTTTTAAGAATCTTGAGAAACTTAATTTTTTCATTTAAAATCCCTCTTGTGAATTTTTCAAAAAGTGCTTGAAATTACGAAAATACCATTATGTTTCGTTACAATTTCGTTTGATTATTTTAGCTCCATTTTCAGGGCACCTTTAGCTTTATATTCTCTTTATTTAAGATTTAGATTATTATTCTAATTTTATTAAACCACAACTCATTTCTTTCATGGTACTTTCTTTCATAATGGACTCATTTTCGTCGTTTTTACGAAAATCAGACATTACATTTCTCCCATCGTTAAATAAAATTTCGTCCTTAATATTTAGATAACATACTGCATGGGAATGGCTCTAAATATTTCTTTCTCATCTCTTCTTCTAGCTTCCAGATAGCTTCTTCAGGAGATAGCCTCTTCCAAACTACTTTTACTAACAGTATCATCTTATTCCACAATTACTTTAACTTAGTATCCATAATCCGATTTGGTGATACTATATAAGATAGATTATCCTGTAACTGCATATTATCATATCTTATGACATGTGATGGGTTGAGTTGGTACTTTTTAAGCTAGGATACATGAAAGACATCGTGTATTTAGCTCAGGTCTAGGGGAAAGGCAAGTCTGTAAGCCACTTGTCCCACTTTATCAAGAATTTAGAACGAACCTATGTATTTTGGATTGAACTTTTTACTCTTAATAGACCTACCCATACGTATGACTGGAGACACTCTAACAATGACATGGTCTCTAACATCAAACTCTAACGACCTTCTTCTTCTATCATTTACATAACTTTTTTATCTACTCTGTGATGTTAAAAGTTTCTTTCTTATGGTTTCAATCCGTCTAAAGGTTTAGTCCATTACCTCTGGGCCTATTAGGCTCCTCTCTTTAAACTTAACCTAACATATTAAGAACCTACACTTCCTCTCATACAATGCCTTATATAGTGCCATCTGGATACTAGACTAATAGCTATTATTGTAGGCAAACTTCACTAGATGCAAATATGTATCCCAGTTTCCTTTCATCTCTAAAACACATACTCTAAACATGTCCTTTAGGGTTTGGATGGTTCTCTATGTCTGACTATCTGTTTGAGGGCGATAGGCTGTACTAAATTTCAACTTAGTTCCTAAGGCATCCTATAATGATCTGATATTATACTCCTAGGTACACCATGTAGTCTCTTTATCTCCTTAATGTATAGTTGGGATAACTTATCTAAGGTATAAGTGGCTTTCATTGCTAAGAAATGAGCTAACTTTGTTAATCTATTCGCTATTACCTATATGGCATTATGCCCCAATGATGTCCTGGGTAAACCCATGACAAAATCTATAACAATACTATCCCACTTCTACTCAAGGATATCTAAGGGTTAAAGTAACTAAGCTAGCTTTTGGTATTCAATCTTGACTTTATGACATATTAGACATCAGGAGATGTATTCAGTTATATCTATTTTCATCTTAAGCCACCAAAGCATCTTTTTCATGTCATGATACATTTTGTTACTGCTTGGGTGAATTGTATACTTACTCTTATGTGCTTCCTCTAATATTCTTTCTTTAATTTTTGAGTTTTTAAGTACATACAGCCTATCTTTGTATCTTACTATGCCATTCTCATATAGATTAAAGTTTGGAGTGCTACCTTGGGATATTTAGGCTCTAATCTTTTTTATCTGTTCATCTTCTTGCTAAGCATCTCTTATATGGCTTCTCAGGTCATTTTCTATTCAAATTTCACTCATTAATAATTTTACTAAATGCATCTAACATGAGAGATTCATATCTTAGAATCTCTCAATCAATTTTTACTTTCTAATCATCATGTAGGCCATATGTATAAATTTTATACTCAATGCATCTATAACTATATTAGCTCTATTATGATGGTATTTCAGGGTGAAATCATAGTCCTTTAGGAATTCTAACCATCTCCTCTGTCTCATGTTCAACTCCTTCTGTTTAAACAAATACTTAAAGCTTTTATGGTCATTATAAATTTCTATCTTTGCTCCATATAAGTAGTTTCTCCATATTTTCAGAGTAAATACCACTACTACTAGCTCTAAATCATGTGTGGGATAATTTTTCTTATAGGGTTTCAATTGTCTAAAGGCATAAGCTACCACTTGGCCTTTCTGCATAAGCACACATCATAACCTTTTCTTAGAAGCATCACTATAAACTACAAACAACTCTCTAGGATTAGGGATTACTAAAACTAGGGCCATGGTTAACTTATGTTTCAGTTCTTAAAAACTCTGCTCACATTTCTCATCTCACATAAATGGCATATTCTTTTTAGCGAGCTTAGTCAATGGCATTGCTATTTGAGAAAAGTCTTAAATGAACCTTCTATAATATCTTGCTAAACCTAGGAAGCTTTTCATCCCTGTCTTTATCTTAGCTCTCCCACTGTAGTACTAATTCTACCTTATAGGGATCTACTATGACCCCTGCCTGAGAGATTACATGACCTAAAAATGTTACCTCAGTGAGCCAAGATTCACATTTACTAAGTTTAACATACAACTGTTTCTCTCTCAAGGTCTTTAGGGCTAATCTCAAATGCTGCTTATGTTCTTCTCTGCTTTTAGAATAGATGAGGATGTTATCTATGAAGATAACTATAAATTTATCTAGATATGGTCTAAACACTCTGTTCATATAATCCATAAATACTGTAGGTGCATTTGTTAACTAGAAGGGCATAACTAAAAACTCAGTTTCTGTATTTAGTTTTAAATGCTATCTTAGGAATATCCTTAGCCTTGATCCTAAGTTAATGATACCTTAACTTGAGGTATATCTCAGAGAACACTGACACTCCTACTAGCTGGTCTAGGAAGTCATCTATCTTAGAGGGAGGGTATTTGTTCTTAATGGGTTATCTTGTTGAGTTCCCTATAATATATATATTATCTAAGGCTCCTATCTTTCTTCTTTACATATAAGATTGGAGATCCCCATAACGAGACACTAGATCTAATGAAACCCTTCTATAAGAGCTCTTCTATCTGATTCTTTAGCTCTCCTAGTTCGGTGGGAGCCATCCTATACGAGGCCTTAAACACTTGACCTACCCCAGGTACAATGTTTATGTAAACTCAACTTATCTCTCTAGGGGTAGTCTGCTAATTTCCCTAAGGAATACTTTAAGGAACTCTCTCACTACTTGGATCTCCTCTATGCCTTCTTCTACCTTAGCTTAGATTGAAAACCAAAAAACTAAGAACCTTGGACAACCATACTCTAGAGACCTTTCAGCTTATGAGGTGGTCATAAAAGCTAGATTAGTCTTAATACTAGGCACAGTACCACATTCAGGTAAAGTAATACATCTATGATAACAATCAAGTGTGGCATTATTTGCAAACATCCAATTCATACCAGTAATTAGGTCAATATTAATAAAGGGTATGCATATTAAATCAATTATGGCATAACACTAATTAAACTGGACTACACAGTTCAAACAAGCATGGAAGGTAATGGCTTCATTTCCTATAGGGGTGGATATATGTAAATCATAGGGTAAAGCATGCATACTCAGACCCAATCTCTTAGCACAGTCATAAGATATGAAAGAGTGGCTAGCACCGAAATCAAAAAAAGTAGTTATAGAATAATCATTAATTTTAATAGTACATTGAATCAAACTCGAGGACTTACTAACCTTTTGTTGTGTCAAGGCAAAGACTCTATCCTGGGTTTGAGGTATGGGTGCAAAAGCTACCTCTCTCTGCTATATAGACTGTGTGTAGTCTTTGGTTATATGCCCTAACCTACTACATTTGTAGCAAATAATCTACCCTACATAGCATGGTCTGCTTCTATAGTTTTTGCCACATTGATTGCAGACCACTGGAGTGGAGCTGCCTCTGATAAATTAAGCTCTTGTTCTCTTACCTCTTTTGTTCCATTGACTTCTGTTACCTCTCTTACTGCTACCAGTAGCCTGTGTTTCTTCTTTGGGTCTCTTGTTCTCTAGGAAGGGAGGTCTAGCACTAAGGACTGTTCACCTAGTCTTGAGGTTTACTTCTATGACTCTACAAACCTTAACTAAGGCATTAAAATCTCTAATCCTCTGTGGGATCACTCAATCTCTGATTTCTAGTAACAGTTCCTTCTCTAATTTATCTACTCTCCATCTCTTATCATCATGTTTCTATAAATATGAGGAATATCTAGAGAGCACAACAAACTTCACTACATATTGATCTACTGACATTTCCTCTATCTGCCTTAGGAGTACAAACTTTGACTCCTTTTGGTTTCGATGAACTAGGGAAATATCTCTTGTAGAAGGCTTGTAGAAATGTCTCCCAATTGATTTGGAGGTTCTTTGACTTTATTATTGGTTCAGTGCTCCTCCACTAATAATCTGCCTCTTTCTCTAACTAAAAAATGGCTATCACAACCTTCAGTTTAGATGTACATTCCATCACATAGAATATTTTCTCTAGCTACATAATCCAGACCTCTACTTTCTCTATATTTAGTTCACTGTCAAAGGTAGGAGGCCCAAATTTTCTGAACTGACCTATAACATTCTGTACTGAAGGTTGTTGTAAGGTGAAAGGTGTCTAAATTGGTGGAGTTTAAGGAGTGTGTGGGTGTTGGCTTAAGGGGACTGCCTCTAAGTTCTTTGAACTATCTAAGGGTTAAGGTGGAAGAGGAGTAGGCCCTTCACTATCTTTCTGTGCATGCCTTTCTTGTAACTGTGCTATTATGGCTTGTTATTGATCTAAGTAAGCCATTGTAGCCTTCAAGGCTCCATCCATTAAATTGCTAGGCTCGGCTAGCCTCAACATGAGCCTCTTTAGAGGGCCTACCTCCTGTGTGTTTATCATATTTTTTAAAACAACATTAACATAGCTTAGTATATAATATGAACACACGCCATAATTTCACACTCAAATGATCTATATATAGTCCAAATACAAGTAACATACTACATTCTCAAGCCATAACCCACCCTAGAATTCTAGCCTTCGCTTTTCATTTATAGAATTATGCTTACTTGACTTCACACACGTTCAAGAAGAAATCAATAATATGTGAAAACAACCCCAAACCTCATTGTGGAGCTCATTTCTTTAATCTACTAACCTTATTTAATCATATCATGATGAGAGATATTTATTTTTCAAGCCAATTCTCATGCTTTCTATATCCTTGAATTTTTGTCGATTAGGCTTGTATCGATTCCTTTTAATTTTAACTGGTCTTTTCTTGCCCCGTGACTCCTTTTTATTTAATCTATTATATTCTTTAAGGACTATTTTAGTTACCAAAACATAAAATATTACAAATCCAATGGAAGGGATGCAGTGGAGAGGATACCAACATATGTTGATCCAAAACACAAGTGGATTATGTCAAAGAAATTGATATTTACTTGTGATTAAAAAATGGCGTTGGATAAGTATCTTATAGTTTACTTAGTTAAAGAAGAGAGGTCTTTTGATATCTTAACATGGTGGAAAGAAAATGCTAGAAAGTATAAAGTACTTTTTACAGTCGCACATGATGTGCTAAATATAATAGTGTCCACTATGGCTTTTGAGTCTACTTTTAGCATTGATAGGCATGTACTTGATGTATTCATGAATTTGTTATCACCAAAGATGACTAAAGCACTTGTTTACACCTAAAATTGGTTATCTCTTGAAGTGTTCAATTTTAATGATCGTAACTTTAATCAATATTGTAACGATTAAAAAAAAGGTTTATTTATTATTTTATTCATTTTTTATTTCCTTCATTTTATTTCTATTTTTCTTTTTCTTCTTTTTATTTTATCTTCTCCTTTTTCCCGTGAGTTTATTTCCCTTATGACTTCTTCCCGTTGCTACTTCCTCGTTCTCTATCACGTCAGTTCTCTCCCTCTGCCAGCTTGCATACATCTTCTTCGATGGAGCTACTGCCCTTTTTCCTTCCATCGCAAAGCTTGCCCTAGCATTATTCGAACCTTTTCAAGCTCTCTCACCATTAGTTCAAGCATCCTTTCTGTAAGCAAGCTAAGAGAGTGCAACAGCCATGGTGAGCATCCCATTTCTGTTCTTCTTTCAGTTTGGATGCCAAATCCATTAATTCTTACTCTTCCCTTCCATTTTTGACCTGTTCCAACTTAAAGGGGTGACACAGGAGTGTTGAAGTCTTGCCTTTTCTTGGCTAACCAAACATGGAAGGGGGAGATTGGGGATCTTGGAATGAAGCTTCCTAACTATGTTAATCATGCACAAATCATCAATTCCTAATCCCTGGGAATGATTTTGAAACTCAAATCATGAATTTGAAATTTTATGGAAAGGGCTAAGTTAAGAGGCAATTTTATGAGCAGTGGATGAATCATAGAATGGAAGAAATTGGTTAGGAAGCTATCATTGAATTAGATAGATGCTAAGAATTATTGCTTGGGTCTACGTAATGATTTGGCAAGTTTGGTGCTAGTAGGAAACTCTGGAACATTAACTACGAAGGAGTTAAACTTTTGAGGAGAAGCAAGTACCTGTTAGCTCTTGATATCACGGTGAGTAAATAATGATTGTAATAAATTTATGTGTCCGTCCCATTACTATATATATGTACACATATGCAAATTGATGGTTCAAAGTTTATCGAGCCTTGATGAGGTGGAATAGAGATGTAATTTAAGAATTGTGTGAGATGAATACTATGTTCTTATCTCATTCTGTCATATATCCTTGTTATAGGGAGAAAGACCTCATGTGAGAATCTAACTGTTCTTGATTAATAAATTAGGAAGTGAGATGTGTCATGGGAGTGATTAAGCATGCTTATTAACCGATTATTGACATAATTTAGATTATGGCATAGAATTGATGGCTTGAATTCCATATCCTTCTAAGATATATATAGATATATACATATATACATTACATAGCCCTACTCCTTAGTACTAGTTACATGTATATATTTATTTATTTATTTACACATGACTCTTTCATTCTTTCACTAAATGTATTTTTTATGGCATTATCCTAGCTTATTTGGATGAAACATTAAGCACTTAATTATTTTTGCATCTAGTCATCTTTATAGATGTTTAATTAACCAATTAGGTTTTCTTTTCCTTATTTTGTAATATTCTATTTATTTATTTATTGAGTACTCCTTTACCTTTTCATAGGCCTTACATTTTCTAGGCATTAATAACTTCTTATTCGAGTGTGATGACAAATGAGTATTTCTTATATTGTTTCTAGCTTATTGTGTGTGGATTATTAGCCTGATACACTATCCAGTGCTCATTGTAAGATTTAGGCAGAGAAGGAGCTACCGGTTAGGTGTAGCCACCCATGAAAGGGTAAGGAGCTACCATTGACGTGAAGCCACCCTAGAAGATTAATTATAATTGTACTAGTGAGTGAAAAAGGAGCTGCTTGTTAGGTGTAGTCACCTATAAGGGGTAAGGAGCTGCCAACGAGGCATAGCCACTATCGACAATAGTTAATCTTGAAAAATTTGAATGACCTTTATGTTGAGATTTAATTATTATAGATGATCTCCTGTATGAATTTTAGTATTTAACCCTTCCTAGTTAACCTAGCTATTTGTAATTATTGTAATCATTTATGTACTCACTGAGTTCAACTCACTCTTTTAAATTTTGACATTTCTAATAGTGCTGTTAGATTTTATCTGCCTCCTTCATTCTAGTAGATAGAGGCGTCATATTGGTGAGCCCTGTCTTCATATCTTGAAGGCATGGAACTTTTGTTGTGATAAATTTTTGTTGGTTGATTGTAATATATTGAACTTAGCTTTGTTTAACACGAATAGGTTTCCCCCATCCCTGATAATTCTTTTATTCTATGATTTATTGATTATTGGTGGGGAGTGTAGAGCTCACCCTTATAGCTGTTGTAAAAATTTAGGGATATCCAAATTTCAAGGGAAACTCTACCGAATTTTTTGCAACAACTATGAATATCTATATTAAGAAAAGGAGGCAATATGATGATTTAGATGATGAAGTGTGTTTGAGTTGCATTGAAAAAAATGTCTCTTTAGTTGAGGTGTTATTGGATAAGCTTACGTACTTGAGTATTTCTTGCTTTCCGTGCCGGTCACCCTTTCCTGGGTTGGGTTGTGACAAATATAAAGAGTTTAAGAATATTATTGAATGAGGCAAGCTCCATACTTTCATAATAAATTGGCTATGATGATTTTTTTTTTGTAAGTTTAACTTTCTAATTTTTTATTTTTCTTATAAAGGTTTTAGGAGGAATAAGTGTTGCCAAAGACATTACGAGCATCAATTAATACACTTTTATATAACTTCCCTAATTCTCAATTTATGTATTGTATTTTTTAGTTTATGACTCCTAGTACAATATATTTTGGATTTTATGTGGTTTCATTTGATTGTTAGTAATTGATGGTAATTACTTGTGATTACATAAATTCGCATACTGATGTGTAAAAGTTTTTTTTCCTTTTCTATTTTGTTGATGTGTTCAAGAATTTTTTTTCTTTTATTTGATTTTCAATTGATTGATTCAGTGCTTGCTAAAATGTTGGTAATAAGTACTTATTGGTCTTGTACAGCTAGTTGATGTTTTCATTCTTTTCTATGTGAGTTCCTCTTATTTTTTGTAGTTTTAGTCTGAAATTGACTTTGATTATCTAATGATTGGTTTGCTAATTGCTAAAAGTGTCATGTATGAGCACTTGGATGAGGATGGTGACTTCAGCTAGATCATAATGAAGGATGACCTTTATTGTGAGGTTAGTTGTTGTTTTTATTCATTTTCATATTTTTAGTCCTTTTATCTTTTATTGTTTTAGTTTGGAATTGATTTTTGATTCTCCAATGGTTGATATTTTACTTGATATAAATGTTAGGAATGAGCATTTTTTATAGAAATGTTTACTTTTTCAAGGATTAGATGGATTACCTACTGTATTTCAAGGCTTGTCTATGTTTTAATTCTTTTTGGAATTTTCATTTTTGTTTTCCTTTCTATGTCTTAGTTTGAAATTGAATTTTGATTTTCCAACTGTTGATTTAATGCTTATTGGAAATGTTGGAAATGTGTACTTTAATAGGAATGGTGACTTTGGCAAGGTAAATAATAGAGGATTATTTTTGTTATAAGGTATCTTATTGTCTTAAGTCTTTATAATATTTCTAGTCCTTTTTGTTTTAAGTTTGGAATTGAATCGTTGATAAGTGCCATTGCTTAAAAAATATATATAGATATATCAACTCTATGTTTCAAAGCATTACTTTTTGTTTGAGTGCTTTTATTTTTGTCTACAATTAGCTTTTGATTTTTAAATAGTTGGTTTGCTATTTTTTGAATATATATATATACATATTGGGTTTAACAAAAAAGAAAAATCACTGGCCCTTCCCCCTGCCTACTCTAATCCAATATAAAATTGGGCTTATTCGGGCCAAACTAAGGCATGAATATAAAAACAAACTCGATGCTTTAATCAAATATGGTATTGAGCCAATTAAATGTTCAGGCCTACCTATGTACACCCTTAGCTTGAAGGTCAAAAATGATGGCTTTCTCTATGTCATTCTCTCCTCTCCTTTCAATGCTATATGTGCTGTGAAACCAAAATGGGAGGATGGATTAATGGCTTAAGTGATAGATGGACTAAGGTTTGGGTAATTAGGTTAATGGATTTTTGTTTTTAATTTTTAGTTTTAGCTTTTTTATTATTATATTATTAATTAATTGAATGTTTTATTAAATTGAAATATCATTATTAATTATTTAATAATACTATTTATTATTAAATTTAATATACAAAATTTTAGAATTAATTAGGATTATGTTACCTAGATTAATTAGGATAAGGAAAAGACTAACTAATATTTCAACTATATATCCTAATTATATATAATATATAATTATATAATATGTATGAATATAAATAAAATAATTAATTAATATTAAGAATGTAAAATAATTTATTTATAGAGTTATTTATTTTATTTATTTTCAATTTGTCTTATTTATTTAATTTAGTCAATTTTATATATTTTTTATCCTTTCATTTGAGGAGTTATTGCCTTTATTAAACTAGTGCTTAGGCCTTGTTTTGGATATCAAAAGGTGCTTCTCTCTCCAGCGGAATTTGCAATCAACCACTTCTTTAGAAAAGTTAATGGAAGCACAAATTAACTAGTTAATTTTGCTAATTCCTTTTCCTTTGGTTTTCACGTTCTATATAAATATATTGTTTAAGATATTTTAAATTACATTTGTCATACCATAATGAAATAGCATCTACTTTACATTATAACATGCTTATAACATTGATTTTCTCATTTTCACTACTTTTAGTACCGAAATAAACTGACATTAAAAACCCAAATTCTCTATTTAAACATAAATGTATGCTTTTGCATATAGATCTCAAAATTTATCCTTAACAGATTTGTCCAACCAGAAATATCATAAAAAGAAACAAGAAATTCGAGTTTCAAGCTATGTATATCAAATCACCACAATTTTATAATTTTACATAGATGTATATTTCAGCCACTAACTTCAAAACTTATCTTAAGTTAAAATACTCTAATTTGCATAAATTAGGACTCCATGGAAAGTTTAGGACATGAACTATGTACTATAAAAATTTCATATCAAAACAACTTTGTTTAGACCATAACCTAAAATTTTGAGTATGCATATCTTTAGCTACACAACTCTATTTTGTGCAAACTCACTAGCTATAGAAAACTTATAATGCCAAATATATATGCCTATTCATTTGGCCCCTCAAATACATGAAAGACTAAGACTGATCATATAAATAGTATCTAGGCAATTTTGTATTTTTTAGCCAACTTTAAAAAATTGTAATAAATTCTATATAGCTCCAAAAATTATGTTCCTTAGTTATGTAAAAAGCTCTAAATGATATCTAATTGCTTGCCAAATTTTATCCCAAACTTTGTTCATTTGGCCTATTTCTAGTTCAAGGACAAAAATATGGTTTAAAATAGTGCACAATTGGTTCCAATTAGTTCAAAATGGCTTCTTTCAAGTCTTATGACCATTTGAGCATGTCCCAAACATAAAAATGCAATATATATGATCATTCTATTAGGTCTCAAACATCATGCATCTCAAAATCACACTTTCACTTATCATAATACACACATTTTCTAAGGCACACACATGATCAACTTGCACATTTTTACATATATACATCCAAAAATAATATTTACATTATAATCTCATACTTTTACATATGTAGGAATGTTTACATTACAAAAATAACATGTACAATCTCCCTTGGGCAATATAATACACAAAATGTTAATCTATTGTCAAAGTAGCATAATTCATGCTTGTTGGCTCCCATCCTTGGTTCATTGAGAGTTCCTTAGACATAGTTTGAAATAATATAAGGGAGAAGGAGATTCTATAAATTCCAATAACTCATTCACCCTTCAAGCATATTTATAAGGCATATTATTATGTCAAAGAAAGCAAGCATGTATCATTGGCATCTAAATATTAAACATAATCATATTTATGAAATCATATGAATCTATTAAGGCAAAAAACAAGCTCTATGGAGTTTTAGTCTAGCTTTAGCTAATTATTTAAGACTTTTGGATTAGCATTGTAACACCCCCAAATTAATTTAAAATAATTATGATGAATTAGGGGATTAATCTGAGTAATTAATAAGTTAATTAAGTAGAAAGAGGACATGGATAATTAATTTAGGCCATATAATCAACCCAATTATGCTAGTAGCTAAGTAGGGAGCACAATACTAGTTTTTTGTAGGCTTAACTTGATTTTTCAGGAAGCCTAAAACTTAGAAATGGATTTAAGTGAAATAAAAGCCCATTTAGCCTTAGCTTAAACTTAGGGAATTGGATCCAAATAGGCCTTAGACTATTGGATCAACATATTCCACCCCTAACCTTAAAAATTCTATAACCTAACCTATCAAGCTTAGCCTAACAAACTAAAAATTTGAACCCTATTTGGATTTCAGCCTTTGGGTTAGCCCATAACCCAACTTAAACCCTTAAAACCTTAAATACACTTCAGCGTCCTCCCCATTCTATAGAAAAACTATAAGAGGCAACAGGAATTTCAGAGGTCTTGGAAGGTGGCTAGGGTTCTTGGTACAATTCCTCATTTTTCACTCTTAAAGCATGATTTAGCCAAGGTAACTTATACATAACTTAACCTTCTCCTTTTTCTTTTCATTTTGACCAGATTGGTTTTTCATTTAGAGTATTTTTACCCATACCCAAGTTTGAAATGTATTGTTTGGTGTTTTTATGGTAAGGGTTATAGGGTAAGTATTTTCTTCCTATATTAAGGCAGTTTCTACTGGTTTAAGACCCTTATAGTTGATTTATATTATGAGCATTGATTTTGTACAAATTTGCCTATAATTTTAAGTGGCATTCTAAAGTTACTAGGGTGAGGACAACCAAATTTGAATTTAGGACTCCTTAGTAGCTGAGTAAATGTCCTTTAGGTAGTTTTTAGTAGTTTAATTCTTTGAGTATCTAGTTTGTTGCTATAAATGATGATTTGAGTAGTAATTATTTGATGTTGTGATTATAAGGTGATTTTGGTATTGCTAGTAGCCTTCAAATTGTCCACAAAGTGAGGTAACCAAGGTTAATTCTAATTCCTTATATATATTCAATTTAATCTTATATTTGCTACACATGTATGTTTTTGAACGCTAAATGAATGGTTGACTATCTAATATGTTATGATTGGACCTTGTGAGTCCATGGCAAAGTTGTGGTACAGCTACCACTCATATATCTACTTCGATCGGGTATTGAGTTATGATCATACCCCTAAATACATTGAGTCTAGATTATGCTCAATAAGGAAGTGGCATCGTGGATGTGCCTTTCTTGATTTTATTGGCCTTTAACATATTATATGTGATCACTAGTATGGGACAATAGTCATTAGCAGTTTAACTATTTTATTTGCTAATGTGATTAATGTTTTTTATACTTATCTGATTCAATGCATATGTGTTAATTAATTTGGTACATATGAATGGAATTTACCTCAGATTACTCAGATTTACATCTCATCCCATTTTATCGACTAACTATTTCAAATGAAAGCTTTTCAAGTAAGGATAAAGGGAAGCAAGTAGGTGAACATCCATAAGATAAGACCCTACACGAGGAATGCTACACTTGGGTTAATCTAACTTAGAGTAAATGCTAATTTTGTTATTTTTTTATATAGCATCAGCATGTAATCATATTGCTAAGTATAGGCATTTTGATGTTTTGGTAATCAATGGTGTAACTAATAGGGAGCTAGACCTTATACAAAGTTCGAATCTAATGATGCACTTATTTATATCTAATATGGAACCTTGCTGATTTTGATATATGACTTATTATTTAAGATTGTAATCATGTGTTGCCTTAAATGCTTATTTAGACTAGTAATGTATGGAACCTCTATGAGAATTTATATTTGAATGATAATAGTAATGGCTTTTGCATCCCTTGATCTCAAGGTCCATGATTTGCTGATATATGGTAGGTAGATTGGTAGAAATTAGCACCTAAGTCTTGAATTGGTGATGATAGGTATATTAAGCAAATTAGGTAATTGGATACTTTCAAAACCTTATAAATTAAAGTAGAATGACCTTAGGATGCCATTAGAGGGAGTATTGGAGTGTTTGGGACGAAATTGGGAGAGTTTACATGTAGGAGAAAATTGAGCCATGGCCAAAACATCTTAAGTCATAGTCAATAGTCAGTTAGAGGTGAGGAGGGTTGCAGTGTGAGATGTCCTACTGCGGCACAAGATAGAAATTTTACCCAAGGTGGGTAACAGAATCTAACTTCGCCACAGCAAACTATAGCATAATTTGAATAAAATTGAGTAGAGAGTTCTTGGAGACTCTCCCGCCACGGTGCAATAGGCTTATTGTGGCAAGACTCTAACTTAAGTCATGAAATTGTGAATACTAAGTTCCTGATAGTATTTTCGCTACAACATGAAAAACCTGAGTTGTGGCACAAGATATGAAATCTTAGTTTTGAGTTCCAATAACCATTTATGCTATGGCGTGAGTACACCAAGTTGTGACGAAAGTCTCTAAACTTGATTTTTTGGTTCTAGTAACCACCTTAGCCATGATGGGAAGGTCCAAGTCGCAGTGAAGGCTCTCAAACTCCTATTTTTGACTTAGAAACTTTAAGATTTACTATAATAATTTTATGTAATGACTTAGGAATATTTATAAAAGGATTTTGTGAGTTTGGGATTTATGGTAATGTGAATAAACTATTTTAATTAATAATTAGAATCACTTGTGACCTTAAATGATTTTGGTTGTTTAATTAATAACCTTAATAATATCAACATTTGAATTTTCTCACTTTTTCTTAATTTAATTAATTGTAATGACTTTAGGCATTAATTTATGATCATTAACCACTCAATTGAGCTAAATCACTATAATTAGGAATAAGGGCTGTTACATTTGGTATTAAAGTAATGGTTCATGCAATTATGTTAAATTTAGAATCTTATGGTTAGAAAACTTGACAATTATGATACATGCATGTTAAGAATAAGAACATTGTGATCTGGTGATGACTTTTATGCTTGTATATACTTACTATGGGTGGAGTTATATTTGGATTCCTTTTGGACTATAGCTTAATGAGAGATGCTTTTGGTTATGCATATGGCATTGCACAGTAATATGGCTATATGTCGGGAAACTGCTGAGATGTTGATAGAGGTGCAAGAGGCCATGATTGCAATGGCCAACCATATAAGGGAACAAGCTAAGGCTTATAAAGCTATAATTAGGGCAATGATAGAGGTGCATCCACTGCTCAAGTACTGCAACAGTTACATGAGATTATGAACAAGTAAAATCAAGAGGTGTCTACTAAGAACAGAGTTGGTGATGGTCAAAACCTTGGTGTGGGACACCAAGGGGAGAATAGTGACCTCTCTGTTGTATTAGCCAAGTTTAGAAAGACTAATCCTTTATCATTCATGGGGAAGTTGGACACTGAAAAGGCCGAAAGGTAGTTTATGCAACTAGGGAAACTTTTTGAAGTCATAACTTGCACCACTGAGCAAAAGAGAAAGTTTGTCATTTACAAGCTAGAAGGTGAGGCTAAACATTAGTGGAGGAGTGCCTCCGGATTGTTGACTTCCAGGGGGATATCCTTGACTTAAGAAAGTTTCCAAACCACCTTTAAAGACAAATATTTTCCACCATCAATAAGGGCTGATAAGGAAGCTGAGTGTAACTTCTTTAAATAAGGAGAAATGAGTGTGGATTAGTATGCAGCCAAATTCATCCAAGTGTCCTATTTCTTTTCCAATATAAGATGATTTAATAACAAGCCATAGAAGGCTGACAAGTTTGAAAGAGTCTTGAAACTAGAGTTAAAGGACAAAATTGTATCCATATAAATTCCAAACTTTAATAAATTGATGGAAAAGTGTAGAACAATGGAAAGGGCTTTGATTGAGAGTGAGGCAAAAAGAAGAAAACCATGAAAGGTAAGCATGATTGGATCATAGAGCCCTTTAGGGGCAGAAGTAAGAAGGGGGCTAGTAGTGGTAGCGGTTCTTAGGATAGAAGACCACTCCTAAGAAATGTCCCTCAAAGAAGAAGCATGTGACTTTCAAAGGGCACAACTAGTGTTCCATCAGCTTGTGGCAAATGTGGGAAGAGCCATGGTAATAGACTATGCCCGGTATGCTATAATTGTGGGAAGCCTAAATACTATGCATGAACTTCGACGGTGTTGAGAAAGCCAGCCTCATCTATTAAACCACCAATGTAAGGAAGGATATTTACACTTACATAACAAAAGGCTAGTAGATCCCCTAGTCTGATCCAAGGTACTTTACTTGTCCATAATCATATTGTAAATGCACTATTTGATTTAGGTATGGCCTACTCATTCATCTCATATGACTGTGTTAAGCATCTAGATCTTAAAATTAGCATGTTATTATTTGAATTATCTATGTCCACCCCTACTAGATACTCTATGATTACATCTTATGTATGCCTAAATTGCATTGTATAATTGGATAGCTGTTGCACTACCATTAACTTCATTTGTATCCCTTTGTGTAATTCTAATGTAATCATTGATGTGTATTGGTTGTCAACTAATAATGTGATACTTAATTGTAGCCACAAGACTATTTATTTACTTGCAAATATACCTAAAACTTGTCCTATGACTAAGCTTACTTGCATGTCTAGCACCTAAGCCAAGAGGTACTTTAGGCATGGTTGCTAAGGGTTTCTAATATTCTTTTTATTACATGTTGAGGTTGATAATGGGTTAGAGGATATACTTGTAATTAGGGAGTTCCTCGATATTTTCTTTAAAAATTTTAATGGACTACCACTAAAGAGAGAGTTAGAGTTCTCCATTGATTTGGTACCTGATACATGTTTGATTTCTAAGGCTCCATATAGAATGGTACCTGTTGAGTTGGTTGAGTTGAAGAGTTAGTTAGAGGAGTTATTTGAGAAAGTGTTTTCCATGGAGAGCACTGGTGTTTTTTTTCAAAAAGAAGGATGATAGCCTTAAGCTTTATATTGACTATAGGCATTTAAACTAAGTAACCATGAAAAACAAATACCCTTTGCTTGGAATTGATGATTTGCTTGTCTAATTAGCTGGAGCGTCAATCCTTTTAAAGATTAGTCTTAGATTTGGATACCATTAATTTAGAGTCAAGGCTAAAGATGTACTTGAATAGCCTTTAGGACTCGATACAGTCATTATGAGTTCCTAGTCATGCCTTTCAGGTTAACCAATGCCTACTATTTTCATAGATTACATAAATAGGATCTTTAGGCCTTATCTTAACCGATTTGCAATAGTGTTTATTGATGATATCCTTATCTACTTTAAGGGTAGTGAAGAGCATAAAAAGCATCTTAGGATAGTTCTTCAGACCTTGAGGGAGCATAAGTTGTATGCCAAGTTAAGCAAGTTGAATATTGGTTACGGGAAGTTAAATTCCTAAGTCATGTGATATTGGAACAAGGGGTAGCCATAAATCCTTGCAAGGTAGAAATGGTATTGAATTAGGAGTGACCTAAGATAGTAACCAAAATCTGTAGCTTCCTAGGTCTAACTGGTTACTATAGGAGATTCATTAAGGGATTTTCTCAGTTAGCAATGCCTTTAACTAAGTTGACAAAGAAGGATCAACTATTTATGTGGGATGCCAAGTGTGAAAATGCCTTTCAGAAACTTAAGGATAGGTTGACTACTGCACCTATGCTAGTGATACCTAACCCTAAAAAGACTTTCACGATCTATAGTTACGCATCCAAGAAGGGATTATGGTGTGTTTTGATACAACAAAATAGAGTGATAACCTATGCTTCTAGGCAACTTAGACCCTATGAGAAAAATTACCCCACCCATGATCAAGAGTTAGCAACCATTATTTTTTCCTTTAAGATTTGAAACACTATCTTTTTGGTGCACAATTTCAGGTGTATAGTGTCTATAAGAGTTTGGAATACTTGTTTGACCAAAAGGAGTTAAACATGAGGCAAAAAAGATGGATAGAGTTTCTTAAGAACTATGATTTATCCTTAAAGTATCATTTAGGGAAGGCAAATTTGGTCGCCAATGCTTTCAGTAGGAAATCTATTCACATGACAATGATGATAGTTAAGGAGAAAAATTTAATTAAAGAGTCGAGAGATTTAAATTTATAATACATCATAGTTACTTATTATTTGGGGAATTGAGGATAGAAAATGACTTTATGAAGAGAATTAAAGAGGTCTAAGAGTTATATGAACATTTTGGAAGAATTAAAAAGCAATTAGAGAGTGGTAAGGTCAAAAATTTTAACCTATCAATAGATGGTATGGTGAAGTACCAGGGTAGAATGTGCATACCTAAGGATGAAGGGTTAAAGAATATAGTGCTGTCAAAAGCTTATAAGAGTAGGTACACCATTTATCCAGGAACCATTAAGATGTATAGAGACCTTAAAAAGAGTTTTTGGTAGTCTGGGATGAAGTTGGACATATATGAGTTAGTTGTAAGATGTCTAGTTTATCATAGGGTTAAGATTAAACAACAAAAACCTGCAGGTTTGTTACACCTTCTAGAGATTCTGGAGTGAAATAAGGATAGTATATCCATGAATTTTGTGATGGGTTTGCCTAGGACATCCTTAAGTTATGATGTTGTTTGGGTAATTATGGATAGATTGACGAAATCTGCCCACTTTCTACATATTAGAGCCAAGTATCCTCTAGATAGACTAGCATAACTATATATCTGTGAGATTGTGAGATTACATGGTGTCCTTAATAATATTGTGTCAGATAGAGACCAAAGATTCACATTAAAATTTTAATGGTCTCTACAAGAAGCTTTAGGTACTAATCTTAATTTCAGCACTAACTAGCATCCTTAGCTAAATGGATGGATTAAGAGGTCCATTTAGACCCTTGAGGACATGCTTAAAGCTAGTGTAGTGGAATTAAAGGAGAATTGAAATGTGTACTTTCCTTTAGCTGAGTTTGTCTACAATAATAGTTACCATTCTAGTATTTAGATGGCACCATTTAAGGTACTTTATGGGTGAAAGTGTATATCCCTTTTGTGTTGGGTAAAGCTTGGTGAGAGGAGTCACTTAAGGTGAATATAATGGACTAAACCATCATTAAATAAAACTCATCAGGAAGAAATTGATAGCTGCTAAGCATAAGCAGAAAAGTTATGCTAATAAAAAGAGATCCCTAAAATTTGAGGTAGGAGACCACATGTTTCTTAAGGTTACTCTAATGACCAGCATAGGATGATTTATTAAGTCAAGAAAACTCAGTCCTTGTTACCTTAGTCCTTTCCAAATCCTTAAGCGAATAGGACCCGTGGCCTATAGAGTTGCTTTATCTCTAAATTTGGCCCAATTGTATAATGTTTTCCATATATCCCAATTGAAAAAATATCGCTAAAACCCTTCGCATGTCATTAAGCATGAGAATGTATATCTACAAGATAATTTGTTTTATATGGTTAGGCCAAAAAGGATTATAGACTCAAAAGTCAAATAGCTACATAATAAGGACATTCTCTTGGTAAAGGTGGTATGGAAGGGATATACTCTAAATGAAGCAATTTGGGAGACTGAGGAAGCTATGGAAAAGGATTATCCAACACCATTTCAGTAAGGTATGTCTAATTTTAAGAACAAAATTCCTAAAAGAAAGAGAGAATATAATACCTCAAAATTAATTTAGAATAATTATAATGAATCAGGGGATTAATCTAAGTAATTAATAAAGTTATTTAAGTGGAAAGGGGATATGGGTAATTAATTTGGGTTAGATGATCAACCCAATTATACCATGAGCTAAGTAAGAAAATCCAATACTAGTTTTCTTGTAAGCCTAATTAAATTTTTTAAGAAGCTCAAACTTAGGAGTGGATTTAAGTAAGACAAGAGCCCATTTAACCTTGACCCAAACTTAGAAAATTGGGTTCAAATGGGTTTTGAACTATTGGATCAACATATTCCACCTCTAACCTTAAAAATTCTACAGCCCAACCCAAAAATTTGAACCCCATTTAGATTAAAGCCTATAGGTTAGCCCATAACCTAACTTAAACTTCTAAAACCTTAAATACACTTCAACCTCCTCCCCATTCTGTAGAAAAACATAAATAGAAAAGGGAATTTTGGAGGTCTTGGAAGGTGGCCAAGGTTCTTAGCATAATTTCATCATTTTCCATTCTTAAAGCAAAATTTAACCAAGGTACCTTATACATAACTTAACCTTCTCCTTTTCCTCTTCATTTTAACTCGATTGATTTTTCATTTGGAGCATTTTCATCCACACCTAAGTTTGAAATGTATTATTTGGTGTTTTTATATAGGATTTTTGGAGGTTAAGGCTAAAAGGGTTAGATGGTAAGTATTTTCTTCCCATATTGAGGTAGATTCTACTAGTTTAAGACCCTTATAGTTAATCTATATTATAAGCATCGATTTTATGCAAATTTGCCTAGAATTTTAAATGGCATTTTGAAGTTACTAGGGTGGGGACAACTAAATCTAAATTTAGAACTCCTTGGTAGTTGGGTAAGTGTCCTTTAGGTAATCCTCGGTAGTTTAATTTTTTGGGTATCTGGTTTGCTACTATAAATGATGATTTAAGTAGTAATTATCTGATGTTGTAATTATAAGGTGATTTTGGTATTGTTAGTAACCTTTAAATTGTTCACAGAGTGAGGTAACCAAGGTTAATTCTAATTCCTTGCATATGTTCAATTTAATCTTATATATGTTGCACATGTATGTTTTTGAATGCTAAATAAGTGGTTGACTATTTGATATGTTATGATTGGACCTTATGAGTCTATAGTATAGCTGTGATATGGCTATCACCCATGTATCACCCTTGAATGCATTGAGTCCAGATTGTGCTCAATAGAGAAGTCGCACTGTGGATAGGCCTTTTTTGGTGTTATTGGCCTTCAACATGTTGTATATGATTACTGGTATGTGATAGTAGTCACTGGTAGTTTTTTATGCTTATCTGATTTAATGCATATATGTTGATTAATTTGGTATCTATAAATGGAATTTACCTTTAGTTACTAAGATTTGCATCTTATCCCGTTTCATGAGCTAACTATTTCAAGCGAAGGCTTTTTGGGTAAGGATAAAGGGAAGCAAATAGATGAACATCCATAAGCTAAAACCCTGTATGAGGAATGCTATACTTAGGTTAATCTAACTTAAGGTAGATGTTGATTCTATTCTTTTGTATAGCATCATCATGTAATCATATTGGTAAGTGTAGGTATTTTGATATTTTAGTAAACAATGATATAATTAATAGGGAGCTAGACTTTATACAAATTTGGAATATGATGTATGCACTTATTTATATATGATATAGAACCTTACTGATCCTAAATATGACTTATTATTTGAAACTGTAATCATGTGTTGCCTAAAAGGTTAATTTAAACTAATAACGTCTGGAACCTCTATGGGAATTTACATTTAAATAATAATAGTAATGGCTTTTACATCCCTTGATGTTAAGGTCTATGATTTGCTAATATAAGGTGGGTAGATGGGTAGAAATCAATACTTAAGTCTTGAATTTTTGATGATAGGTATACTAAGCAAATTAGGTAGTTGGATACTTTCAAAACCTTATAAATTAAGGTAAAATGACCTTAGGATGCCATTAGAGGGGGTGTTGGAGTGTTTGGGGCAAAATTAAAAGAGTTTAGTGCAAGAGGAAGTTGAATCGCGGCCAAAACATCTTAAGTTACTGCCAACAGATAGTTAGAGATTAGTAGCGCCGTGACATGAGATGTCTTATCATAGCATAGGACAAAAATTTTACCCAAATAGAGTAATAGAATCTAACTTTGCCACAACGCAAGTACTTTCATCATGATGCAATTCAAATAAATTAAATGGAGAGTTCCAGGAAGCTCTCCTACTGTGGCACCACATAGACTCGCCCTAACGAGACTCTAACTGGAATCACGAAAGTGTAAATAGTAGGTTCCCAAAAGCACTCTTGTCGAGACACAAAATACCTGAGTCACAGCTCAAGGTGTGAAATCTTAGGTTCGAGCACTAGTAGCCACTTATGCCACAGTACGAGGAGTCTCCAAACTTAGTTTTTAGATTCCAGTAACTAACTTAGCCGCAATGAGGAAGGTTCAAGTCACAGTGAAGGCTTCCAAACTTCTATTTTTGATATAGAAACCTTGAAATTTACTATGATAATATTATGTAATGACTTGAAAATATTTATAAAAGTATTTTGTGAGTTTGGAATCGATGGTAACATGAATCAACTATTTTAATTGATAATTAGAACCACTTGTAGAATTAAATGGTTTTGGTTGTTTAGCTAATAACCCTAATAATATCAATATTCAAATTCCCTCACTTTTTCTTAATTTAATTAATTGTAATGACTTAAGGCCTTAATTTATGATCATTAACCACTCAATGAAGTCAAATCACTATAATTAAGAATTAAGGTTACTATAAATCTTACCCACTTTTATAGACTTTTGACTTAGCCTCACTCATTGTTGAGACTTTTGTCATGTCTCACCTATACTAAAGGGACTTTTGGCATAACATTACCCATTAAGAGCTGTTTCACATTCCAAATGCATTTCAAGTCACATGTTGACATCAAATCATCAAACCAATAGCAATAAACATAATTCATAGTCTATAATACATACAAGCAATCAATGATAGTCAAACAACCAAGATAAGAATACAAGAATAGATGTGGAGCTACCTTTTCTCAAGAAACATAAAATTCCCCTTAGTCTCTCACTGCCTCTTCTCAGCCTCACATGCACACTTGGGAGATGCTTCACTTGCTTGTCTTAAACACATCAAACAAGACACAAATGCATCTATGGAACCATCTCTAGCCTAACACAAGCCTTACATAAGCTAACTTTAGCTTTAGGCTTCCATATAGCTCTATTTAGTAGCATAATGAAGCAACTCATATAATTCATTATATTGGCTCTCATTTCTCACTCGATCTAAGCTATATGACTCTATTTAAACTCATTAGAGTCATCACAAACTCAATTTGAGGAGCCTAACACTAAGTTGCTTCTTTATACATAATGGAATCCTAAACTTTCACCTTTCAAAATAAGACTTTTAAATTTAAACCAATGGTTTCTTTGGTGTTTATAATTCATATCTAGACCATTTTTATCTTGGAATCATAGAAAACTCTCCCTAGGTCTTCAATCCACTCTTAGCCGAGACATGTACATGGAATGCCACCTGTGGAGTTTGTCTATTCTTCTAGGGATTTTAGCACTTATGTGACTTCCTTAGCCTCTTCTTAGCTCAATCGTACTCTTACATGGTCTAAAATATCATTTTAAAGTTTCATATTTTCTAAAGTGCAATCAAAACTCTAATTTTCATAACTTGTTTCCAAGTGCTTCCTAATTGATTCTTTTAATTCTATATGAATCTCCATGCTTCAAAACTCCATTTTCTATTAAGTTTGGGCTAAAACCAAACTTCCTCCATACTCTCCCTAGGCTAGTCAAATTGGAAAGTGCATAGAAGAACCAAGAAAAGCAATTTTTACATAAAGAAACATACTTTGTTTGTTTCTTGTCAAGTGACCTTTCTTAAGCTTCCAAGGTTTTCTCCAAACTCCTTCTGTAATGTCCCACATTGAAAAGGATGGTCCTAGGCTAGGCACATATAAGCTAGGGTGTGATCCCCCTCTAATAGCAAGGCCTTTTTTAGTGTGCAGCTTGGTAAGAGGCTTAGCACTACAACAAAATAAAACCCCTACTCGCGAAGGGTGCTATAAAAGGAATAATATCAGTTGGAAGAGCTAGCTTGTATGTTGGTTGGTATCAGGGCTAGCCTAGCTGAAAGGATGAGATGACCCTAAAAGAGAGTGAATTGTAATGTCCTACACTAGAGAAAATGATCATGGTCCTGAGCTAAGCATATATAAACCGAGGTGTAATCCCCTCTAATAGTGAGACCTTTTTCGAGGTGCAGCCTGGTAAGAGGCTTAGCACTGCAATGAAACAAAACCCTACCCATAGAGGGTGTCGTAAAGAGGACAATATTAGTTAAAGGAGCTAGCTTGTATGTTGATTGGTATTAGAGCTGGCCGAATATGCACCATAAGAACGAGGTGGCCCCAAAGAGGGGTGGATCGTAATGTCTTATATTGAAAAGGATGGTCCTGTGCTAGGTGTATATAAGTCAAGGTGTAATTCCCCTTCAATAGCGAGGCCTTTTATGGGTATGGCCTTATAAAAGGCTTAGCACTATGAAGATACAAAACCTTTACCCACAAAAGGTGCTGTAAATGGATAATATTGATTGGAGGAGCTGGCTTGTATGTTGGTCAGACGGAAAGGACCATCCAAACTTTAAGTCATATATTAAGGGGATATGTACTTGGAAGTGGAAGAAAACTAGAATGTATAATTACTTGTATTTGTGTTTGTGTAAATGATGATTATTATTCTGGTATTTGAATGATTCTAAATAGAATCCTGCATAAGGGAAGGTGTGGATCACCTTGTATTAGGTCGAGTCAAGTGAAAGGAGATTCATAAGCTCTGAGAGAATTTTTTCAAAAGAGATATGAGTTAGAGAGAGAGAGAGAGATTTAATAGCCTTAGATCTCATTTTTGGTTGATGGTTCTATTTTTGCTAAATTGTCATATTTTTGCTAGAAGTATCCTCCATTTGATTGCCTTTAGTATGATGTTGTTTGGACCTTAGATCTCATTTGTGGTTGTTGGTTCTATTTTTGCTAAGTTGTCTTTTTGCTAAAAATATCGCTCTTATCAAAAGTTCAAAGTGCATGACAATGTTGTCTTTATATTTTGGCTGGTTTATACTAGATTAGGAATTTTACTTTTTTTTTTTGGATAATCAACTATAAATCATTGTTCACGTTTTTCACCTCAGTTGCCAATGGGTTGCTGCTTGCTATTGAAAAGACTGTAAAAAATAAGTATAATTTTATGACAATCTTTTGCAATCTGAAGGAAAGATTAATGTATATTTATTTTGTCAAGTATGTTATCAATCTGGAGGATGTTAAATTTGTAGTTTGTTTTACAATAAATAGCCTTTAGAAATACAATTTATGGCTATTCATCAATCATTAATTTAAGTGCTAACTAATACTAAAAAAACATACAAGACAAGCAAGAACACTTTTGAAGGTTGTCTTCTTGAATAAAGGCATCAACATCCCTTCCACCTTGGGTGCTTTCCCTATTGATTCTGATTTATTTGTGCCAACAATGGTGATGTCTTATAGGCTTAGGAGCAATAACATCTTGTAATGGCCAAATAGTGCTAGTAATGATGCACTTTATCAATTATTTTATTTCAAATAGTAAATTATCTTTTAATCAGAGAATAGTGATTAAACATGAAATTATTTTTTGTTTATCCCTTCATTGACATCGTACCATTACAATGGTTAAGTACACCTAATGAAAGGTCTCTTTCGGTAGTATTGGATTTTCTAATATTTTGGAATTTTTAGTATCTTGAATGTGAAGGTTTTGTTGACCATGACATAAATTAAAATATTATAAAAGGTAATTCTTTTAATATTTAATTAAATTTAGTATTTAATTTCTTTAAATATTAATATTCTAAACATGTTATGGACACATTAAATATTATTTACAATGGATAGGTTCATCCTGGACATATTTGATTGCTTTGTTCTAGCTCATGTTTTAGGCTTTTCTAAATTTGACTACTCTCTAAACAATTTTAAGTACTCTTTCTCATTAAAAAAATTATTTGTAGAGTTTAAATAACTTAAAATAGTAAAAAAAAATAGCTCCATGTACGGTCACAACACTAGTTGTCTAGTTTTACATGCCGTAAAAGTTTTAACCAATTCTAATGGTCTCTATGATTTCAAAATCTCTAAAAATTCTAATGAACTTAATTTTGACATTTAAAATTTCTTTCCTTGAGTTTTTAAAATCTTACTCAAAATTATGATTTTGCCACTAATTCACTCTTTAGATATATATAGCCATTTTGGCATTGTTTTGCACTATAAGTGATCTCCTAACTCTATTTCTTAACATTTTGATTAATCTTCTATTCTTAATTAACCTTATTTCATATTACTTTATGGTTTCTTTTATATAAACTACAAAATTCAATTAAGTCAAGATGCAACATGTTACATTGTGTTTGTCATAGGAAGTGTAACACCCAGTTTTCCGTAAAAGGCCATAAACTAGGGATTTTTCAAAGGAAGTCACATAAATTATATTAACAGAGGCCAAATAAAATTAGAGAAATAAACTAGACTTCTAAAAATAAAGATATGAAGTTTGAGATGCTTGAAAACCCAAACTAAAAAAGCTACAAAAAATTTTGAAAATACGCAATGGCATTTTCATAATTTTGGGCACTTTTTAGAAAACTCAAAGGAGGGATCTTCAAATAAAAAAATTGAGTTTTTTGAAATTCTCAGAGGCCATAAAAATTATAGGAACCCCTAAAATAGTTCAAACCCCTCCAGTTTATGTTTTACAGCGTCAGTTAACCTGAACTTTAACTAGTTTGTTCATAAAGGTTTTTAATCCAATTTGGGTGAAACTAAAGGTATTTTATAAGTTAGAGGACTTAAATTTTGTAATAAAAAAGATGGTTCTCAAAAAGGAGTTGAAATAAACCTAAATAGCAAGAACCAAAGAAAGGGGACAAGATGAAAATTTAAAAAAGGTGTTTTAAGAAGCCTTGTTCTTATATATCTCATGCCCTCTTCTTTTCCTTATTCCACTGACTTTAGTTCTACCTAAAACCATAGAAGAGACTAACTAAGAGAGGCATACAAAGAGGGAGCCGAGGAGGAAGGACAGACTTAAAAAAAGATAAAGATTTAAAGCTTTTTCCTCGCTTTTTCCTTTAGCAACCTTGTTCCCCTCCTTCTCCTCTCTTCTCCCATGGTTTAGATGATTGAATTAGGGTTTTTTTATGGTTGGTTCAGCAAGGAGAAGGGAGAGTTTGTAAGAGCTCTTAAAAGCATAAGAAAACACCTTGAAAAAGCTAGAAAACAATGTAAGAAACCATTACTTTTATTTTTTCTTCTTGTCCCTTCTCCCATGGTGAGCTTTGGCCAGCCTTAGGATCATCCAATAGGAGATAAATTCTGACCAAACGAAAGAGGAAACATAGGTTTTAGAGTGTGGGAATTAAGAATATGTAATTGAAATTAAATGAGAAGCATTAGAAATCAAGTCATGGCAATTAGGGATTTTGGTGTACCTTGGCAAATATGAGACTTTCTAATGATAATTTATGTTGTCTAAGAGTGTGAATGAGTTCTCAAGATGTATAGAAAGTCTTACAAGTGCCAATTCCCTTAAAATAAGCAAGCAAACTCCATAGATGCATTAGCTTGTGCATGTCTCAGCTAAACCAAAACTAAATACCTAGGGAGAGTTTTAATTCATTTTAAGGCTAGAAAAGGACTAGATATTACTAGTAAATATCAAAGGAAGCATTGGAATGAATTTAGGAATCATGATTTGTGAGATAAAAGTGCAGGCCCTATGTTAAAACATAAAAAAGCAACTTGTATCTAGACTCCTTCAATTAAAATTGCGATGGCTCTAAGAAGCCTAAATGGAGTCAAGAGACTTAGATTGAATGAGAAATTGGAGCCAAGATCATGAATTTCAAGAGTTGCTTCATTATGCCTTGTATGAAAATATAATAGAGCCATATGAGAAAGTACGCATGCATAGAGTTTGTATAAGGTTAAAGCTTGCTCTAATGATTGAATTGTGCCTTATTTAATGTACCTAGGCCAAAAGAACCAAGCCCTACCTAGTTGCATGTGTTTGGGCGAAGAAGGGAAGAACTATTAAGCAGAAAAGTTTGTGATCTTGCTTCAAGGTAGCTATCTAACCTTTCTCACATGCATTACTTGGATATTTATTTGTCTTTGGATGCTTGTATGTATGTTTGAACTATAGGATATGTTTTTAGCTATTGCTTACTTGCTATGGTACCATTATGCTTCTTGAAATATGTTTATGAATGCAAAGTGGCTTAAGTGGATGAGGATGAGCCAAAAATCCCTTAACATGGGTGAAGATGAGCCAAACGTCCTTAGAAATGAGTGAGACAAAGCCAAAAGTCTTAAGAAAAGTGAAGTTAAGTCAAAAGTCCCAAAGAAATTGAGTGAGGCTAGACCAATGCCCTTGAGAGCCTATGTTTGACATGTATGAGTTCATATGACAAGGAAAATAATTTTTGTATGTTCATTTGTAGCTTAAATCCACATGCATTCTTTGACATGAAATTGCATCCTTTATGTATGTTTGAAAGGGTAAAGAGCTATTAAAATTCTTTGAATCTCTCTTTTTCCCTACATATATCTAACCATGTCTAGATGAGTCAAGTAGACCAAGAAATGTAAGCCAAATATCTTGAAGAATAAGACTTTGGCAATGAAATAGATGATTAGGCATTTTGATGGCATATTGATGTCAAAATTTGTAACCCTATGATGTATGTATGATGTAAACCTTTAAACATGTTCAAATGCATGTAAATATGATGAATGTATTCATTTTGGAACCATATGAATGAATATATGAGTTTTTGCCATCTATATGCCGTTATGTTCATGTGTATAAATGCAAGTAGAAAGGTGAGAATAAGCCCCATGATAATTTAGACCATTTGAGATGCTCTTATAGGTTGTAATTATACTTTTATACGTACTCAAGTGCTTGTGGAATGATAAGAAAGCTATTTCGTGCATGATGAACCCCTTTATGGACTTCAAATTAACCATTTCTTGACCTGAACTAAAGTAAAACCAAATGGATGAGTTGTTGCATGAAATTTTGCTAACAAATAGGTCTTAACTAAAGCTTTTCACAATGTTAAAGAACACTGAATTTGGAACTCTATAAAATTTATCATGATTTTTTAAATTTGGCCAAATTATGCAAAATTGTCAAGGTTACTATTCATATAGTCATTTTTGGTTCTAGGGTCTCTTAAAAGCCAAATGAAGTCCAATGCTTATGAAATTTTATAAGCATATCATGAGCTTTCCATAGCCCTAAAAGCACTCAATTTGGATTAGTATAGAAAGAGTTATGAATTTTTGAAGTTCTAGGGTCTACAGCTATTTAAGAGCATGACTTGATGTACTGTTCTATTGTTTTTCATAAAGTAAATGTTATTTTCTTGGTCTAGAATTATTTTTAGTCATGAGTTGCTTCAGAGTTTCCAAAAAGCTATCATATGCTTGATTTTAATTTTTCTAAAATTAGTTATAAATTTTCAAAGTTTATATCAGTATATAGCCACTGGCAACTTGAGATCAAATTCTGATTTTTGTGAAATGTGGTCCAAAATATGAGTTTCATGTAATAAAATATGATGTTTCTAATATGAATGAGTATCATATGAATGGATAATGAGATTGGCAAAATCACATGGTCCCTAAAGCCAATAATAAATTAATTAGGCTTTCAATGACGCAAATTTTCACTGCTAAAACTATGATTTTCATGAAATTGCATTAAGATAAGCCCTTGTGATATAAAGTAAAGGTTAGAGAGTTAAGGTATTATAGGAAGAGATTTATATGATAAAATGGTAAGAACTTTTGTTTTTAGTTCTTATGCTATGAGATTATTCTAGGTTATATCTCCTTTATTTATACTTGAGTTTGACAATTTGAAGTTAATAGCAATGAAGAAGTGCCAATATGATAGTTTTAATAATAAGGCTTGATTTTCTTTTTCTGCAAATATTAAATTTTCTTTATCATTTATGTTTATATCCTTTTCTTAATGTTTAGGTTCAATAGGGGAAGCTTTCAAAAAAATAAATCTAGGCATTACTTTTAACAACTTATAGATCTTGTTGCTTATTGTCATAGTAAGGGTGTAACCATAAAAACTTGAAGGTAAAAGAAAAAGTACAGTGTTATTTATGTTGTCCCTCTACAGTTGGTTTAGTCCTTTCATATTGTAACCTAAAAATCTATATCTTGATGCTCTTAGGAATCTCAAACTTTAGTTTAAGTGCCTTGACTAAGCAAGTAAGGGCATGCCTAATGATATAAAGGAGAAGAGAATTAAAAGCAATTGCAATAAGATATTATGATATTTTTAACAAAATTAGTGTGGTTGGTGCAAACTATCATTCCTCACCCATAGCATGTACAATGTTGTGCAAAATAAAGTAAGTGCAAAAATGAAAAAGTGCCATGCAAAATAGAGTAGCAATACCATGCCCTAGATAAAACAACTCAAAAGGAAGAAGCCACCTCTTATGCTATGCTAAGTACACAAGGAAGGAAATTGAAGGAATGGAAAAGAACAAAAAAATTGGAGTAGTATGACAAGGAATGACACTCATATCCTTACTTTAAAGAAAGTAATAAAAAGCGGCATTGAGTAATGGTATAATAGACATTTTCTAATTTTTTAAAAAGACTTTCCATTCCTTTAATCCGCAAAGTTATGTGCCAAATGTGAAATATCTTGCTCTAGGTTAGGTGGGTTACAAACCAATAGAGATAGCTAAGTTGCAAACTAGTAGAATGGTTGAGTTGAGAATCAATGGAAATGTTATGGAGTTGCAAAGGATGAAGATGGATGTTTCTTTACTTCTAAAAAGAGTGAAGAACAACCACTATGCATTTTGGTTGGTTCAAATGACTAAAATGCCCTAAGTCCAGGTCAAAGGACATGTGGTTTAAAATCATTGATATAGTGTTCCTCCATTAATAATTTAATAGAATTATTAACAATGGGGGTTTTGTGCATAAAAAAAAGTGCCATTAGAATTTTAATAATGTGAATAAAAGTTGTGGCTTGAAATGCCCCATCCTTTAGATATTCACATATAAGTACCATGGCATAATGCCAACCCTATTAACATAAGGACAACGAACATCAAGAAACATAACATTATATATAATCAAATGTGCTTAACTTTCAAATGTGCTGTATACAAAACCTTTTAAAGTGAAATCCATTAATGTCCTAACATTTATTTTCATGCTGACATGGTAGTCACATTTATATTTTCCAATAGTTTAAATAATGATGTGGCATTTATTTATGTTTTAAAATAAAAGAGCTTGATTCAACAAAGGCAAAATGTTGAAAAAGTTATCCTTCATGTTGTTTCTTTCTCTAGGCATTTGGTAGAACTGTGTTGTGAAGGATTTTTTTCCCCTAGCCCTGGCTTGCTCATATGTGACTAATGGAAGGTGTTTAATGATGGTGGGCATTGTTGGACAACGGCAAGCTGTGACCTATAACGACTTCTGGTGAGTGATGTACTTTCTAGATTAACTCTTCTTAATTGCACCTCAACCATTCGATTCTAGGTGCACCTCAATTTATCACTCCTCCTGTTTAGAACTTGCAAAAACTAAAGTAGCTATAAACAACCTTGCAAAAAAGAGCACTTTGATTTCTATGAGTAGACTAGGGTAAAGAAAAACTGAATTTTAGTTATACCAAACTTCTCCATACAATTGGATGGCAAAATTAATGAAAGCAAATAAGTATGTGTGTGTATAAGGAATTTTGAAGATTTTAATGAGAGTAATGAGCCAACAAAAGATAACAAGAGAGCTTTGAAGATTTTAGTTGCAACCTAGCCATTAACTTTGGTTACCATCTTAGGGATTGATGATGAAAATGGCCAAGAAGGTAAGGCTTTGGAGGAAAAGGCTTGTTAGGAAGTGAAGACTAAGGAAAAAAGGTAGATGGCAACCTTCTAAAATGAAGAAGTCGAAGAATGTTTATCTTGAGATCAAGTTATCTTTTGAAGGTTTTGCTTTGTTTCTTTTGGTTTTATTGTTCTTATGATTTGCCCTTAGCCAATGTATTTGTATGTTGTTAATTTTTAATTAAATACATTAGCTTATACACGTAAGGGTATGACTTGGAATCCATGCTACCCTTCATCTTCGTAGATGAAATGGTTGATATAATCTTATGTTTAATTAATTAATAACCCTTTTGCATTGTGATTTTTGCATCTTATATCTGTATTTACAACGATGTTCCATGTTCGCAACAATTTTGAAATAGTTTTGGCATTTATTCTCAACGTTATGAAATTGTTCGATTGTGTAATGCAAAATATTTTTATAAAATATCATATTCTATTTGCAAGGGTATTTAGAGCTACCTCAGCTCCTGCAAGTTCTAAACAGGGAGAGCGAGAGTGTAACAAGAATTGAATGGTAAAGTTGCAACTAAGAGGAGTTGGTCCAAAGAGTCCATCGCTTGCCAGAATTCACCACAGGTTGCCGATCACTATCGTCCAATAACGCCCGCAACTTCAAATATCCTCCTGCAATCATAGCCGAGCAAGCATTCACGGCACAACTCTTCGGAAAATAAAGAACGTGGATGACTACTTTTTCCTGCATTTGCCTTTGTGAATCCGACTTTGGTTTTTTAACGTAGAAAGGTGCCACATTATCATTTAAGTTGTTGGAAAACACAAATGTGGCTACCACATCATCATAAAAATAAACAGACGTCAAGATATTAAGGAAATTCACTTAAAAGGTTTTTCTATGAAACATATTTGAAAGTTAAAGAACTATTTTGAAATACTTCAAATTTAAAGGACCATTTCAAAACATTAAGTTAAAAGATCAAATCATTATGTTAACCTTTTTTTAATTTATCATATTTTTGCTTAATTTAAATATTTAAAGCAAAATTTGTATTTTCCATTAAAAAAAATAAAAGTATTTGTATCAGTTTTTTTGGCCCAAAAGAAAAACGAAGTGTTTGGTAGCTAACAGAAATGTTTATGATATTAAAATAAAAATTAAGAAATACAATAAACTAAACTTAAAAAAAAAAACAATAAAGTGAAACAGGTATAATTAGTACAGTTAAATTATGATCACGAGATCTCTTTTTCTTTGTCAAAAGAACTGATAATCAAAGTCAAAAGAGTCATAGCACATAATATTAACATCGTATTTGTCTTGGCATATCCAAAAATACCAAAAGAAATAAAAATACAAATAAAAAAGTAAAAATCATTATTTCATGTTTTTATTTAATTTATGAGTTATTGTCATCCTCAAAGTAATTTTAATTTTTATTTCATTTAAGTAATATTTAATTTTTGGTCAAGTTTAATTTAGTTTGGAGTCAATCAAAAAAATATACCAAAATTTTTGGAGTCATTAGGATCATAGCTGTTTTTCAGTCAATTTTAATTCAATTGAATCATTTTGCTATTTGAGTTGTATTTAATTTTGGTCAATTTTAATTTAATTCTAAGTCAATAAAATAATCCAAAATGATTAAGAATTTTTTGAGTCAACAAATAATAAAATAAAATAAAAGCCGTTGGAGTCAATTTTAATTTAATTTTAGGACATTAAAATAATCCAAAAAGGTTAGAATTATTAGTTTTAGGCCTAATGTTTTGGTCAATGTAATCCAAAAAAAATCCAAAAATAAGAGGATAAGCACAAGATCTAATGGAAAGTAAGAAAGGAATTTTTTGAAAATTCAAATTGGAATTCAAGGGTGATTTTAGGGGAGGATGACTTAAGCAATTTGGAATGTTTGTTTTTATGAGTATTCCAACCCTAGCTATAAAGTAGAAGAATAGAGAGCACAAGGAAGAGGTTGCATTGAAGAGAGAGGATAGTGGTCAAGGAGAGCATGAGATGGACGAAGGGGACATGAACAAAGAGATGGAGAAAGCTTAACAAAAAGAGTGGTACAAAATCATGGAAAAATTTCTAGTACTGGATCAATACTAGTATGTTTATTCAGAAAACAATCAATAGGTATATCTAGCTTCCTTTCTCCTCTTTATAACTAATAAGAGAAGGTACTCCCTCTACAAGGTGGTTAGCTACTAACAACTAATTAATAGCTATAATAGAAACAATAGAACAAAAGAACAAAATAGCTAGCTAATAACAGAATGACTACTTTGTTACTTATCATTCTATTTGGACATACTAAAGGCCTACCATAACATGTGTTAAACCTTAATTTTAATTAAGAAAATGGGGACGACAAGATTCAAACCCTTGGTCACCTATTCAGAGGCTTTGATACCATTTCAATGACCATTCAAATTCAAAAGCTTAAGCTATTAATTAAAGACCTATGATTAGTCTTTATTATGATCTCTAATATTGAGATTGCTATGTATTTTGATTTCTCATACATCAATTCATATTTGAATGGTGTTACTAAGTTTTTACTCTCCCTCCTTTCTTTACCTAGCCTTAAATTTCTCTCATTTCCTTCTATTATTTTGTTTGTTCTATATCATTTCAATGCTATTTTATAGTCTTCTGCCATGTAACAATCATTCCCCCTTTTAAAAAAGATCCTTGTCCTCAAAGATTATGGCTGCTAAAAGTATCAAAGTATGAGAATTGTTGTTGAGTTGTTGGGAATGATTCTTAAGTGGCATCTTCAACACAAGTATGTTTCCATTGAATTAACACTTGAATAAGTGGAAGATGACTTTTCTTAACCACCTTTCTAGCTAGTATTACTTCAGGTTCCATAGAAAAATAGTCATCCTCATTCATTTGAGGCAAAGTAGAGCTTGTCAAATAAAACTCCCAATATGCTTCTTAAGCAATGATACATGATACAAGGAAACAAGATGCATGTGAGTATCACTAGAAAGCTCTAATTGATAAGCAACCCAATTCATTTAAGGACCTTAAAAAGCCTATAATGCCTCACAGCCAATTTGTGTAGGGTAGTATTGTTAATAGTATTCCTTCTAAAAGAATGAAGTTTCAAATAAACCATATCACCCCCTTATAAATTCTCTATCAATCTATTTATTATTAGCCATTTGTAACATCCTACTTTAGGCCCTTTGAAGATGATATTGAATAATTGTTTCGCAGCTTCCCTTGCCCTCAAACTTTTATCAACCTTCCCATTCTCAAAATCACTAGCTAGATGAGATAAATGTGTTAGAGGAGGTACTCCATAAACAACTTTGAATGGGGACATTCAAATAAAGGAATGGTAAGAGGTGTTCTACCATAATTCCATAATGGGAAGCTAATTGACCTAGTCCTTAGAATGATCACTTGACATATAATGTAAGTAGCATTCTAAGCAACGGTTCAACACCTTTATCTAACTATCAGTCTGTGGATGGTAGGCTAAAGAATGTAGTAACTTCACCTCTTGAATTTTGAATAGAGCCCTCCAAAAATTACCATAAAAAACTAGGTCTTCGTCAATCACAATTGACTTAGGGAACCCATGCAATTTAATCACATTATCCATAAAAGCTTGAGCTACTTACACAATTATAAATGGATATTGATGTGGTATAAAATGGTTGTCTATGCTCAACCTATCTACAACAACCAAGATTATTGTCTTATCATAGGATTTAGGCGAGGCAATAATAAAGTTCATGTTAAGATTAGTCCATATAGTGGCTAGAATAGGGAGAGTTTACAATAAGCCAAGCATAGCCATAATTTCATACTTATATCTTTGGCAAGTTTGACACTCTCTTACAAATTCTCTCGCTTCTTTCTCCATTCCCTTCTAATAGAAAACCCCTACAAGTGTCTTATAAGTTGTTGTCATTCCTAAATGTCCACTCATAAGGTCATTATGGAAATATTGCAATAGTTGTAATCTCAATGGTTTATCATTTCCTACCACCTACTTTCCTTTCCTCTTTAGAAGTTGATGCTCCTAAGTAAACTTGGAATGAGAGTGTGGGTCTACCTCTAATTATGCAATTAACATTCTTAATGCAATATTAGTTTTCCAAGGTTCTTTAACTCTATTAGTCAAACTTGAGACCAGAGAGGTAATGGTATAACAAGAAGAATTGAGTACATTCCCATCATTATGTTGTCTAGATAGAGCTTTTGCAACTGTGTTATCGTTTCCCTTCCTATATAGAATTTCATAAGTCAATCCCTAAAACTTATTCACCCATTTAAACTACACTGAAGTCATTGACTTCTATTCTAACAAATGTTTTAAGGGAAGATGATTAGTGAGGATGATAAAACTTCTACAATATAGATATTATTTCCAATGCTTAACAGCAAATACAATAGTGGTCAACTCTTTTTTACAGGCTACAAGATGTCCCTTAGTAAGAGAAAAAGCTTTACTCACAAAACTTAATGGATAGATTTTTTTTTTAATAGAACAACCTCCATTCCAATGTTCGATATATCAGTTTCCACTATGAATGGTAAGAAGAAATTAAAAAGTACTTAAACAAAGGTTGAGGCCATAATATTCTTCAACTGATTAAAAGCCATCTAAGCCTTTTCACTCTACATGCCTGCTCTTTTCTTTAGTAATTTTGTAAGGGGCTTGCTAATCAAGTTATAACCCTTTACAAATCACTTATAATAACCCATAAGGCCAAGGAATCCTCTTAAGGATTTGATTGTGAAAGGAGTAGGCCAAGATTTCATGGGTTCTATCTCCTTAGAATCAACTGTCATGCCATGTTATGAAATAACATAACCTAAGTATTCAATTCTAGTAGCCTAAAACATGCATGTACTCTTCTTGACATACAATATATTTTTGCCTTAACAGTTGTAAGGTGCTTCTAAGATGTTACAAATAGGCCTCCTAGGAAGTAATATAAACTAAAATATCAAAAAAAAACAACCAAAGAAATTTCCTCAATAAAAGTTTAAAAGCCTTGTTCCATCAACTCTTGAAAGGTGGCAAGGCCATTAGTTAAACCAAATGGCATAACAAGAAATCCATATAATCCTTGATCCACATGACATACATCTGACCATCTTGTAATAATTGTGTCTCCTTGATATCTTTGTTATCTAATAAGTTTTTATGGTAATCAACCCTAAAAAACTCATAAAATATGCTAACCAGAATGAAGCACATTTATTGTCCTTTCAAATCCTAAGTAATTCTTCCAAAGTGGAAAGCCACTGTATCCCTAGAATCATGTCATATCTTATCAAATTCATAACTAAAAAAATCTATCTGAAAGAGCTGTTCATATATATACCATTGTAATTACATGCATTTAGCCTCCACCATTACTTGCTATCCATTAACCACAAGTACTTTGGTACCTATTGTCAGTTGAGTTCTCAATTTCAATCTCTTAACAAGAGTGGCATCCACAAAATTGTGAGTGCTTCTTATTTCTAAGTGTAAGGTGATAAACTACTTCTTAATCCATCATTGCACCTACATTGTAGAATTTTTTTGGAATGCACCATATAACCAATGATAGCATTCAAAGAAACTTATAGAGGTAGCAGATCCATACTCTTTTCTATATTCTTAGCCTTCTCATCAATATCCATCTTATCTACTTGATCTTCCTCTTCCACCATTAGTGCAAAAAACTTGAACTCTTACACTTATGATCAAAGCTAAACTTCTCAAGATACTAATAACAAAAACCTTTTCTCCTCTAATCATTCATCTTTGATTTGGTGAGTTGTTTAATAGGTTTATCAATTGTGGTGCTTAGTTGGTTCTTAAAAGATTTGAGGAAGAAGCTTAGGTTTCTTTGTGATTGGTTAGGTTGTTTATAGTTATGGCATTGGAAGTAACAGAGTTTTTATATAAAGGAAGGTTAGTATAAAACTTGGAGTTTTGGAAAGTATAGGTATAGTTGTAGGTTGATAGAGGTTTTTTAGGATATGCTGAATGGTGATTTTAGATAGCAAGCAAGAAAGTTTCTCAAAGCTTTGCAAGATACATTATAATAGAGAATGTGGTAAGTTTAAACATTTTGACTTGAGCTTCAATCTCTAGTTTGAGCCCTCTAAAGAAGTAGCTAATAAAGGGTTCCTTAGGTAACTTGAGTTTTGTTAAGAATTTTTCTAACTTTTCTTAATAATTGCATACAAGACCATCTTGATTCAATTTCTTAAGCTTTGACATTAGATCCGCCTTAAAAATGTAACCAAATCTTCTTTTTAAGCCTTCAACATCCTTCAACCATCCAATCTTGCTTAATTTCTTTTTCTTTATGAAACTGTGATGCCATTGCAAGGCCTTCCCCTCCAAATGCATGGTGATTAGACAAATATGATAATCTACTAAAGCCTCATCAATTTTGAAAAATTTCTTACAATGAAATAACCAATCTTTGAAATCTAACCCATTAAATTTGGAAAATCCATTTGTAAAACTTTACTAGGAAATTGGTAAGCAATTATCATTGCTATTTGGTTACCATTTTAAGAACCAAATGACCTTTATTCATCATTCTCCCTCCAAATGTACTTGTTGCACTATTTCTACCTGTTCATTCCATTACCTTCCTCCACAGCTATCGTCACTGACATTGATAACTTTATAGCCATATCTGCCAACAAACTTTCCATTCTCGTGATCAAAGAGTCCAAGCATACCTCAATTGTAACACCCCAAAATTAATTAACGATGATTATAATTAATTAGGAATTAATATGGCTTTAATTAGAAAAATTAATTAAGAGAGGTGGATAATTAATTTGGACCCTAAGATTAACTCAATTATATTCCTTAGAAGCCCAACCTTGATGATGTGCAGACCCCATGCTAATGGACTCTTCTAGTTGGCCCAACATCCATTTATACAGATCCAAATTAGATGGACTCTTGGAACTTAGCCTAACCCAATCAAAAATTTGTAACCCATTCAAGAAATTTGGCCCAATAAGACAAAATATGAAACCTCATATAGATTTGGGCCTTTAGGTCAGTCATAAGCCAAATAAAACCCAAACTTAAACCCTAAATCCTTGACAGCCTCCTTACTTTGCAAAACCACAAAACACATAAGAGACATAAAGCAATTTTTGAAAGTTTTAGAGAAAGGCTAAGGTTCTTAACAAAAATCCATCTTCTTACAAGGTGAGTGTTATATAACTTAATCCTCTTCTTTTTCTCTTTATTTTGACCTAATTAGTTTTTCATTTAGAGCATTTTCACTATACCCAAAATCTAAAATATGTTGTTTGATGTTTTCTTGGAGGATTTTAGGACGTTGCAGCTAGAGGTGTTGTTAGGCAAATATTTCCTTCCCAATTTGAGGCAATTTCTACTGGTTTAAGACCCTTATAGTTGATTTATAGCATAGGTATTAATTTTGTATGAATTTACCTAAAATTTAGAGTGATATTCTGATATTACTCGTATGGGAACCATCAAATTTGAAATTGAAGACTTATAGTGGCTAGGTAAGTGTTCTCTAAGTAACCATTAGTATTTTAATTTTTTGAGTATTAGGTTACTACTATAATTGATGAATAGGAATGATAGTGGTCTAATTTTGTATTCATAGGCTGAGGTAGCATTGTTGTTAACTCTCAAGGAAATTGTCTACAACTGAGGTGACCAGGGTAAATGTTAAATTTCATGCATATGTCTATTTTAATTTTATATTTACTGCATAATTATAATTTTGAATATATAATGAATGGTTTGTTATCTGATTGTTATGTTTGGACCTTGTGAGTCCATGGTAGAAATGTGGTATGGCTACCACCCGTGCATCATACTTTAATTAGGCACCGGGTTATAATCAGACCCTTGAATATATTGAGCCTAGGTTGTGCTCATTAGGGAGTTGGTGCCATAGACGGGCCTTTTCTGGTATTATTGGCCTTTAACATATGAAAATGTGATTGCTAATATGGGATAGTAGTCACTAATAGCTTAATTGTTTCATTTACTGATATAACTAGTATATTTTCTTATGCTTATATGATTTCATGCACATATGTTAATTAAATTAGAATATATAAATAAAATTTGCCTTGGTTACTGAGATTTACATCTCACCATATTTTATGAGATAATACTTTCAAGTGAAGGCTCTTCGAGTAAGGATAAGGGAAAGCAAGTGGATGAACATCCATGAGCTGAGACCATGTATGGAAGTTCTGCACTTGGATGGATCTAATCTAGTGTAGATACTAATTTTTGTTATTCTTTTGTGTAGCATCATCATGTAATCATATTGCCAAGTGTAGGTATTTTTTGTGTACTAGAAAACAATGATGTAACTAATAGAGAGTTAGGCTCTCTACAACTTAGGATTTGATATATACATTTATATATTTGATATGGAACTTAGTTGATGTTAAGATATGGTCAATTATTTAGGAATGTAATCATGTGATAACTTAAATAATGACTTAGAGTAATAATGTATGGAACCCTATTGGGATTTATTTTTGAATGATAATATTAGCTATTTCTAAATCTAGTTGCTTGTTAATATCACATGGAATTTGCTTATGTATAATAGTTTAGGGAGTAAAAATTAACATCTCAAGCCTTGAATTAGTAAGGTTAGGTATGTTGAGTAAATCAAGTAGATAAATTCCATTAGTGTAACACCCCAAAAATAATTAATAATGATTTTTAGGATTATGAAATTATTAAGAGGGATTTAAGGAAAAATTATGAGGAGATAAGAATCTTGAAGAAAATAACAAATTTGAGTATCCTAACATAATAATTAGTAATTGGATCATTTAGGGAAAGTAAAATAATATTTATAGATTTAAATATGATTTAGGCCCATAATTAATTTATGTGTGCCAAGAACATTATTAGAAGCCCAATCTTATTCCTATTAAAGGCCCAACTTCATCTTAATATGATCCAACTCTACTCTTATGGAAGCCCAACCCATTTTGAACTTAATTAACCCATATAGTCATGGCCCAATATATTAAGCATCAACCCACCTAGAATAATAGGCCCATTAGACCAACCCATGTGCACTAAAACCCTAAGAAGCCTTTCCTCTCCCATTTGATTGCTAAGGCATTCATTTTCTACAAACAAGAAGAAGAAATTAGCATATTATAAGAAGGGCTAAGATTTCTCAACATTTTGGCTCATATTTGCACTTTTGGAAGGAGATTTAGCTAAGGTAAGTTTTATAAAACTTAACCTTTTCATCTTCCTCTACATTTTGGTCTGATTGGTTTGTCATTTGGGACATTCTTCCTCTCTGCTTAATATGAAATCTGATCTTTGAATGATTATTGCAAGATTTTTGAAACTAGACATTAGAGGGATGATTAAGTAAGCATTTCCTTCCATTTTATGTATTGTTTTGTTGGGAAATGTCCCCAAGAATTGATTTTCTATTGTGTGAAATTACAAGGAGATGAAAGTGAAACATTGAAATTTTTGGGTTTGATAACTCAAATCCAAATTTTGAAATGTTCCATAGTGTGTTCTTGGTAGTTGATGCTCATTTGACCTATTAGGTATATGGATAAGTATTTTTCCTTCTTTTATCAGGTGTATATGCTGAATTTCCATCATTTGGATCAACTTTTAGTGCATAGCTTTTACATGTACGAAAATAGAGATGTTGAGAATGACCCATTGTGAGTTCTTAGTGTTGTGCCCTTAAATTGGTGCAATGGACTCTTTAGGAATTTAAGTAAGTGATTTTTAATGGATTCTTGATGAAATTGATTAATGAATAAGAAACTCTTTTGTTAATAATGGTTAAATGATAATAATTATACTTATCATAAGCTTGGTGGGCCTTTAGATTATGTTGGTAACTAGAGGAAGAGTAATTGGGCTTCAATGAGGTAACCAGGGCTAACTTCCTAATTATATGTATATGGTTATTTTAATCAAATATTTACTACACACGTTTGATTTTGAAATGCTAAATGATTGGTTGGCTACTTGAATTGTTATTATGATTAGACCTTGTGAGTCTATGGTGGAGCTACTGTGTGACTACCACTTATTCATTGTGCTTCAATCAGGTACCAGGTTGTAATCAGGCTCATAAATGCACTGATTCCAGGTTGTACTCATTGGGGAGTTGCTGTTGTGGATAGGCCTCTCTTGGTTATTGTATTGTATAATTGTCACATTGCATTCTGTATTACTAAGTATAGGAACTGATTTTATAATGAGGTATTATGGAATCAGTACTTGTGATTGTATTTGGATAATTATTAATGAGCACCTTGATATTCAATGACATCTAAACAATTAATATTATAAAATTGACATTTGAGCTATTGGTATAAAGGATTTAAAGGCTCGAGGTAGTTTAAATATGTTCTTTACATCTACTTAAGGTGTTTCAAGGAATTTAGAAGTCATTCTTTAGGTTTTGAGTTGTCACTTGAAAGCTTTAGAAACAACTCTTTATTTTGTTGTTATTAGTTATTTTACTGTTATATAAGGTGTAAAGTGAACATCAACGCTTGGCCAATTGTGTTTCTGAGTTTGGTCATGGTTTAGGAGCCTTGAGGGACATGGTTAAGTTATTTTGGTCATGTTGGTTATAAGTCAATCCATCCCCTGGGCATACCTTGACTTATTTTCTATCATGAGAAGTCATTGGGTGATTTTATGGATGTTGCATAGTCATATGTTGCATTTGAGGTCATTCTGGGGTTTTGGGGATAAAGACATATTTATTTGGTCCATTGAAACATGTTCAAAGTGGTCTAAGGTTAATTGGTAAGAAAAATATATTTATGAAGTTGTCATTTCTGGCTTCATGTACCTTTGCTGTTATAATTGAAGTTAAAATGATTAGATTAGCTTTTAATCCTTAAGTTATGTAAGACAATTGGATGAAAATTTTAGGAATATAAACCCTTTAATAACCTTACCTTTTAGCCATTACAAGACCCTAGGATTGGTCTTGAAATGGTAGCAAGTTATTAGTTCGTTCCTTTAAATGTTTAGGTGCAATACATTTTCAAGTCGCGACCATGTTTTCCCAAGTTGCTGCCAAAATGAGGTAATAGTGTTTCAATAGCGATTTTGACCACGGAGCAAAATATTCTAGCCATAGTGCAAAACCATCTAGAGGCTAATTTGGCCACAATGCAAGTATTTCAGTCGTGGTGCAAGAAGTTGGCCACAATGCAAGTATTTCAATAGTAGTGATTTTAGCCACGGTGTAAAATATTCTGGCCATGGTGCAAAACTATCCAGAGGCTAATTTGGCCGTGATGCAAGTATTTCAGTCATGGCGCAAGAAGTTGGCCATGGCATAAATATTTTTTGCCGCGGCGTAAATCATCTCTATGTCTAAATTTGATCCAAACCTGAGTTTAGCCGCGGCGCAAGTTCTTTAAGTCATATCATAATTGTATAATCTAGTTTTTAAAGGTTCCAAAGGCCAAGTTAGCCATAATGTAACCATTTTAAGCCACGGCCTAAATCTTAAAACCCCCAATTTAGTTATAAATCTTTAATTTTTACCATAATAATGATGAGTAATGACTTTTAATCTAACATATATAAGTTTTTAGGCTTTTTAAAGGTATTTTAGTTGAGACAAAATTGTTAATGAGAGTTTTAAATAACTAGAAACAAAAATCCTATTGTACAACTTGATAGTGAATATTGATTATTTAAAATTTCAAATTTTCCTGTATTTTCATTAATTACTAACTCATTAACCGAATTAAACTTTACGTGCACTAATTAACATAATTATGCTTAATTAACTTTATTAGTAGTTAGGGTTGTTATAATTAGAGTCTAACAAATTAAGGAAGAGTGGCCCTAAAGTGTTCCTAGAGGGAGAGTTGAAGTGTATGGGATGAAATTTAGGAGGTATAGGCACAGAAGAAAATTACACTACGGCCAAAAAGAGCTCACCATGGCCAAGAGTCAGGCAAAGGCAAGGAGCGTCGTGGCGTGAGATGTCTAACCGTAGCACAAAATGAAAATGTTGACTAGCGAGGGTAACAAAGAGCAACCTTGCAATGGCACAAATCGAAGGAATCAGGTGATGAGTGCTCCAATAGTTAGTTTTGCCACAATGTGAATCATGAAACTTTTTACAATAGTTCCAAGGGGTGTTTCCACCACGGTAAAGGTCTAACTTGTTGCAGCGAGATTCATGAAAGTTGCAGAGTGATTTCGAAGAGTAACTTCGTCATAGCGTAGAAGGTTTAAGCCACGTCGCAAGATGAAAAAATTTATTTGTAAGCTCCAATAACCAACTTAGCCGCAATGGAGAAGATACAAGTCGCAACAAAGGTTCCTAAATTCTTATTTTTAGCCTCAAAACCTTGTTTTTCCTTATACTAGTGTTAAGGGATGACTTAGAAATATTTATAAGGGGATCTGGTGACCTAGAATCAATAGTTAGAGGAATAAAAGGCATCTTATTGATAATTAAAATTACTTATAGACTTAAATAGTTGTGATGGTAGGCTAATGACCCTAATAAAATCAAGGTTCAAATTTCCTCACCTTTTCCCTAATTTGATTATTTGAAATGGCTGTAGACCTTAACTTTTGATTATTAATCATGTAATCAAGCTTGATTCCTATGATTAGAGATCAAGGTCATTACATCAATCCTCATAATCAATGCATCCATATGAATTATTGATGATGTCATCAACGATCATAATTCATCGACCTCCATTCATGTTTACTGCATCTCTTGCTCCATCTCATGGAATTGGTCTGTCAATCATGTCTCTTTCACCATCAGCATGTACATCTAACTTTCCTTCTCCTAGTTATAACTAATAAGAGGAGATACTCCCTCTACAAGGTAATTAGCTACCAAGAACAAATAGAATAGCTATAAAAAAAACATAACAAAAGAATAGAATAGCTACCTAGTAACAAAATAATTATTAATACCTACCGTACTTATCTTTTTGCCATGTAACAAAAAGAAAGGAGAGAAAGAGCCTACTGAAGAGAACATAGAAGAGAACAAAGCTTAGGTATATTTTATCTCAACTCTTTATGAAAGATTTGGGATTTAGAATCATAGCCCTACTTACCATGCTTGTCTATTCTAATTTGTGAAAGCATGATTAATTTGAATTGTTGATTATTCTTATGGAGCATATTATGCTATGTTAAAGCAAACTTAGAAATGTCTCTTCAGAATAAATGTTTCTCCTTCAAGGGTGAACTTCCATGTCTGCACTAAATAGTGCTAAACTGTAAATTGGGTTTATAAAGCATGGATACTAACATGGCCATACACACCACCAACACATGCTCAACATGCATGTAGATGTGCTAGAATAAAAAATAATCTTTTTTTTAGCTCAGACACAACTAATCCCAAATAAAGGAGAAATCTAAACAATATAACACTTTCCTAATTTTTTGTTATATGTAAATATTTGAACAATATAGTTTTAACATCTTTTTTAAAGTAAATTTTTTAAAAAAATAATATTATAAGATACTAAAAAATAGGATAATGCTAGTTGTGTTTTACCTTAGAAGTAGATTGCTAAATGAGTATTTTTAAGAACTAGGATAATATATATCGTGTTATGTTCTATATTTTTTAAAGTTTTGCACTTCAATGTATCTATATCCATGCTATGTCGCTTGTCCATGCTTCATAAGTATATATTCTTGCATAAGTCTAATACAAAAGACATCAACTGCTTCTTTACTTTAAACTTTTTCCCTTATTGTAGTACAATCCAAGCTATCAATTTGGCAAGTTTGCAATATCATATTACTTCTTCTTCTTCACTAGTGACATAACGAGAGCAATTTCACATGTCACCTTTAAATTCTCTCTATAACACTTATTCTTTTGTCGCTTTAATGTGTAATTAAATTGAGAAAAACTTATATGCAATTGCCTAAAATCCACTATAGTTAAATTTCCTATAAAGTATTACCGGATGCCCTAGTAAGTAATGAGTAAGGAACCTCAAATAACTATAAGGGGTCATAGATTTTTGCAGAAAATTGTTCCACTAATATCTTTTATCAATAAAAACAAACAATATATCCCCAGATCAAGCATTATCATACCTAAACCATAAGCAGTCATTGCCCACAAGAAGTATCCAGTCTTATGGTTCTTCTTCGCCTAACAATCATACCTATAAAATTGGCAACAAAATAATGAATTAGGTTCGTAAACCTTTGATATGATCCAAAGTCCAAACCATTCTCTCTATCTATCTGAAATATTCCATGACTTTCACAAGCAGTTAACTAAAATGAATATTAATAGTTCAAAGAAGTTGAAGATGCATGAGAAAATTGTATGAGATCTATATATAACTTCCAATTAAACCTTAGTGAAAATGCTACTAACGGCCAAGTAAGATTATGTCCCTAAAACCAATGATGCTGTAATCGCCCCAATGATCGAACAAGCATAGTATCTTTAATAGCATGCAATGCCAACTTCTCCACTCTTCTCATCGCAAGCTACTTGTATAGAAGTGACAAAGTTACACACACTAATTTAGGAAGAAATACATCGTGTTTCTAAGATGAAATAAAACATTGTAAATGATGGTAAATTTGAAACACACATAACTATCATCACTCTCATAGAACCACCATTTACAGATAAAGACCCAAAAGATGTCATATAAGAAGGCACAACAAAGACGAAAAAATTTACCCTGATTATACATAGTGCAAAATGAATAAGTCAATGCCTTTATTCATAACAAAAGTCTTGGTATCTAGTAATGTAATCTTCAATTGTCTCTTTGATATTATAAATGCCCCATTTATAATTTGAAAATATCACAATCAACTTAAAATACAAGATTATGTCGTAGGCAAACTCTTTAAATACCTTGAACATATATGGTGAGAAAAAGAAGAACAGTATAAGTATTACCTTGAGATTTAGTATGCAAACAATCTGAAGAATTGTGATCATCAAAGCAATGCCCTTAATGGAAAGGGGATGCATAAATCCAATTAATTCACCTTTCAATACTTAAAAGTATACAAGGTTAGCACTTAGTAAATCAGGCTTCATACTTTAAAAGCTTAAGGTTCCATTAAACAGGGATGACAATGAACTAACAAGTAAATGTGCAAAATTTGAATTTTTGAACAATACCAAAAGGACAATTTCTTTTCACTTAAAGTAGTCTCATTAAGATATAAGAAAAATAAACAACATGAAAATAATAAACATGGAAAAGAAAACTAATAAAAGCTATACCAACAAGTTAAAAGCAATGTTACCAACTATGCACTAATAATAGTGTGGCCTTTGGTAATAATAGCCTACGCCCTTATGTACAAAGTATACATTAGAATTTTGACAATTGATCTTAACATTTCTATGTATCAATAGCAAAAGAATGTTCTCTTCAATTCTCTTGCCACATTAGTCTAAATATAGATGGTAATACTAATCCAATGATTAATACATGTATTATTTAAATATGTACTAATTGGATCCCAAATGGCTTTAAACAAATTATAATACACATTAAAGGATAAGAAGGTATTATCCTAAGTCTTCGATTTAGTTAAAGGCATACTAAAAATATGCTAACTTAAGAACATTTCTAGTTTTACACTAAATGTTCTAATGGTTAGACTTGGACAACAAGCACAGTGATACACAGCAAAGGGATACTCATGATTATGTCATAATTTTTTATATTTTAATCACACTAAGGAAAACCAGGCCAAAAAAGTTAGATGAAAGAGTATGTATGAAGAGAATTTGAACCTATAAGTATTAAAAATAACAACTATTTTTACAAGAATATTTTATCCAATCTAAGCAAAGAAGACACAGTGACATCGCCCAAACCAAGGTGAATACAATGCCAAAGGAGTAACTCCAAGTGCCAAACATGTGATAGCCCTAAACAAAGAAACTTTTGACAAAAGTTTGTCCAGCATGTTGAAACCATCTAAAACTATAAACATTTTATTATCAACTCTATATCATAACAAAGGAATCCCATAAAATAACCCATATATTCAACATCTACACATTTTACATAAACATTTTTTTTATTTTCTAAAGAAAAATTATATTTTTTTCATGTCATGTTGACAATAAAGGATGGGAGGAAGAAATAAAACCTTGCTGGCGAAAAACTATATGAAATTCATGTTTGACCTTTTGTTTTTTACAAAAGAAAAAAAAATTATTAGAAAGAAATAGAGATACATTAGTGAAGGACCAAACATACTCATTATAAAGAAGAACCATTGCAATTGTGTGTCTAGCTAATTTTGGTCTATAGAATTATGACCACAACTCATTAGCTCTATAAGCTATATTTTTCAAGAAAGAGGTACATGGAAATGAATTGACACCTTGATCAAGTTGTCCTTTCTCTAATTTGCTAGCACTACACATAATAGCCAAATTAATTAATCACAGTTTTAAAGACACAAATAAATTATAGGCCACCCATATGGTCTTTGGGTCTTAACAAATGATGTTACCATTCTCTTTTCCTTTAGTCAATGATTTTAGCTATTAATAGCACAACAGTAAGCTAAAAAGCTCAGCAACAATTTCAAAGCAAAAGAAAAATCTATATATTAATCATCAAATTCTCCTCTCATCCAAACAAGTAGGCAGTCTCTGAAAGCACATGACAAACTTAAAGATTTTATGCTGGATTGACAAGTTAACAATGTAACAACCCTAACTACTAATAAAATTAATTAAGCATAATTATGTTCTTAATCAAGTGCACTTAAGGTCTAATTTCATTAATGAGTTAACAATAGATGAAAATACAAGAAAAATTGAAACTTTAAATAATGAATATTCACCATCAATTTGAACAACAGGATTATTATTTCTAGTTATTCAAAACTCTCATTAACAATTTTGTCATTACTAAAATATCTTTAAAAAGCCTAAAAACTTATATATGTTGGACTAGAAACTATTACTTATCACTAATATGGTAAAAATTAAGGATTTATAACTAAATTAGGAGTTTCAAGACTTAGACTGCAGCTCAAAATGGTTGCGTTGTGACTAACCTGGCCTTTGAAACCTTTATAAGCTAAATTCTACACTTACATCATGACTTGAAGAACTTATACTATAGTTAAACTCAGATTTGGATCAAATTCTGACACAGACACAATTTACACTGCGGCAAAAAATATTTATGCCTAACTAACTATTTATGCCATAGCCGAAATACTTGTGTCGCGACCAATTTAGTCTCTAGATGATTTTTCACCACAACAAAAAAAATTTGCACTAAGGTAAAGTGTGACGACCCTAACTTCTCATCATTATAATTAAGGTTAAATACGTGATTAATAATCATAAATTGGAGTTACAAGACATTACGACTAATTACATTCAGAAAATATAGGAAAATTTATATTATTAGAGTCATCAATCATATAATTACAAGCACTCATGTACATCAAGGAAATAAACATTCATTTATAAGCCTTTGATTCTATTACCTATTAATTCTAACTCACAAGAATCTTCTACTAATGTTTCTAAGTCATCCCTTGGGGTTACCATATGAAAAACTAAGATTTCCAGGTTAGAATGAAGGTTTGAGACCATTAGCCACGGCTAAATGTCCTTGCATTGCAGCCAATTGTCCTCGGGTTCACTCCTATCACCACGGCGAGTTGGACCTTTGCCACAGCTAACCTACATGGCGCCGCGGTGAGGAAGCCTCCTGGAACCTACCTCGCTCACCTCTCACTATTGGCCACGACCAATTTTCTCTTTTGCCGCAGCTAATTCCTCTCTAAAATGCCTAACAAATCCTCACAAAGGTCATCGCGACCAATTCCCATTTAGTCGCGATGAATTACCCTCTGGATGACTCTCAATTTTGCCTCTCACATTTCGCCACGTCTAATTCCACTTTTCACTGCGGCGAATTGCTCACTGGTACTCTCCTTAGGCAACTTCGCCTCTATTGGTCGCGGCTAATAATATTTTGGCCATGGCGAAATGCCTTATGATCCTACAACTCCTAAAATCTTATCTCATACTCTCCACTCTCTATCTAGGGGCACTTTAGGGCCACTCTCCCACTTGTTATGAGATTCTAATAGCATCTATCTAGCTTATTTGCCCCAGCCATTATATCATTATCCATCCCACATTTAAAGGTAGATTCTCCTACTTACTAATTGGTCTTATATCAGCAAATTTATAAATTCCTCACAATTGTCATTCAATCATGTTTTCATTAGATAATTCATGCATCGCTAGCTCAAATCCACAATCAATATATCACATGATTTCATTACTTAAAGAGTCAGTTAAAACATAAGTTTACAAGCCATAATAAGTGTCATAAACTCATACATCCATCAACAACTAATATGAAGCATATTTCTCATTGGTTACATTCTATGTTATCAAAATACAAACTCCTACACTTGGCAATACAGATACATGATGATGCTATACAAAGATTAACAAAATTAGCATCTACTCTATTCCACTCAGACCAAGTGTAACTCCCCACACCAGGCCTTAACTCATGGATGTTCATCTACTTGCTTGCCCTTATCCTTACTCGAAAAACCTTCACTGAAATATTTAGCCCATGAAACGGGGTGAGATACAAATCTCAATAACCAAGGCAAATTTCATTTATATATTCCAGTTTAATTAACATATATGCATGATTTCATATAAGCATCTACAAGCATACCAGTCATATCAGTAAATAAAATAATTAGGCTATCTATGATTACTATCCCATTCTAACAATCACAATTCCACATGTTATAGGCCAATAACACTGGGAAAGGCCTGTCTACGGCACCCACTCGCCAATGAGCACAATCAGGACTCAATGCATCTGGGGTTTGATCATAACCTAGTGCCCGATTGAAGCACATGCACGGATGGCAGTCACACCACAGCTCAACCATGGACTCACAAGGTTTAATCACATATAATAGATAGCCAACCAATTCATTTAGCATCAAAATCATAATCATGCAACAAATACAAAATTAAAACAGACATATGGATGGAATTAGCGTAAACCCCGGTTACTTCACTTGTAGACAAATTTGCAAAAGCCACCAGTGATACAAAAATCTCCCCAGCCACTACTAATTCCCAAAATTCGGAATGGAGGTGTCCTCTACTAGAAACTTCAATATATCATCCTAAATCCTAAGCAAATTCGTGAAAAATTAATACCTATACTATAACCTAATCATTGGGGTCTCAAAGCAGTAGAAATACCTCAAAAAGAAGAGTTTATTATACTTACCTAATGTCAGCCCTAGCCTCAACCTATGAAATTTTACCATGGAAACATCAAATGACAGTTTCAGATTTTGGGTGTGAGTGAAAGTGCTTCAATTAGAACATTAATTGGGTCAAATTAAAAAGAAAGATGAGAGAATTAAGTTATATAACTATTACCTTGGCTAAATCTTGCTCTAGAAGTGGGAAATGGTGAAAATATTCCAAGAACCCTAGCCTCTCCTTTGGACCTCCGATTTTGTGTGTGTTCCTTGTGGTTTTGCAGAATGGGAGAGGCTAGGTTAGTTTTTAGGGTTTAAGTTAGGTTTTCTATGGGTTATGGGTTGCTCCAAAGATCCAACTCCAAATGGACTTCAAATTTAAGCTTTGTTGGGCCAGCTTTCATGTGTTGGGCTACTGGGTTTTAATTGGGTTAAGCCAAGTTTTAAGAGCTCAAAGGATTTGGGTCTGCACAAAGGTTATTGGGCTAATTATAAGAGCCTATAAAAGGTGAATCTTGGGCATCTATCACATTGAATCAGATTGGGTCTGCACCTAACTTATTGGGCCTCCATTAGCTTCTTATCATGATCTCCTACATTAATTTGGGCCTAGATGAACTTTCTATCCTAATTAAATCTCAAACTCATATTAATAATTTATCTCTGCAAAATTTTCATTCGCTTAATTTATCTGATTATTTCATATTAATTATTCCTAATTAAATCCAAATCCATGATTAGCACCTTAATAAATTTTTTTGGAGTGTTACACAAAGTGCTTGTGCAGTGGCCAAAATCGCCACTAGAACAATACTAGCTCATTTTAGCCATGACTTGAAAACCTGCTACACCCAAACATTTAAAGGAATGAACTAAGAACTTGCTACCACTTTAAAATCAATCCTAAGGTCTTTTTATGGCTAAAAGGCAAGGGTTTTTAAGGGTTTACATTTCTATAATCTCCCTCCAAATATCTTACATAACCCAAGGATTTAAAAGCTAATCACACCAACCAAAATACATATCATATTTACACAAGGTTCATTTATGACAGCAACATGATGGAATGTAAGTTTAAATGGCAATTCAAACCACTCAATACACCACTTAATGTCCTCAACCCACTTAAGGCTATATTCAATGGTCTAATTGAACATGCTCTTACCAACAACTCTTCAATGGAGCCTTAAATGTATAATATAGCTATGGCACTTCCTAATATCACACATAAGGGCCTAGGACAACAAATAGTATGTTATAACTTCTAATGACAACCTAAAATCCTCATTCCACTACCTAAGATCATCAAACCACCTTGACCAAGTTTTAATTGACAAATTAAACTTGTCTACAACCCTCAACACTTGGTACAATTCTTGGTTCAAAATATAGCCTTGTCACTTTCCAAAATCACCACATAATGATTCAAAATAGTAAAACCTACTATAGTAACATAGAAGGGGTGAACCATTTCACCTCCCATAAGACCAAGACAATAAAAGCACATTCCAAACCTGCAATGCCAATAACTCAAACATTAATACTACAATATTAACTATTCAAAAGTCGTATAATTCCAAGGTACTCATTACTAATCATCCAAATACATTTACAAGTATCAACTCTATGATGTCCAAGATTATAAAATCAATCCCTATACTTAGCAATGCATGATATAATGTGGCAATTATACAACACACTAAGCAATTTTAACATACCTACTATACAAACCCAATTTCAAATCTATACGTTACTAAACTACTATAGTAGATTTCCATTAGCTTCTTCTTGCTACTATGAGGTTCGGTCCTTGAAAATATTAACCCACAATTGGAGTGAGATACACAATCTTATTAATAAGAGGCAAATTCCATATATATGTACAAATTAATCAATATAATGCATTTATATAAAAAAAATACCAAAAGTATCCATATTATTATCAAATGACATAGTTTAACTACTAATGACTACTATCTCATCCTAACAATCATATACAACATGTTAATGGCTAATAACACTAAGAGAGGCCAATCCATGGACTAACTCTACAATGAGCACAACCTCGGTTCAGTATATTTAGGGGTTTGATCATAAGTCAATGCCTGATCGAAATGCAATGCACGAGTAGTAGCAGTACCACAGCTCCACTAAGGATACGCTCATGGTCCATAACAACAACAATTCAAGTAGCCAACCAACCATTTAGCATTTCAAAATTATACATGTACAACAAATCTCATATTAAAATGAGTATATACATGGAAATTAATCCTAGTTACCTCAATAAAGCCACATTACTCTTCCTCTAGCTACCAACATAATCCAAAGGCCAATCATGCCTATGACAAGTATAATTATTATTATTTAACCATTATTAACAAAAGAGTTTCTTATTCATTAATCCATTTCATCAAGAATCCATTAGAAGTTACTTATGTAAATTTCCAAAGAGTTCATGGCACTAGTTTAAGGCCAAGACATTAAGAACTCACAATGGGTCACTCCCAATATCTCCATTTTCGCATATGTAAAGGCCATGAACCAAAAGTCAATCCAAATGATAGAAACTCAACATATACACCTTATAAAAAGAAGATGAAACACCTACCCATATATCTAAGAGGTTAAATGGATTAATTTGAGCCTTAATTACTAAGAACATACCATAGGCTATCCTACAACTTGGATTTTTGCCTATACAATTAACCATATACCAAAGTCTACCTGCAACATGAAATTTAAGCAAGGTTACACTACAAGATGAAGGCAAACACTTACCTTATGATTCCATTAACTTCAAACTCCAAAAATCTTACAAGGAATCACCCAAACACCAAATTTTAAATTTGAGAAGAAGATAAAAATCCACCAAACTAAAAACTAATTAGACCAAAATAAAGAGAAGAATAAGAAGGACGGGTTTTATATAGATTACCTTAGCCAAATTTTCTGCTAGAAGTGAGAAATGGTGAAAAAATGCAGAAAACCCTAACCTTCTCTATTCCTATGCAAAAATGGAGTTTTCCCTTATCTAAGATTGAGTTGGTCTGTAGACTGAAAAATGAAAGGCTAAGTAAGTTGGGGGTTTAGGTGGGTTTGGGCCAATCTTAAAGTCCAAAATCCCCTTAGGTTAAGATGTGTGTTTATTAGGCCATAAGTTAAAAGGTTTAGTTTATGAAATAAGAGTTAGGCTCCTAAGAAATGAGATTGGACCTTCTTACAAACTAGAAGTAGGCTTTCTTATTTGGCTCATGGCATAAATAAATTGATCATAAAGCCTAAATTAAATATCTATCACCCTTTAGTTAATTTCCTAGTTAAACCCATAGCCATAATTAATATATCTTCACCCAATAATAACCAAACATGATTATTATCTCGAAATGTCTAAAATAAATCCATTTCTTTAGAAACATTATTTTCTTATTTTTCTCAAATCCCTATATTGATTCCTTAATTGACTATAATTATTCTTATTAAATTTTGGGGTGTTACATTCTCCCTTCCTTTTAAGAATTTTATCCTCAAAATTAAATGTACCTTACTCAAAAGGTGTTGGACAATCTTCCAACATAGCTTCCGTTGTCTTTTAAGTTGCCACACCAGGCATTAGTCCTCTTCATTCCACTGTTACCAAGAGAATGTTCTTATTATGCTACTACCTCACTTGGTATCAACAATTCTCTTTCTTCTAGTCAATTAAGATCAAATGACATATAAACCTATATATTCCATACTCATTCTTTGTTCATAACTAGAGAGATCTCGACCGAGTTACACATGATCACTTTATAGGAAGTTATAAGCACCTAGCTCAAATAAATCTCAATTTCTCTCCCTTCTTAGTTTTTTTTCGGAGTGCTACTAGTAGGCCATGAATTTTCATGTTAACTTCTTTTCCCTCTTGGCTCTCAGTTCATTAAAGGAATAGTTCCTAAATGCTTAGTTTGACTTTCTTTAATAGATGGCATTAAAAGTTGTGGGAGAATTTCACTTAATTAGCTTTGTATTATTCATTTTTCTAACATCAACATAGGTAGGTAAACTTTATTTCATAACGAGGTTTCACTTGTCCTCTACTTAAAATAACATCACTTTTCTCTAGCCTAACTTCCTTAATTAAGGAAGGTCTCTCATCTTATAGGGTTATCTTATTTGGGCATCCAAATCCTATGTTCAGCTATCTTATAAAGACATTGCACACGTTATATCCTTATTATTATTATTATCATTATTTTCTTATAAGAGATATGATATTCCCATTTAACATATAAAATCCCATCTCGATCTCAATCAATACCCAAAGATCCCCCCTTCCCCTTGTCATAATTCCTAAAGGTTGGAACTAACATGGCATCCAATCTCATGAATAGTCCATTTAAAATCCTCAGACATCCTAAAGCCACATCCAGCACACACCTAGAATCAAACATAATCCTTCAAATCTAAACTATATTCTTTGATAAACTAGACCTTAAAGGTGGTAGTATATTGTCTAAAGTATCAATGTAATCTCTTAAGACTTGGGGAATGAGTCTCTTTAAATTTTACAAGCTATAATCCATATGGATGCTTTACTAGATCCCATGATTACAATGACCCACACCAAAATAGGTTTTCTAAAGCATTAGCAATCTCAATTCACGATGATGGTCCATCTTGGACAATCCGATCATCGTTCTTAAGTGTAACAAGCATAAGAAAATCCTTAATAGCCTTTTCAACACTTACGAAAGTATCATCAAAATCTTATGTACATGATTTTATAGATTACTATAATTAATAGGTCCAGGCATCTCATCCTAACTCTCAATTATTAAAAGAATTAATAATCAACTCAGCAATGTCTATACTTGTTTTAAGTTATCCAAACAAATTCTTGGATCATACACCATCATATAGTCCCAAAGGACTACTCATTATTGACCCTCTATGCATAGTTAAAGAATTTTCACGTAAGCATAATCACACCCCAAGTGACATACTATTTATCCTCCCCAAGATGTACTACATTCTTTCTAACTTTCCCTTATAAAACCAAATTTTCACTCTCACACAATGGCATATGCCAACTACTGTTAACCCCCTCCACTCTCCCAAGAGTTCCTAGGTCTCAATTTATGCATGGCTATTGGGAGTTAAGTTAACATGGTAATGAGACTCAATAAGTCTTTTCATCATAAAATATTCCCTAGTTATAATCAAATCAAGTAAGGATTCTCAACATGAGATTTCTAGCGTCATCTACCCATTATGATTCATCCTCCTTTATCAACTATTCTACTAGAGTTCCATAATCATTGTATAACCCAATTACATGACCATCACCTCTCATCCTTTCCCAAAGTTATTATTCTGAATTAAGGAGTCCTTCTTTAAAATTAGAAAGTTTTATCACTAGAATAAGCACTGGTTAACATCTCAAATGTTCGATGTTGTCTCTGTAATCCCTATTGCATTACATATGGTACACAATAATAGAACTACTGATGGTAAAGTTAAGAATTGCCTTAAATCATAGTAAGCAAGCCTCTCATTTGACTGTAAATATGTTCATCACTCCATAACAACCATATCTCAAACACTGGCACACATAAGGATGCCAATCATTTTCTTTTTTTTTCAGATGGATCCATATTATCATGATTTCCTCTTTACCTATTAGGTGAAAAGTCTACTTAGTCTAGTTTGACATCAATTTGGTAGTTAAAATGTATCAAACATATGATAAATAGCATACCTCGCATGCCTCTAGCACCAAAGTGCTACAAGATCTCATCTTACACTCCCAAAGTGTATCATGCACATAAAGCACCTTTATCCACCATTTAAATGCATGTCAACACATAACATAAGTCAACTGAATCACATAAAAGAAACAACATGCATAAGCACCATGTGCCTGCACACCTCACCCCTATCACACTTGGGGGTTGTCTTTACCTTATCACAATTTGTCCTTTTTGTTCTGGTACAATAGGAGAGGAACTTTGAAGCTCTCAAGATTTCTTTCAAAGCATTATCTCCACTTAATCTCTTACTTTAAGGTCGCTACTTCTTGCTCAGAAATGGATTTCATAATTTCAAGGGCTTCTTATCCTCCTCCTCATCATTATCAATAAGAGATAGCTTACTCACCTCAATACTTTAGATAAAACTATCTTATATGTTCTTTAATTTTTATCACCATTATTCATTAAGCTAAAATATGGTAGCTAGGATCAAGTAATTACAATCTTCATTAACCAAGATCGGACAAGTGGGTTAAGACCTCTGTGCCTACATAGCCTCAACCATGGGGACCTTTCGAAGTCTATAAAATTCTATCTTGTTATAGATTGTACATCAATTTCAAATCCTTGTTCATTGTACTGGTCTATTATACACTAAGTCTAACTTCCATTGGCAATTTCCAAATCATAAGACCTACATCAAACCCTTCCACAGGGTTTCTATAGCTAGCCAATTATCCTACTAGGTACCATTACTATCTAAGTTCTCAACATCACCCTCAAATGGCCCTTGAAAAGTTTAGAATTTTACTTAGGTAAAGAATTACTACTCTTGATTTGATCAGCTAACTAGTTCAATAAGCCAATCAACTAGTCAGCCATACTTAGTCAACTTGCTTAGTAAATGGCAGTTAAGTGGTCACAGATACTATTAGTAGCCCTATTCGTCATCCTCAATGGTTACTTGGTCTCAATCATTTAGTTAACTAGGTGCCTCACAGCTAGTGACTGGTGCATCTACTGTGTAACTAGCTAACAATAAGCCTTAACTGATTAACTATCTAAATTAAAACTAGTAACCCAATTTGAAAAAAAGAAGAGTAAATTCTAGTTTTTTCATTGGCACTAACAACCTCAAGTCTCAACAATCAATGTTACCAAAGTAACATGAAGCATAATCTTATTGTATTCTATTATTCCTAGAGACATACTTATTAAAATGGGTGGTCTTCCAAATCAAATTTAAAAAACATTAGTTTTAAAATGTTTCTACAAGCCTTATATCATTATTCCTTTATATTTTCTTTCAAGAGGTAAAGAGCAACAAGAGTAGATTAGCATAATTAACTACTCTTTTGAGATAATACTAGGCCAACTATGCATCATGATTGCCAAGTTTCTAACTATAAAATTTAAATTTACACAATTTTTCTAAACCATTACTTTGATACCAAATATAACAACCCTAACTATTAATAAAGTTAATTAAGCATAATTATGTTCTTAATCGAGTGCACTTAAAATCTAATTTGATTAATGATTTAGTAATAGATGAAAATACGAGAAAAATTGAACCTTAAATAATCAATAGTCACCATCAAGTTGTACAACAGGATTATTGTTTCTAATTATTCAAAACTCTCATTAACGATTTTGTCTCAACCAAAATACATTTAAAAAGCCTAAAAACTTATATATGTTGGACTAAAAGTCATTACTTATCACTAAAATGGTGAAAATTAAATATTTATAACTAAATTAGGATTTCAAAACTTAGGTCATAGCTTAGAATGGTTGCATCACAACTAACTTAGCCTTCAGAACCTCTAAAAGCTAAATTCTACACTTACACCATGACTTGAAGAACTTGCACTGCAGCTAAACTCATATTTAGATCAAATTTCGACACAAACATGATTTGCGCCACAACTAATTTAGTCTTTAAATGATTTTGTGCTATAGCCAAAAATTTTTGCACCATGGCCAAAATGGCTATTAGAACACCATTAACTCATTTTGGCCACAACTTAGGGAAAACTTGGTTGCAACTTGAAAACCTACTACACCTAAACATTTAAAGAAATGGACTAACAACTTCCTACCACATCAAGATCAATCCTAAGGTTTTATATGGCTAAAAGGCAAAGGTTTTTAAGGGTTTACATTCCTGTAATCTCCATCTAAATATCTTACATAACCCAAAGATTTAAAAACTAATCACACTAACCAAAATACATATCATATCAACACAAGGTTCATTTATGACAACAATAGGATGGAATGTAAGTTTAAATGGCAATTCAAACCACTCAATACACAACCTAATGTCCTCAACCCACTTGAAGCAAGATTCAATGGTCTAATTGAGCATACTCTTACTCACAACTCTTTAATGAAGCCTCAAATGTAGAATATGGCTATAGCACTTTCTAATGTCACACATAAGGGCCTATAATAGCAAATAGTATGTTATGGTTTCTAATGATGACCTAAAATCCTCTTTCTACTACCTAACATCATCAAACCACCTTGAGTAAGTTTCATTTGACAAATTAAGCTTGTCTACAACCCTCAATACTTGATACAATCCTTGGTTTAAAATATAGCCATGACCTTCCCAAAGTCACCATATAATGGTTCATGATAGTAAAATCTACTATAGCAACATAGGAAGGGCGAAACATTTCACCTCCCACAAGATCAAGGCAATAAAAGCACATTCCAAACCTGCTATGCCAACAACTCAAACATTAGTACTACAGTACTAACTATTCAAGAGTCGTATAATTCCAAGGTACTCATTACTAATCATCCAAATACATTTACAAGTATCAACTCTATGATATCCAAGATTATAAAATCAGTCCCTATACGTAGCAATACATGATGCAATGTGGCAATTATACAACATACTAAACAATGCTAATATACCTACTATACAAACTCAATTTCAAGTATATATGTTATTAAACTACCACTGATAGATTTCCATTAGCTTCTTCTTACTACTAAGAGGTTTAGTCCCTGAAAATGTTAACTTACAATTGAGGTAAGATATACAATTTTAATAACAAGAGACAAATTCTATATATATACAAATTAATTAATATAATGTATTTATACATAAAAACATACCAAAAATATTAATATTGTCAGCAAATGAACTAGTTGGACTATCAATTATTACTATCCCATACTACTAATCACATATAACATGTTAATGGCCAATAATACTAAGAGAGGCCTATCCACGACATCAACTCTCCAATGAGTATAACTTAGGCTCAGTGTATTTAGGGGTCTAATCACAACTTGTTACCCGATCAAAACGCAATGCACGGGTGGCAGTCGCACTACAACTCCACTAAGGACACGCTCACAATCCACAACAACAATTCAAGTAGTCAACCAATCATTTAACATTTCAAAATTATACATGTACAGCAAATATAAGATTAAAATGAGCATATATATGGAAATTAACCCTAGTTACCTCAATAAAACCCAATTACTCTTTCTTTAACTACCAACATAATCTCACCAAGCCTATGACAAGTATAATTATCATCATTTAATCATTATTAATGAAAAGATTTCTTATTCATTGATCATTTCATCAAGAATCTATTAGAAATTACTTACTCAAGTTTCCAAAGAGTCCATGGCACCAATTTACGATCAAGACACTAAGAATTCACAATAAATCCCTCCAATATCTCCATTTTCACACATGTAAAGGCTATAAATCAAAAGTCAATCCAAATGATAGAACTTCAACACATACACCTCATAAAAGAATAGGAAACACTTACCTATACATCTAAAGGGTTAAATAAATTGATTTGAGCCTTAATTACCAAGAAAAAACCATGAGCCATCCTACAACTTGGATTTTCACATATACAATTAACCATATACCAGAGTCAACCTATAACATAGAATTTGAGCAAGGTTACACTACAAAATGAAGGCAAACACTTATCCTATGATTCCATTAACACCAAACTCCAAAAATCTTTCAAGAAATCACCTAAACACCTAATTTCATATTTAAGAAAGATATGAAAATCTATTAAACTAGAAACTAATTAGACCAAAATGAAGAAGAGAATGAGAAGAATATGTTTTATATAAATTACCTTGACCAAATCTTCTACTAAAAGTGAGAGATGTTGGAAAAATGTAAAAAACTTTAACCTCCTCTCTTCCTATACGAAAATAGGGTTCTCTCTTATCTAAGATTGAATTGGTCTACAGAATAAAAGATGAGGGGCTAAGTAAGTTAGGGTTTTAAATGGGTTTAGGCCAACCCTAAAGCCAAAAATCTACTTGGGTTCAGGTATATGTTTATTGGTCCATAAGTTGAAGGGTTTAGTTGATGAAATGAGAGTTGGGTTCCAAAAAAATGAAATTGGACCTTTTTACAAACTAAAAGTGGGCTTTTTTATTTGGCTTATAGCATAAATAAATTAATCATAAGATCCAAATTAAATGTCCATCTCCCCTTGGTTAATTTTCTAATTAAACCCATAACCATAATTAATATATCTTTACCCAACAATAACCAAACATGATTATTAGCTCGAAATATCTAAAATAAACTCATTTCTTTAGAAATATTATTTTCCTTATTCTTCCCAAATCCCTATATTAATTCCTTAATTGACTATAATTATTCTTATTAAATTTTGGGGTGTTACATTAACGTAATCATGCCACAATCTTACAACATTAGTTCCAAGTAATTATTCAAGCAAAAATTATCATACAGAGTGTGTGAAACAAAAAGTAAGTGCTAGTTTTCATAAACTATCAGAGTTTAAGGTTTGCATATGTTAAGGAACTATCATAAACAAAAAGTAAGTGCAATTTTCGCTAATATTAGTGACATTATATGACTTTGGGTCAACTTAAAATGAAAACAAAGTTTACATCCTTAGGGCCTAGGGGCTTTATAACAAGAAAATACAGGACAAAGTTCACCCAATTCTTTAACTTTCACATTATACAGAAACCAAGACATGTTGGTTTTGCTCTTAAGGAGGATATATCCCTTTCTCTTTAAATGAAATTTTTTATTTTGTTTAAAGCATTCTGCAAAAACACAAGAAGTATAAAGCATTTTTGGAGGTTTAATGTAGAGGCTAAGGTTCTTGGTATAAATTCATAATTTCCCACTTCTAGAGTTAAAATCAGCCAAGGTAAGTGTTATATAACTTAATCCCCTCCTCTTTCTCTTCAATTTAACCTAACTAGTTTTTCATTTGGAGCATTTTCATCACACCCAAAATCTAAAATGTGTTATTTGGTATTTTCTTGAAGGATTTTCAGATGTTGAAGCTAAAGGTATTGTTAAGTAAGGAACTCCTTCCTAATTTAAGGTAATTTCTATTGGTTTAAGACCTCCATAGTTTATTTGTAGTATGTGTATTAATTTTGTATGAATTTACCTAGAATTTGGAGTGATATTCTGAAGTTACTGGTATGGGATCAATCAACTCTGAAATTATAGACTTGTAGTGGCTGGGTAAGTATCCTCTATGTAACTATTGGTGGTTTAATTCTTTGAGTATTAGGTTGCTACTATAATTGATGAATAGGAATAGGAATTGTCTAATTTTGTGTTCATATGCTAAGGTAGCATTGTTGTTGGCTCTCAAGAAATTGTCTACAAGTAAGGTAACTGGGATTTATGTTAAATTCCATGCATATGTCTATTTTAATTTTATATTTGCTGCACAATTATGATTTTGAATACATAACGAATGGTTGGCTATTTGAATTGTTGTGTTTAAACTTTGTGAGTCCATGGTAGAGCTGTTGTGTGACTGTCACTTATGCATCGTGCTTTAATCAGGCACTGCATTGTGATTAAACACTTGTGTGCGCTAAACCTAGGTTGTACTCATTGGGGAGTTAATGCCGTAGACAGGCCTCTTCCAATGTTATTGGCCTTTAACATGGGAATATGATTGCTAGTATGAGATAGTAGTCACTGATAGCCTAATTGTTTCATTTACTGATATGACTAGTATATTTTCTTATGCTTATCTAATTTCATACACATATGTTAATTAAATTAGAATATATAAATGGAATTTTCCTTTGGTTACTGGCCCTAATAATATCAAAGTTCAAATTTTCCTACTTTCTCCTAATTTAATTAACTGTGATGACTCTAGACCTTGATTTACAATTATTAACTATGTAATTAAGTTTAATCACTATTATTAGGGATTAGGATCATTACACATATACTTCTAAATCATAGAGTGACACTATCCAGATCGTGTTTTACGACAATTTAGTTGCTGTCAGCCAATTTTTCAAAAGCTAGTTAGATTGGATTCCCTCCATAATTTATAGTTTCGAGGAAGAACATAGACTAATTAGGTGTCTGAGCATAACATTTTTATCCAGCGATGATATGAATGGCAAGATACTATGTCTTAGTCCCCTGTCACTGAGGAGCCATTTGATCACACGTCTGAGTACATACGATAGTACTGGCAATACACGTATCGATAGATCTACAAGTCAAGTGCTACAACTAGATATGTGGTACAATTTTTTATAATTTATCAACTTTTATCGTCATTGTTTTCTAAATTTATTACATGTCAATATTTAATTTCTCATTTTTGTTTTGTTAAGCTAACTTAGTAGATGAACTTTATAGGATACACTTATAAGATTCTTTACCTGCAGATTTTCATGATATCATCAGTTGGAATCTTGCAATATATTACATGCTCTTAGTGAGCAATGATTTTTACTATTTTCTTAGTCAGTTAACTAGGCATCGAATTTTTCTAGGCCTCAAATTTTGACAAATCATCTGAGAAAGGGATATCAAGGTTACCTGTCAACCCAACAACCTACTATTGAAAAAAATAGTCAACAATAGCAAGGGCTAATGCAATAGGACAATCCTAGTGTATCTTCATATATTCTGACCCTAGTTCGGCAAGATATTAACATGCCTAGTCCTTCTTATTCAATACCACCAAGCCAATTCGGTGACGTTGGTGGAGCAGGCCTTTTTTCTTGCATGCAATCCTCACCTTCATCTTCTTTTGACACCTCTTAACAGCTATTTGGCTCCTTTGAATCTTTTGGGGAGTTTTTATTTGATATATATACGTTCAATGCTATATAAACTAGTTTCTCCTTTGAATATGGAGGATCGTCGTAATTAAGATTTATGATGTCCTATAAACTAATTCCTCTAGCTCAATCCCCATCCATAGATTTAAATACAAATCTCACAGTATAAGAGCAACAAGGACTAGAACAATCAAGACAACAACGACTACAACATAAAATAAGAAGACCTTATTATAGCACGATAAGTTATTTATTATAAATATATTTACAATATTTATAATGATATAATTTTTCATCAAATCTTACATAATTTTCTTCTTTATTTATTATTGTTTTCAGTTTAATTTTCTCTTACATTAAAAAATATTAAATAAATTTAAAATTTGAAAAAATACTAAGAAAATATTATGTTATTCTATTATTGAAATATAATCAAATTATTTATTATATTAATTAAAATTCAATGGGAATTCGGATTGAAGCAATCCAAATTTACATTAAAATATTAATAAAAAAACCAAAAATCTAAATCAATTTGAAATATTAAAAAAAGATTGAATTTGAATGCTACCATTCCTAATTTAGCATATTTATTACCTTTCTGTCAATATATTTTAGTCTATTCCTTTCTGAAAATTCCAACATCCTTTATTACCTTTTCATTCATAAGTGTTATTTACATCTTCTTATATTATTTTTTGATATTTATTTATTGATGTTTTATATTTAATTTTTTATTAAATTTATTTCTATTCTCTATTTAATTTTTTCTTATATTAAAAATTTTTCCTAACATTAACAAATATTAAATAAATTTTGAAAAGATGCTAAATAAATATTATGTTAATTTAATTAAACTAATATTAAGTTAATTTAATGAAACAAATATTTAATAAAAAATTTAATAATACAAAATATTAAATTATTTAATAAATCAAATATTTAATGAAAAATATTAAATAAATATTAAGTTATCCTATAAACTTAAAATATAAACAAATATATTAAAGAGAATTCGAATTCCATCCATTTGAATTCCCTCTCAAACATTTAAAAAAAAAAAAAGACTGAATTCAACTGTCAGCATTCTGAATTTAAAGCTTTTGTTACTTCTTGATTAATATTTTTCCACGCATTTTCTTTCCGTAAGTTCAATATTCCACTGCTATGTTTTGGTAGAGAAGCTGTCACAGTAGTCATTTTTGGTTTTACAATAAAATGATTAAAATTTTAAAAAAAAAAAACTCATGTAGGAATGATAATGTATAGAATATTTATCTAATATATAATAAAATAATATAATTATCGCATTTTGGCAATAATTAATTTCTTTAATAATTAGTAATCCTTAAAACCTAATTTGAAAATGAGATATCACATTTTATTAATATCTTATTCTATGTAAAATTTTATTTTGATCCTACAAATATGATTTTAATATTATTAACTTTTATAAATTTATCGTATCATTTTAGTGCTTCAAATTTTAATTTTATTCTATTTTTATCATTCAAAAAGTACTAAAATGATAATATAAAATAGTTTAAGGATTAATTTTTTGGGAAACACTTAGTATTATAATCATCTTTAAATAGGAATGATTATAGATAGACAATATAATCCCTATCCTCAAACCATTTTTTTCATTACTTTCTCCGTTGGATCCTTAAATCTCTGAAACTTAACCCATTTATGCAAAATAAAGTAGACAGGAAGAATTCTATTTTGAGAATCATGTTCTTTCTCTACTGCATTACAACCGTTTCAAGCAAGCTTGAATCAAGGATAGATCCTGGAATAAATTATGGAGGGTGAAAATAAAAATAATAATATGTTTATGTATATAAAAATTGTACTTTATTTTAGATCATGTTTGGTTTTAGATTTATAACTTACCTTTATATACCATTTGATTAATAGTTATTAGTTATTGATCAATAAAGTTATATAACTCTACTTGTAGTCATGTATATTATTAATTTATGTATTTTATTATTGAAAATAAGAGGTAAAAATATTGTTATTTGAAGTTTAGAACATCCATCGTGAAAAAAATTAATTCCATGGCAAATTACTGGTATAAACGTTTATATGCCATTAATAATGAAAACAAAAAAATTGTACAATTGTGTCATCTAACAAAAAATAAGGGAAATGGTTATAAAAAATGGGCCCCTCTAGAAATGTCCCAGGCTTGGATTGTGGGATTTTTAGTTCTTGCACGAGGTTCATCATCAAGTCAAGTGTATCAATTTTCAAGAAATAAATAAATAAAATTATCAGCAAGTTAGGTTATAAAGATTGAAATCATTACAATCCCAAAAATAGAAGCTACATTCATACATATAACTTGAGGATTGTACTGTGAAATTAAATAGAATCTTAAGTTGTCTCAAGATGTATAGTGTCACTCAAAAAATCGTAGACATGCACTGTAGAAGTTTCATTGTCGAAATATTTTTTACTTGTAGGGAAAAGAAAAAAATTGACACGGTCAATTGTAACGGATTTTGAAGGCCTTTGATAGGAACAAACTAAGTCTTGCTTGTCTTTTCTTTTCACTAAAGTAATAAACCTAATAACTTCATGACAAGTATCATTGATTTCAAGACCCTATTACATAAACAAGATAAATAAAAAATCAGTGTTGCGCCTTCCTCCTTCTTTACATAAACAAGATAAATAAAAAATCTGCTGTTGGTATGAGATGCTGATTGTTCTCTTTATTGATTTGATTAACGCTTGGGTTATTTTGTCTCTAAATTTGTCTTTAATTTTAATTTTTGTTCCAAAAATATCATCATTTTTAAACAAAATTAAAAACAAAAAAATTTCGTTTCTAATTTTAGAATTTGTCTCAAAATCTCTTTTTAATGTTATTTTTTAAAAAAATATTATGAGATAAAATTAGAGATAAAATATTTTATTTTAAATTTTAGAATTTTGAGAAAAAATTGTCTCTAATATTAATTAAAAAAAACATTCTAAGACAAAATTGGAAATAAAAAATTCTGTTTCTAATTTTAAATTTTTTTTTAAAAAAATATTTTCCCATCAAATGATGGCAAAATATTTTGAGACAAAAAAATTATTTTTAAATCTGTCTCTAATCTTTAAAAAAAACAAAAAGATTTTGAATTTTGTTTCAAAACAGTTTGTTAGGTTGATAACGATCATATGTCATTATTATCCAATCATGCATTTCCTAAATTTTGAATTCTATTTCAAAACATTTTATCTCGACAAGATTTTGAAGGCTCATCTATGTTAATTAATAATCTAACTAGAATTTTAAATTGAAATACCTGTTTTCTTTTTCTATTTAATCTCTATCTCTCATTTTATTTTAGCTATATAAGAACTATAAGAGAGAAGATAGAAAAGAAAGGCAAGTTACGAGAGGTCAAACCCAATCAATAATCCATCAAGGAGAATCAAGATCGTGACCTCAGAAATCAAGTTTTGAGGTTTTACCATCAAATTGAGAACTTCTTAATTCACCCAGGTACATATCTTTCCTTTTCAGTCTTTTCCAATTTGTTCTTTATTGATTCAACTATTTAATTATCCTATAATATGGGCCTATTATGATTAAAGAAGATAATAGGCCTAAAAGTCATATTATTAAGTATAGAGATCAAACTTTGACCTAAACATGGCTTTTCATAGCACTTCCTGTTACTTGAAGAACCTATTTAAACATCTAAACTCTGAAATTCCAATAACTAATAAAATAAACATTTTAGTTTATTGAAATGACAGGTCTAGACTTAATCATGGATCGCAAAGCATGCCAAGCTCAATAAATCCGATTCGAAAAAAAAAGATATAGATTTTTAAAAAAAATTCGTTTAAAAAAATTAAAATATAAAATGAGCTAAACTCAAACTTTTTTTAAGCCTAACTTGAGTTCAAAGTCAGTTTGTATTATAATTATTTTTTATATATTATTAATAAATAATATTATCAGAAAAATCATTTATAATTATAGATATAAGTAAAAAAAATTATATAACATATATAATTATTCTGATTTTTTACTCTTACTTGGTGCATAATATATTATTAGAAATAAATTATAGTTCAAACAAAATAAATTATTAATTAATAATATTATTGAAAAAATTATCATCTTGAGAGGTTTTATTATTTTATGTATATTCTAAGTGATTTAAATTTTTTGTAACATCTTTTTTGGGCTATTTAGTATTTAAAATTTAAAAAAATAATGAATCTTAAAATATCAAGTATTTGAAGTTAAAATATTAATTTAAAAAAAATGAATTCGACGGAACTTGGCCTATTTTTAAGATATTGTTCACAATAGTACTGAACTTAGACTCAAAAATTTTTGCAAATATTTTTACAAATCTGACCCGTGATCAATTCTATCACAAGCAATATGTTCACGCCCATAAGAGTGTCTTATATAATAAATCCCAAGCGATATCAATATAATGAAAGCTTCCTAAATTAAGGGGATGAAGAAACTGCCTAGAATCTCCCCGTATGTAGGCAAAAGAAAAAGCTATTACTTAGGACCCCTTTTTTGTTTAGCTTTTTTCACGATCAATGAGAGCCAAGAAGGGATCGAATGAAGATGTTTTAATTACCTTTACTTTTCAACTCTTTTTTACATGTGATGGACTGAAATTTTGTTAAGTAAAAAAAAGTTTACCTACTATATAATTTGACGGTATAATTATCGCATTTTTGCAATAATTAATTTCTTTGATAATTATTGATCCTTGACCCTAATCTTAAAATGAGATATCACTATATTATTAATATATATCTTATACTAGGTAGAATTCTATTTTGATCCTACAAATATGATTTTAACGTTAACTTTTAAAAATTTTTACATCACTTTAGTGTTTCAAAATTTAAAAGTACAAAAATGATAATATAAAATGGTTTGAGGATTAATTTTTTGAGAGACAATATTGGAGCTATCTTTGAATAGGAATGATCATGGGTAGGCATTATAGTTCCTAACCCCAAACCATTTTTCCCATTTCATTTTCCATTGGATCCTTAAATTCCGGAAACCTGACCCATTTATCTAAAATGAAGAAGGCAGACTTCTATTTTGAGAATCCTGTTCTTCCTCTACTGCATTACAACAGCTTCAAGCAGCTTGGATTATGGGATTTTGAGTTCTTTTGCAAGGTTCATCATCAGGTTAAGTGTATCAATTTTGATCCCACTTCTCCTTTTTGTATCATATGAATCATGTTTTGTATAATGATTACTTAGTTCTTGGATTTACAATGTTTCTTTTCCCTGTCTACTTGATTAATTACATCTCGTGATGACCCTTTATTGATGTTATTATGATTATCTAATTATAGATTTTTATTGAGAAAACCCCTGGTGTGTCTCTGTTTTGTCCCTTTCTTATCCTTTATCGATGTTATTTTGATCAAAAGAAGAAAAGGGGAAGATGTCGTCACACCTCTGTAAAACCACTTTCATCTTGCAAGTTTCCTTCTTGTTCGACTAGTACTTCATATGTTGCCATAGGTCTTGGCAATATCAACCTTGTAGGAATAGATAAGTAGGGGTAGGGAAGATAAAAATGAGACGTAGATGTAAATATGAAGTCATTTAGTGGCCCAACATACTATACCTTACAAAAGAGAGAGAGAGAGATATATATATATATATATATATATATGCCCACGTGCTCGTATGCGCTCTGTCTAATGGACCTAAATAACATAGCTTTTTGACTCGTGTATACATAGAAGGAACATATTACTCAAACGTTCAATGTCAAAATATTTTTCTCAAATATATAGTTATTTTTTTGTTTCTTTAAGATCACAAAGAGGGATCTTCTGCATTCAACTAAAAAAATTATTTTTTTAATTAAATAAGTGAACGCCAAAGAGCATCCTCTACGTTCCTTTAATATCTTTTTATTTTAAATAAATAAGGAACTTTGAAGTCACAGCTTCTGCGTCTTCTTACAATATATATTAGGGGGGTGGGGTAGACAAATAAAGGTTAAAAAAAATTTACTCAGCTCAATAAATTTGATCTCAAAAATATATATATAAATTAAAAAAATAAAATCGTTTTAAACAGTCCGATTATAACGGACTCAGCTCAACTCTAATTTAAAAAAAAAAATTACTCTCGTCCTATCCTAGGATTGGATTAGGAAGATTCGTCCCTCGCGCCCTCTATCTCTCATATCGCTGCCGTCACTCTTCTCTTCAGTCTTCAGCCGTTAGCCTCACCAGTCATCACCGTCAACGGCGCTAAGCAGCACAAGCGCCATCATTGTGACCTGTGGGGGATCTCTGCCCAAGCATGAACACCGTGATTCGGGAGATCGTGATGGAATTGTGGGCCTCTATGGGGAGCGTGACATTTTCAGTGTTGCTGCTGGTTACAGGGATTTTACTCCTGGGAGCCTCTACAACTAAACCCTAAGCTTGTGTACAATTGGCACAAGAAGGGTGGTTTTGATCTTGAGAAGATCGTTGATGCTATAGAAAAGCATGGGTTCAATCAGGTTTGTTCTATCTCGAATTGGATTGAGGAGGGGATTTAGTTACAGTTCTCAACGTATTGTACAAAGTGAGGACAATGATATTGGCTTGTTCATGGCCTCATGCCTTAATCGACATTATTCATTGCGTGATAGATTTTTTTACTGCGTAAAGTTTCAAGAATTATGAAGTTCAACTCTGTAAAGTTGAAAGCTTTTCGAAAGGGGTTTCAAGCCGATTAGTATCCATTTTAATTTTGGCTTCAGTTGATCTGAATTTATGCAAGAAGTTTGTTTTCCGAAGTCAAAAGCTTTCGAAATAGATCTTGTGTTTTTTTTTCCCCCTTGATTGGATTTTGTAGATTTTAGCAGAATGAATTTTAAGATATAAATGTAAAAGCTGAAAGCTTTCAAAATAGGTTTCCAATATTTTGTTTTTTGTTTTTAATTACTTGTAATTGCTTTGAGTTTGATAGTCGCTTTGATTATTAACTAAGATGTGGTTAACTGGATTTCCAAAAACTGCAGAGATTAACAATATAAATATATAATCCCTTGACCCCCAATGGCAATATGCAGAGAATGATGGGTGGACTTGGCTTGGCTACCAGCAAAATATGGTTGGACTTGGCCTCCATTTAGCTTGTTGCGGGCCAGGGCCAGGCCCGAACTATCTATATGGTACCCGGCTCGGCTCTTATTTTTGTTTTTGGGCCCCCGGGGGAGGGGATGTAATTATATATAATATATTTTAAATAATAAATATTATATTATGCAAAATATATATAATATATTTATTATATATAAATAATATATGATATATTACTTAATTTTTAATATAAAATATTGAAATATAATTAATAATGCTAAATTTATAAATTATAATTTTACTAATGAGGTTATAAAACTAATTATTCTAAATAATTATAATGAATTTCATATTTTATTGGCTAAATAATACAATAAATTATAAAAAAATTATAATCTTGTTCATTATTTTAAATAATATGATATTATTATTGGACTAAATCTCCTTATTTACTTATAATCATAAGCCAAGCACTATTGGTAAAAATAAAAAATAAAAATCATAATCTAAGTACTAACACTTTTTAAGTTTTTTTAAATAAAAATAAGATTTTATTTATTTTTTAATACAAACTTGAAAGACTAAATTTATATTTTTTTTGGCCAACAGTGCTTGTGTTATATTATTTAGAATAATGGATTGGATTTAAAGTTCTTTTTTTTATAATATGTGGTATTAATAGCCAACAAGATAAAAAAAAAACTTGTTATAATTATTTAAAATAATTAGAAATATAACATTATCAATAAAATTATAAATTTCTTATTATTAATTATATTTTAAAATTTTGTATCTAAAACTATATAGTATATTATTTATATATAAAATAAATACATTACATTATACTTATTTTATATAATACATATAATATTATTAATTAAAATATATTATATATAATTATATATAGACCCCAACCCCACCCCTAGAAAAACGTCCCACTCCCCCATTCTTCTCCCCAGTGCCGTCACCCCACTAACACATATTATAAGTACAAGGGAATGCATAGGTTAATTGGTACTCCGCGCTTCGTTATTTGTTTAAAAAAAATAGTAAAGAAATTATTTTGGTTGATCGTGGAATAGGCCTCTCCACATTTAAAAAAAAAAAACTTTAATTATACATTTAGAAACAATATTTTAATGATTGGACGTTTGGGTTGTATGTTTTTCTCATGTATGAGAGTCAAAAAGTCTAAATAATGCAACATCACATCTCTTTGGGTCTGGTGCTTCCATCCAGTCTCTCTTATGTACTGTTGTTCTTCTACATTTTGCTTTTGTTTGCCATGCTTGTTTGTCATGCTTTGCCATGTTTATACTCTTTTAAAAAAATTTATATGTAATATTGTATATCTTTGTTATCAAATTTTTTAATTAAAATGTAATAAAGATATTTTTTAAATATAATTTTTTAATTAAACTATACAGTTATTATATTTTATTTAAAAAATCTAATAATAAAGATATAAAAAATTACACTTGAATCTAATCTTATACTTTTATCTTCTCATAATACTTGTAAAATTAGTTTCAACTTACATGTTGAATGTAATGTTCGGAGAGCATGTTTACAAATATATGCACCTAAATTAGCTATCCACTTCCACAAATGCAATTTGAAAAATATAAATAAGAAAATTACACATGCCTTTTGAGTTCTATTGAAACTACATTGACTTTTTTTTATTTTTAATATATATATACACACTTTTTTTAAAGTAAAAAAGATATCTTATACTTTTAATTTTAATTTTTTTACTAAAATACCCTTCATTAATGTAAATATATATTTTCTTAAATAAGGAGTATTTTGGTTAAAAAAATTAAAATTAGACTAAAATATAAGATAACTTTTTATTTCGAAAAATATATATACATATATATATATATATATATTAAAGATAAAGAGGAGACCTCTTTAATTTTAACAATACCCAAAATAAGTTTGTATAATTTATTAAATATAAGAAAAAATTTAAAATTAATCATGAATATCTTTCCTCAAAATATGAATCATAATAAATTTTTTTTTCTTTTTCTTATTAGTGGACATAATAATAAAAATAATAATATAGTTTGATAATCTCTTTGGAATTATTTTGGGGATGGTCCCTTTAGCAATATTTACATTAGTAGAAGTACCGTAGTGTAACAACTCTTTTGATGGTGGTAATAAAGTATTGGAATTGGTATTAAAGTTGGAAAGTATGGTGTTGCTAACAAGGTTTAAGTGGTGGTTAATTAGGTCAATTTAACCCAATGTTAGTTATTGAGCTAATGATGATTTTTGCATTGTGGGTATTTTAGGAGGTTCTAAGATCAACTCCATATTCGATGGTTAGTTAGAAGAGGTGGTAGGAGTTCACGATATCATCATTGTAATGTGAATAAATAATATCCACTTGATGCTTATTTCTAACTTTCTTTTCGCTTCATTTCTACTATAGTATTTTTAATTCTTGATATTTTTACGTTCAGGACAAGCCCTCCATTCCTTTTTAAAATTGGCTTATGAATATGGAATATTAATATGTGATTTCTGATCATTGAAAGTTCTTGTATTTGAATTTAATATGAAATTTTTACTTCCAATGCTAAAGTGAGTTATATTGAATGTTGATAGTATACAAGTTGTGAGATTTATTTTGGATTGGAACTCGATGCTCTATTATGCTAATTTGAATACTCTATCCATGATCTTGCCACTAGAATAAGTTTTGATTTCTCAACTTTATTGAGTCCTATGATTTTGAAAGTGAATTTTGCATATGAGAAGGACTTAGTTACATAACACTGCTTATTAATAATAATTTTGTCATGGCAAACTTTATGGCTAGTATCTCAACTAACAAGAGATATAAGAGATACTAGCACCATGTGATGAACACGCGGAGATATCTCACATTAGTTAAGGACTCATTACAGATTGGTTACTTACGTACAAGATTTATCTATGAGAGTTTTGTGCTCTCAACGGATTTGATAATTTACTCACGTGAATTTTGTACTCATGACAGATACTTTTTTTAATCAAAGTCTTTTAACTTGATTATGTTTTAAATATACTAAATTTGAGAAATTCTTTTTATTTATTTTCTTGGAACTATTTAGCTTTATTGAAATTATTTTTTTAATGACTAGTAATTACTAACCAGTTCTTGAATTTACAATGTCTCTTTTTTATGCGAGATTATGGCTAGAATAAAATAACAACAAAGCAACCTTACTTTATAGCAAATAATAAACTTTAAGTATTTGAGTGTCAAATTGTATAAGTAAATACTTTCCATAACAATTGGTAATTGGAATATGAGAATATGAGTTTTATACTAGATTAATTGTACTAATTTAAACTAATGTTTTGATATGAACCAGACTCATGTGGGGAAGGATGCTCGTGTGGAGAAGAACTTGATGATAGATGGCCCAATGACAAGAGGGAGAGTTAAGCGTCTACAAAGAGCAATTGGGCTTCAATTTGCTAAATTAGAAGCCCATAATGTTAGTGCATGCATTGAGGAAGCAAATGAAGCCTTAATCATGCTTATTCAAGCCCAGGTTGATGCTTAAAGAGCCCATTGAAGATAGATGACGTGAATAGTACTTCAAATGCAAGATGTCCAGCCCATTAGTATTAATTAGTTTCTATTAGGCTGATTATCTATCCTTTTCTGTTTTTAAAAAGATTTGATTTTGTATCCCTATTTTTTAGATCTTTCAGTTAGGATTATGTAGTTAGTTTCCTACTTTTCCTCCAGTAGATAGGTTTGAGCTACACTATAAATATATGTATTCTGCCTTCATTTGAATCAGATTGGAAGTAGTAGAATTATTGAGTGTTTCTCTAATTGTGAGAATCTTGTCTTTTCTTTGCTCTTGTGAAACCTTTGTCTTGTCAACCTATCTTTAGGTTGGTGATTCAAGTTCGCAAAAGCCCCCAATTCGTGCTTCGATCCAAGTGCGTCGTTGTGTGGATTGGTTTACTGTGTTTGTGGTTAGGCGCATTGTCTAAGTAGCAGGTCAACGTTCTTATAACGTTGGTTGGCTATTTGCTTCCGTCGGGTCTCGAACCATCATCTATCCATCAACCTACGTCGTGAAGATTGGGCCACCCCTTGATTTCGCATCATTTGGTATCAGAGCTTCGGTTTACACGGTAGGTTGTCTATCATACATTCATCATCCACCATTCTACGTCCTTTCTAGCTTCCATATTTTTTTTCCTTTTTCCATATCCGTTCATTGCTACCTTTTATTATAAAAAAAAAAAATACTAAACTTTCTACCTTCCCTTGTTTCCAGATTTGATCCTTAGTGTGCAAGATTTGGTTTTTTATGCTACAAGAGCCATTCATTTTGTAATCTGGAAAATTTTTGTTCTGGACGTGTTATTTTTTCCTTATCTGTTCAACCCCTTTCCTTTTGATATTTTGGACGATTAATAGGTCAATCCTAAGTTTCAGAATCTCAACTTTCATTTCGTTTTAGAATCGTCAAATTCGGAGTTCTCTAGAGGAAGTTATTGTTATTTTTAGTGGTAACGTTTTCTGATCTGTTTCTTATTGTGTGATCTTGTGATTCTCTTTCATTTGATCCAAAAACAAAAAAAAAAAAGAGGCAAAAAAAAAAGGAAAAGGAATAGAAAAGAAAGGCAAAAAAAAAGGTAGGCCAAAAAAAATTGAAAAAAAAAACGAAAAAAAAAAATTGTGATCAGATTTCTTTCATTTGTGATCAGCATTGTTTCCTCTTCCATTTGTTTCCTAATTTTTATGATCCACTTTCCTATTCCTATATTGTTTCCTTTTATCTTGTGATTGTGGACTTTCCTATTGTGACTTCAACTTGTTTCTTATTCCTTTGATTTGAACTTTCCTAATCTAACCCTCCATTGATTTCTCATATCTTGGGTTTTTAGAATCATTGTAATTGGCTCTTTGGTATTTTAAACTTGATTTTGCATTGCTAAGTGGTTAAATCTTCCCTTTTTCATATTGGAACCCTAGCCTAACCAAACCCTAACCTTTACTTGTAACTTGTATGCGCCAATCACAACTTTTTATACCATCCACCAGCACATACTTTGGTGAACCGAGAATTGGCAGTCCTTGATCACTTGACAAGGTCTTAGGTAACATAAGAGCTTGGGATTTGATATTGAGAGGTAAAAGGCAAGAGTGGATAAGATCATTGTAGAAAAAGCCAATAAGAGAGAGTAAACACGAGTGAGAGTGTTATATCTCAATTGAGTGAAACACGTGAGGAAATATTTGTGAGGTCCTATATACTTTTGTTTCTTTTTCACTAACATGGCAGATAATCGAGAAAAAGGAGTTGCACATGAAAGTGATAATGATGATCATAATTCATTTGGAGTAGCGCCTTTGCAAATGAAAGCTTTAGTGAGTCATTTTGAAAGGATGCTTGATAAGAAGTTGGAAAGACTCCATGAACGCTTAGATCGAGTGGAGAGTAGAACCTCTAGCCAAAGGACTACTACTCAAGCTAACCAAAGACAAGCTCATGCTGCACGCCCACAACACCGTGAATATGCGGAAGACATGGAGAGCCATGATGAAGATTATGAAGGAGAGGAGACTCAGCCAAGAAGAAGGCCACTCAACACACAAAGAAGACCACTGAGGAGGCCTAGAGATGAAGAAGAAGGCCTTGGAGGAGTCAAAGTCAAAATTCCTTCCTTTCAAGGCAAGAGTGATCCAGAAACATACCTGGAGTGGGAGATGCGTGTAGAGCAAATCTTTTCATGCCATAACTACTCTGAGGGTAAGAAGGTCAAAATTGCTGCTCTTGAGTTTACTGATTATGCTCTTATTTGGTGGGACCAGATGCAAAAGGAGCGGATTAGATATGGAGAGCACCTCATCTCAACATGGGAAAAGATGAAGGCTATCATGAGGAGACGATTCATTCCATCCTATTTTCGAAGGGAACTTCACAATAAGCTTCAACGCCTCACTCAAGGATCCAAGAGTGTGGATGAGTACTACAAAGAAATGCAAATAGCCATGATTAGAGCTAATGTAGAGGAGGATCCAGAAGCAACAATGGCTCGTTTCTTAGATGGGCTTAATCGTGACATAGCCGATGTTGTGGAGATGTACCATTATGTTGAGATTCATGACTTAGTCCACCAAGCTGCCAAGGTGGAAAAACAACTCAAAAGGAAGAATATTGCAAGGAAGAACTCCAGTTCAACTTCTTTCAACTCATGGAGGAACAACCCAAAGAAAGATATTCCCTCTACTTCAAATTCAAAAGGAAATGAAATAAAGAAAGAAGAAAAGCTGGCTGCACCACCCAAGAAGGTTCAAAGTGGGCCTAATCCTTCAAAAAATTGAGACATAATATGCTTCAAGTGCCAAGGGAGAGGACACATCTCTAGTGAATGTCCTAACAAGCGAACCATGAATATCAACAACCTTGGTGAGTGGGAAACTGAAGGAGAAACAACAGAGGAAGAAGAAGAGCTATTCATGGAAAATGAAGATGGAGAGTATGCAGAAGAAGGAGAACTCCTTGTAACTAGGAGAGCCCTTAGTGCCCAGATGATGGCAGACGAAGATAAACAAAGAGAGAACTTATTCCATACTCGTTGCCAAATCCAAGGAAAGATATGTGGTGTGATTATAGACGGAGGAAGTTGCTGCAATGTGGCAAGCACTGAGCTAATGGAGAAGTTGAATTTGTCTACTTTCAAGCATCAACGGCCTTACAAACTCCAATGGCTCAATGAATGTGGAGAATTGAGAGTAACCAAGCAAGTTAAGGTAATGTTTTCAATTGGCAAGTATAAGGATGAAGTGCTTTGTGATGTTGTACCAATGAAAGCATGTCATATTTTGTTAGGTAGGCCTTGGCAGTATGATAGACGTGTTACACATGATGGTTTTCTAAATCATTATTCTTTTGTACTTAGAGGGGAACCTATAACCCTCCTTCCTATGTCACCAAAGCAAGTGTTAGAAGATCAAATCAAGAGAGAGAAGAAAAGAGAAAGTGAGTGTGTAAAAGTGTCTGAAAAAGAGGAGAGTAAAATTGAGAAAAGAAAAGAGGGCAAGCCAAGAGAAGAGAGAGGAAAAGGAGAGAGAGCTAAAGGTAAAAGAGAGAAAGAGGGAGAAAGAGAGAAAAGTTTGTTAGTAGCAAGAAAGAGTGAGATCAAACAAGCTTTGTTTTCTCAACAAAACCTCCTAGTAGTTATCTATAAAGAGGCTATGTTGAATACTAACGACTTAACCTCTACTTTGCCTAGTCTTGTTATATCTCTTTTGCAGGAATATGGAGATGTCTTTCCCGAAGAGGTAACACCTGGGTTGCCACCAATTAGAGGGATAGAACATCAAATTGACTTTATACCTGGAGCACCTTTGCCCAATCGTCCAGCTTACCGAGCTAATCCTGAAGAGACCAAGGAGATTCAAAGACAAGTGCAAGAGCTGCTGAAAAAGGGATATGTGAGGGAGAGCCTTAGCCCATATGCAGTACCAGTGTTGCTCGTGCCTAAAAAGGATGGCACATGGAGAATGTGCATTGATTGTCGAGCCATCAATAATATAACGGTAAGATATCGTCATCCTATCCCTAGGTTAGATGATATGCTTGATGAATTAAATGGCTCCACTATCTTCTCTAAAATTGATTTAAAAAGTGGCTACCATCAAATTAGGATGAAAGAAGGAGATGAATGGAAAACTGCATTTAAGACTAAACATGGACTTTATGAATGGTTAGTTATGCCTTTTGGTCTCACTAATGCACCTAGCACATTTATGAGGTTGATGAATCATGTCTTGCGTGCATTCATAGGTAAATTTGTGGTAGTTTACTTTGATGATATCCTTGTGTACAGTAGGACTTTGCATGAGCATGTAGATCACTTGAGACAAGTCCTAGAGGTTTTAAGAAAAGAAAGATTGTTTGGCAATTTGAATAAGTGTGATTTTTGCACTAATAAAGTTGTTTTTCTTGGTTTTGTTGTGAGTGCTGAGGGGGTTGAGGTTGATGAAGAGAAAATCAAAGCCATTCAAGATTGGCCAACCCCTACCACCATCGGACAAGTGAGGAGCTTCCATGGACTTGCAAGCTTTTATAGGAGATTCGTGAGGGACTTCAACTCACTGGCAGCTCCTTTGAATGAGTTGACAAAGAAGAATGTTCCATTCAAGTGGGGAGAAGCTCAAGAGAAAGCCTTCCAAACCATCAAGGAGAGGCTCATACATGCACCTTTATTAGTCCTTCCAGATTTTGGTAAGATTTTTTAGGTTGAATGTGATGCTAGTGGAATTGGCATAGGAGGTGTACTCATGCAAGAAGGTAAGCCAATTGCATATTTTAGCGAAAAGCTAAGTGGTCCTACTCTTAACTATCCTACATATGATAAGGAGCTATATGCTTTAGTTAGAGTGTTGGAAACTTGGCAACATTATTTGTGGCCTAAAGAATTTGTCATACATTCTGACCATGAGGCTCTAAAACATATTAAGAGCCAAAACAAATTGAATCGAAGACACGTTAGTTGGGTTGAATTCATTGAATCTTTCCCATATGTGATTAAGCATAAGAAAGGTAAGGAGAATATTGTTGCTGATGCACTTTCACGTAGGTATGTTCTTCTTTCCATGTTAGACTCTAAGGTTCTTGGTTTTGAGTTCATCAAGGAATTATATACAAATGATGTTGATTTTGGTGAAGCTTTTAACTATTGCAAGCCTGGAGTTGGTTGGGACAAATTTTACTTGCATCAAGGATTCTTGTTTCGTGTTGATAAGCTTTGCATTCCTAATTGTTCTCTGTGTATGTTATTGATGAAGGAAGCACATTCAGGAGGTTTAATGGGACACTTTGGCATTGTTAAAACATTTGATATCTTGCATGAGCATTTTTATTGGCCTAAGATGCGTAGGGATGTTCAAAAGTTTGTGGGGAGATGCGGTGTATGTCATAAAGCAAAATCTAAATTAAATCCCCATGGACTGTATACTCCCCTCCCTATTCCTAGTGTACCTTGGGAAGATGTTTCCATGGATTTTATTGTGGGATTACCTAGGTCTAAGAGGGGGAGGGACTCTATTTTTGTTGTTGTGGACAGGTTTTCTAAAATGGCACACTTCATTGCATGTTATAAGGTTGATGATGCTTCTAATATTGCTAATTTGTTCTTTCAGGAAGTTGTGAGGTTTCATGGGATTCCGAGGACTATAGTGTCAGATCGTGATGCTAAGTTTCTAAGCTATTTTTGGAAGACTTTGTGGAGCAAGTTTGGAACTAAATTGTTATTCTCTACTACTTGTCATCCGCAAACTGATGGACAAACTGAAGTTGTTAATATGACACTATCTTCTTTGTTACGAACTATGGTTAAAAAGAACCTGAAGAATTGGGAGGAGTGTCTCCCACATGTCGAGTTTGCATACAATAGGGCTGTTCATTCCACTACTAAATATTCACCATTTGAGATTGTATATGGTTTTAATCCTCTTGCACCCATTGACTTAGCTCCTTTGCCTTTGCAGGAAACAATGCTTTCATTGGTACAACATCACAAAGCACTTCATCCTTATACTTGCCAATTGAAAACATTACCTTAACTTGCTTGGTTACTCTCAATTCTCCACATTCATTGAGCCATTGGAGTTTGTAAGGCCGTTGATGCTTGAAAGTACACAAATTCAACTTCTCCACTAGCTCAGTGCTTGCCACATTGCAGCAACTTCCTCCGTCTATAATCACACCACATATCTTTCCTTGGATTTGGCAACGAGTATGGAATAAGTTCTCTCTTTGTTTATCTTCGTCTGCCATCATCTGGGCACTAAGGGCTCTCCTAGTTACAAGGAGATCTCCTTCTTCTGCATACTCTCCATCTTCATTTTCCATGAATAGCTCTTCTTCTACCTCTGTTGTTTCTCCTTCAGTTTCCCACTCACCAAGGTTGTTGATATTCATGGTTCGCTTGTTAGGACATTCACTAGAGATGTGTCCTCTCCCTTGGCACTTGAAGCATATTATGTCTCGATTTTTTGAAGGATTAGGCCCACTTTGAATCTTCTTGGGTGGTGCAGCCAGCTTTTCTTCTTTCTTTATTTCATTTCCCTTTGAATTTAAAGTAGAGGGAATATCTTTCTTTGGGTTGTTCCTCCATGAGTTGAAAGAAGTTGAACTGGAGTTCTTCCTTGCAATATTCTTCCTTTTGAGTTGTTTTTCCACCTTGGCAGCTTGGTGGACTAAGTCATGAATCTCAACATAATGGTACATCTCCACAACATCGGCTATGTCACGATTAAGCCCATCTAAGAAACGAGCCATTGTTGCTTCTGGATCCTCCTCTACATTAGCTCTAATCATGGCTATTTGCATTTCCTTGTAGTACTCATCCACACTCTTGGATCCTTGAGTGAGGCGTTGAAGCTTATTGTGAAGTTCCCTTCGAAAATAGGATGGAATGAATCGTCTCCTCATGATAGCCTTCATCTCTTCCCATGTTGAGATGAGGTGCTCTCCATATCTAATCCGCTCCTTTTGCATCTGGTCCCACCAAATAAGAGCATAATCAGTAAACTCAAGAGCAGCAATTTTGACCTTCTTACCCTCAGAGTAGTTATGGCATGAAAAGATTTGCTCTACACGCATCTCCCACTCCAGGTATGTTTCTGGATCACTCTTGCCTTGAAAGGAAGGAATTTTGACTTTGGCTCCTCCAAGGCCTTCTTCTTCATCTCTAGGCCTCCTCAGTGGTCTTCTTTGTGTGTTGAGTGGCCTTCTTCTTGGCTGAGTCTCCTCTCCTTCATAATCTTCATCATGGCTCTCCATGTCTTCCGTATATTCACGGTGTTGTGGGCGTGCAGCATGAGCTTGTCTTTGGTTAGCTTGAGTAGTAGTCCTTTGGCTAGAGGTTCTACTCTCCACTCGATCTAAGCGTTCATGGAGTCTTTCCAACTTCTTATCAAGCATCCTTTCAAAATGACTCACTAAAGCTTTCATTTGCAAAGGCGCTACTCCAAATGAATTGTGATCATCATTATCACTTTCATGTGCAACTCCTTTTTCTCGATTATCTGCCATGTTAGTGAAAAAGAAACAAAAGTATATAGGACCTCACAAATATTTCCTCACGTGTTTCACTCAATTGAGATATAACACTCTCACTCGTGTTTACTCTCTCTTATTGGCTTTTTCTACAATGATCTTATCCACTCTTGCCTTTTACCTCTCAATATCAAATCCCAAGCTCTTATGTTACCTAAGACCTTGTCAAGTGATCAAGGACTGCCAATTCTCGGTTCACCAAAGTATGTGCTGGTGGATGGTATGAAAAGTTGTGATTGGCGCATACAAGTTACAAGTAAAGGTTAGGGTTTGGTTAGGCTAGGGTTCCAATATGAAAAAGGGAAGATTTAACCACTTAGCAATGTAAAATCAAGTTTAAAATACCAAAGAGCCAATTACAATGATTCTAAAAACCCAAGATATGAGAAATCAATGGAGGGTTAGATTAGGAAAGTTCAAATCAAAGGAATAAGAAACAAGTTGAAGTCACAATAGGAAAGTCCACAATCACAAGATAAAAGGAAACAATATAGGAATAGGAAAATGGATCACAAAAATTAGGAAACAAATGGAAGAGGAAACAATGCTGATCACAAATGAAAGAAATTTGATCACAATTTTTTTTTTTTCGTTTTTTTTTTCAATTTTTTTTTTTGGCTAACCTTTTTTTTTCCTTTCTTTTCTATTCCTTTTCCTTTTTTTTTTTTTTTTGCCTCTTTTTTTTTGTTTTTGGATCAGATGAAAGAGAATCACAAGATCACACAATAAGAAACAGATCAGAAAACGTTACCACTAAAAATAACAATAACTTCCTCTAGAGAACTCCGAATTTGACGATTTTAAAACGAAATGAAAGTTGAGATTCTGAAACTTAGGATTGACCTATTAATCGTCCAAAATCTCAAAAGGAAAGGGGTTGAACAGATAAGGAAAAAATAACACGTCCAGAACAAAAATTTTCCAGATTACAAAATGAATGGCTCTTGTAGCATAAAAAACCAAATCTTGCACACTAAGGATCAAATCTGGAAACAAGGGAAGGTAGAAAGTTTAGTATTTTTTTTTTATATAATAAAAGGTAGCAATGAACGGATATGGAAAAAGGAAAAAAAATATGGAAGCTAGAAAGGACGTAGAATGGTGGATGATGAATGTATGATAGACAACCTACCGTGTAAACCGAAGCTCTGATACCAAATGATGCGAAATCAAGGGGTGGCCCAATCTTCACGACGTAGGTTGATGGATAGATGATGGTTCGAGACCCGACGGAAGCAAATAGCCAACCAACGTTATAAGAACGTTGACCTGCTACTTAGACAATGCGCCTAACCACAAACACAGTAAACCAATCCACACAACGACGCACTTGGATCGAAGCACGAATTGGGGGCTTTTGCGAACTTGAATCACCAACCTAAAGATAGGTTGACAAGACAAAGGTTTCACAAGAGCAAAGAAAAGACAAGATTCTCACAATTAGAGAAACACTCAATAATTCTACTACTTCCAATCTGATTCAAATGAAGGCAGAATACATATATTTATAGTGTAGCTCAAACCTATCTACTGGAGGAAAAGTAGGAAACTAACTACATAATCCTAACTGAAAGATCTAAAAAATAGGGATACAAAATCAAATCTTTTTAAAAACAGAAAAGGATAGATAATCAGCCTAATAGAAACTAATTAATACTAATGGGCTGGACATCTTGCATTTGAAGTACTATTCACGTCATCTATCTTCAATGGGCTCTTTAAGCATCAACCTGGGCTTGAATAAGCATGATTAAGGCTTCATTTGCTTCCTCAATGCATGCACTAACATTATGGGCTTCTAATTTAGCAAATTGAAGCCCAATTGCTCTTTGTAGACGCTTAACTCTCCCTCTTGTCATTGGGCCATCTATCATCAAGTCCTTCTCCACACGAGCATCCTTCCCCACATGAGTCTGGTTCATATCATCTAGTCATTAGCAATCACTAGAAAAAAGCCATTTAACAACATAATAATTTGTTGCTAATAGGCAAATGGTCATTGCTAATCATAAATTAGCAATGGATAATGTCGTTGTTTAATCCCTAGCTAAATTGGGCCTTGCTAAATTTTAGCAACGTTTATGCTAATCCGTTGATAAAATAGAAATGGACAATTTTGTTGCTAATGTCAAAGATAGATGTTACTAAATTTAGTCAACATGAGACAAATATTTAACTTTTACCTACGAATGTATATCTGTTGCTAATTTTGAAACAAACAACTCGTTGCTAAATTCGTTACCCAAAAAAACATTTCATCTTTTGCTAAATTTGTTTTTAAATGAAAGTTGAAAAAAAAATATTTCTACCGTTGTTTCTAAATCTGTTGCTAAATGATGGTAAAAGATATATAAATCCTTTCTATATATGTCGTTAAAATCTATTGTAAATATTATATACTAATACATGTTTCAATATATTAATGTCAATCAAAATATAAAGACTTATTCAATAAATAGAAATTCATTATATAATAATAGAAATTTACATTACAAGAGTTATAGTGTCTTCCAAAAGTTCGCACCTCAGTCCTAGAAATATTTATCTTATCCTACACATTAACCAATATGTGATGCAGACCTTAATCTCCTGTAGATCCGAGTGGTTGACTTCATTCATAAATTGGATGGCTGCTTGAATACTTACTTGCAACTCCTTATGAAAAGTTGTTCATATATCTGCTAATCTTTGCTCTACTACTATATTAATAGCTTCTTCAAAGGTAGGAGTATCAATTAAGTTTTATGTAGAGGGTGTTGAGGTTGCTGCAGAAGATGTTGAGCCATAGGATGTTAGACTAGCTCCATGCATAATAATAGTACCCTCCGAGCCAAGGCCGTAAACTCTTCCTTTTGTTGGTCCTCCAGCTGCTTTAATCCAAGCTTTGGCAACTTGCTCTTTGGGAAGAGCAGATACCATTGACATGAAGGATTCTTCATTTCCATCAGCATCATCTTCTTGTCCTTCTATAGTTGCATCTCGTTCTCCATCAACTTATATCTTAGAAGTGTCTCCTTTATGCCCTTTGATGATGTTTTTAAATTTAGCCTGATATAACATAAATTAATTATTAAATAAAGATAACATTATCTATCTCATAAATATTAAATTGTCATACTTACCCATACAGATTTTGACTTACAATCAACCTAATCATTTTCTCCTGTCTTATGTGTCATTAAGAATAACTCTGAGGTAGTAGGCTCCACCCCTTTCTCCTTTACCTAAAGCAAGCAAACAAATAGTTAATTGAAACATAGTATCTAAAATATAATAAGATATAAAAAATTAACACTTACATATTTTCTTTTGTATTTAGAAACTGGAATTGATCCTTCTGTATACAAGGATGTACCAAACCCACCCTTATTTGAGTACCTGTTCTTAGAATTAGTGGTAGACTGATTCTTAAACTCCTTACTTTGCCAATAAACCATCATTTTATCCCAATGATTTCGACTAATCCATTTAGGAATTACATCTTTCTCAAAAAAAAAATTAGCTTTGTTCATAGTACCACTCAACCATATACTCCCTTTATGTTCAAAAAGTGTTCTAATGGCCATGTGGTCCTCTTCATTCCAATAATACTATTTCTGTAAGTATTAAATGAAAGTAACACATTAATAAACAAAAATACTAAAAGTAAATCAAAATACTACAGCTGACATTGCAAGTACTTTTTAATATCTAAAGTATATCATCAAACTCTATCTAACCAATATAGATGATGACCTCACAAAATTTCATGGCCAAACTCAGCCAAACAAAGTCACAACAATTTCTAAAAGTAATAGATTTCTCAATACAATGATTCAAAGGTATCCATGTCACATCAAAGAATGAATATAATTAATAAAAAAAAGAAAATATATAAATATTAGTCAAAGAACAAAGTAAGGATTGATTAGTGTTAAACTCACATATGAACATGACTATAATTAGTGTTGCAGATTTTAAACTAACAACTCTCTCTCATTACTCATTCCATTAACATATTTTACTATAATATTATTGTGGGCACTTGTATGTACAATCCAAGAGGGTGCTTTCTTCCCTGCATAAATTCTCAAAAATACACCATATTTCTTTACTGATTCCATTCATTGTGCTAATTCTATAACAAAAATAAACCATGTTTTATGTTAATTCTAAATAAATTTTAAAATTAAACTAAGCTAATTGGATTCTGAAAAGTAATTTCAAGAATGATAGTATAAGTCTAGCATTAAAAAAGCACAAAAAAATATCAAAATAGGGCTAAAAAGTTAAGAAAAATTGAGACTTCTATGTTTTTGACAACTTTGAGTTATGCTCAAACAATTAGCAAAAAGTTATAGCTATAAGTTGCAAAACTTCAAACCAAATTTTCCTAACAAACTAGACATATTAAGGTACTTATAAACCAAATTTTAGACTCTAACTATTCTTTACTCATTCCCAGAAATTCAGTAAAGCAAGCTCATTTTTTGACAAAATAGAAATAGTGAAAATGAAGAGTAGTTAGACTAATTGCCAAAAACATTGCTAAAACAACTTTAAAAATTCTACAAAAATTATCTAAACAACTAGACATATGAACTAATATCTTTGAAAATTTTTAGAGCCAAATTCTATACTAGTTACTCCCAGTAATTCGTTATAAGCTGACTTCAACTAGGAAGACTCAAACAGAGCATTCTGATCAATGTTTAAAAATCAATGTGTTACACTAACTAAAACAAATTAGAAAAATCCATAAAAATTACACATACAGTCCTAGCATAAAGATCATGAACACTGCCAAAAATTATGGCTTAATTTAACTAGATGAAGTCACAATAAATTTGGAAAATAAGCATGACAAAATTGCTCAACATAGTAAATTTTAGCAGTCCATATTCTATTTCAAAGATTAATTTAACCATGAAGAGAAACTCAAAACATGATAAAATTAACACTAATCTACTCCTAAATATATTATGGAGATTAACAAAACAAAGAAATCAAAGTATGGAATGGAAAAGATCAAATATGCTAAGCAATTTGTACATAAATTACTATTTTGACAAATTAAAATAATAAACATTCAATATATATATATATATATTTAATGACACTAAAAATTAAAGTGACATATGCAAGGGCAAGAGTTGCAAACGAATCACTCATATATGACAATAAAATTTACATACTTGAAATTCACCAAACCAACGTTCTTTAACATGTGGTGGGACCTTTCCCAACGTAGCTCAAAGACCATTGAATGATCTTTTGAATATATTAACCAACTGTCTCGAAACAGTAGAAGGATTAAAACTATAGGAAAAAAAATCAAAGTTATTTGTGTTTCACACTAAAATATGTTTAAAATATAAAAAGCATGACTGAGCTATCTCCTTCCACTTTCAACAAGATTCGATTGTTAGGAATTCCATTTTGTGATATCAGATTGAGTTGAGATTTCATAACATCCCCTTGTCATGATAAAGGTTCTTGTGATGAACCTCCATGATGCATGCATCTAGCACCTCCTCCTCGTGGCATTTTTCTAAAGTAACGAATGAAGAAAAAAAAAAAGCCATGGAAGTGTTTGTGTGCTTTAGTGATAATGTAAGTTCACAAAGATTAAGTGTCAAATATCATGCTTAATGCTTTAAGTCCATTGATAAAATAAAATACTAAATCCAAAAGCAAAACATATCTTATATTTTAGTCATAAAGCAAAACAAAGTTAATTCTAGTCATGAAACAAAACATGAATATCCTTACACATAAACTAAACAAAAATTTAGGGAATACAATAAATGAAAGTTTCAATTATTCCTCCTCAGTGTCCTCATCATATTCAAAATTTTCATTTTCTTCAGTATCCTCAGTTTGAGACTCAAAATCTGACTCCTCAGTTCCCTCCCTCTCTATTTCATGATTTGCAATTGCATGTTCTTCTTCTCCATCTCCAGCACTGAAACATTGAAGTTCATCATTCATCATTGGTTCAACAAGCATAGACATTTTAGCTTCCTAGTAAGCCAAGTTTAGTGAATCAATCATGCTTCTAGCCTTTTTTTAACATATAGCTCTCTCCAATCAACTTTATCCTTTTTATTAACAAGGTATTTTACAAAGTACACTTGTTCAAACTGAGAGGCCAGGATAAAAGGTTCATACTTTTTAAACATCTTTTTAAAGTTAATATCCACTAGACCATATTGCTTATGTACTTTCCATCCTCGATTAATAGTAGAATCAAACCAATCACACTTAAACAACATAACCCTTGTTCTCTTGTTAGTTGGATTAGGATATTCTAATTCTATGATATCTTAGAATTCCATAATAGTCACTTTCAAGCTCTGCATAATTTGTCCCTTTAATGCAAACACCACTATTCATTGTTGATTTGTTTGCACCATATGCTTCTATGTGGAACTTGTAGCCATTTACATTGTATTGAGGCCATGTGTGTACATCTCTATAAAGATCGCAAGCTAAATTTTTTACTCGATTGTCAATAATTTCGTTGGAACCATCAAAAACCTATTAAAATAATATGGAAGTTAGTTGATTCAAGTATGACATTGATAATATAATTATTGGAGTTTACAAGTTAAATGAGACATTACGTATGATTTTAGCGATGCTGCAAACTCATTGTTTATTTGACCCTCTATGTCTTCTGCCGATAAGTAGGGTAATCTTGCTATTAATTCACCCTCAAAAATACTATAATGTTTAAATTATAGTTAGCTATTTATTTCATGTATTATTTTATAAGAAATTGTGGAATTGAACTTACTTTAAAAATGGTTCAATCACTTCACAATTCAACAAAACATATATTGTGGCAACATTGAATTCCTCATCAGTTAAGTACCGTATAAGTTCCAAACCAGAAGGGCAACCAGGATGAGTGAAGATAGACAAACATCCATTAGGTGCATCAACCTCCCCCCCCCCCCCCCCACCATCATGACACCCTATAGTGGTTAGCTTAGTTTGAATATGGGGCTCAAAATAATAAGAGCAAAAGGATGAGATTTCTTCAATAAGATATGCTTTGCAAATGGAACCTTCCACACAAGCTTTGTTGGTAACTTTCTTCTTCAAATGGTGCAAGAACCTATAACAATTAATGTCATATATTAGTTTAAAAAGATAATATTTGATACAATAAGTGAATATTTAGATCATTACCACTCAAATAGATACATCCACTGATATTGAACTAGACTACCAACTATAGCTTCATAGGGCAAGTGAATTGGCAAATGTTCCATTGAGTCAAAGAAACTAGGTGAAAATATTTTTTTTCTAACTTACATATTGTCACCACTATGCTTTCTTCTAATTTTTTAATATTTTGAACTTGCAGCACAATCAAGTAAAAACATTTAAAAAATAGACTTAACTCTATTAAGGCATTCCAAATCAATTCTAGCAACAAGTCTTTAAATGCAATTGGAATTAACCTTTCCATCCAAACATGACAATCATAACTCTTCATTCGAGATATTTTGCAATCTTTCATGTCTACACAGTAGCCAAATTTGAGGCATATCCATCTGGCAATCTAAGATTTATTACCCATTCACATATTAACTTTCTTGCATCCTTAGATAATGTGTAAACTGATTTTAGCATAAGGATTTTACCATTTTGCTCCTTCAATTCAAGATCTGGACAATTACATATCATTTTAAAGTCTTTTCTAGCTTTCAAGTTATTCTTGGACTTACCCTTCAAATCCTTGACAGTGTTAAAAATATTATCAAATACATTTTTTTCAATATACATCATATCAAGATTATGTCGAATGAGATTTGTACACCAATAAAGCAATTCCCAAAATATTGAGCGCTTTGTCCAATTGTGTTGCTCACTAAACCCAAGAATCTTATATTTCCTAACATTCTCCATCACTGTTGGCAAATCAAATACCTTTGTCCAAATTTCTTCATTAGACAACTTTGTTGGAGGTGTTTCCTTCTCAACACTTCCCTTATGGAAAAGACTTTTATCCTTTCGAAAGAGATGTTCCATTGGTAAAAATTGACAATGACAATCAAAAAATGTTAGCTTTTTGCCTTCCTTCAAGTAAAATGCCTTGCTATGGTCCATACATAAAGGGCATGACAAAATACCATGTGTGCTCCATCCAGATAGCATTCCATATGCTAAAAATCATTGATAGTCCACATAAGTGCAGCTCGCATTTGGAAATTTTGTTTCCTACATGCATCATAAGTTTCTACCCCTACCTCCCATAATTCTCTCAACTCATCTATAAGAGGCTGCAAATACAAGTCTATATTCTTACCAAGACTTTTTGGACCAAGAATAATAAGAGTTAAGAACATAAAAAGGGTTGTCATACACATTCTAGGGGGAAGGTTGTATGGTGTTATAATTACTGGCTAATAAGAATAAGGATGGCTCTTTTATCCATAGGACTGAACCCATCTGATGAAAGAGCTAACCGAACATTTTGTGGATCAGCAATGAATGAAGGATGACATTCATCAAAGTGTTTCTGTGCCTCCCCATCACATGGATGGCTCATTGTCTCACACTCTCGATGACTTTTCCTATGCCATGTTATATATTTAGCTATTTTTGTTTACATGAATAATCTTTGTAGCCTTGGTGTGAGAGGAAAGTATTGCAATATTTTATAAAGGATGTCTTCCAACTTTGCACCAATCCTTCCTCTAGGTTTACAACGAAAGTGACCACAAATGGAACAAACTTTCAAATCTTTATTTTCTTTATAATACAAAATACATTCATTCACACATACATCTATTTTCTTGTATGCTAAACCGAGTTTTCCAACCATTTGTTTAGTCTTGTAAAAATAATTAGGTAACTTGGCATCATTGGGTAATATCTCTTTTACCAATTGTAATATTCGATTAAAGCATGTCTAACTCATATTAAACTTAGATTTAATGTTCAACAACCTTAACATCACTGATAATGGAGTATGCGTTTTACATCTCTCATATAATGGCTCATCTGTAGCCTTGAGCAATTCATAAAACTTCTCAACAACACCATTAGGAGGCTCTTCCTCATCACCAACAAAATTGGTTCTATCACATTCAAAATTGAAACTAAGTCCATTTGCTTCTAAAACCATTGTGCGATATGGATTTAAAGGTGTACTTTCAACATTCACTTCATTTCTTAGGCTATTATAAGATTGTGAAGAAATGGAATGTACAAATGGCTCCCCATGTGATATCCATTGATAATAGTTAGGAACAAAACCATACTTATATAAGTGAGTCTTTACAGCATCTATATCAAGAAACCCTATATTATTACACCTTGAACACAGACACTGTATCTTGTCATCAAATACAAAATTATCTTGCAATAGTGCAAAACTATAAATTCATCAACACCCTTAATGAACTCATCAGTCAATCCTTTTCGACTTAGCACAAGTCTATCATACATCCAAGCATGATCACCCCTAAAGGAAGTCATGCTAATTACATAACCCAAAAAAGTCAAGAATTAATTACAAGAAATGTTGACTTTAAAATATATAAAAAGTCAATCACATCTTCTTATAAAGTTAATGGTAAAAAAGATTATTTTCCTTATCTCTAAATTAAAGCAAAGGTATTTATGTTAGGTGGGATTTTTTTATAGAATAAAGTATTCTATGACATTTTATGACTTTGGGAGGGCTTTTTTTCTTATGTTCTTAGCCTTCTATTGATTGAGTAAAATCATTACTCATTAACCAAACAAAGTGTTGCGCCTTTTTGGAGGAAGGGTTGAATGATTTTTATTCTGAAACTAGATGAATGATTTGAGGATGACAAAGGCTTGGGTTCTTACAAACAACAGAAAGGAATCAATAATTCTTTGTGTAGTGTCCTAAAAATTTGAAAAAAGATCTGGCATATGATAATTTTTCAAAAATATGAAAAGCTCTTGGTTTTTTTCTTTTTTTTCTTCCTAAGATAGAAAACTTTAGAGACTTTTTTCTTAGGTTTTTTGTTGCTGTAAAAGTTGTCATAAATCAAAACAAATGACATAATTATTTGACATCTATATAGAGATAATTTTTTTAACAGAAGTTTATCCATCAATTTTGGAGGCTATAGTAAATCTCACTATCTAACAATCTTAATTAATTAATTATATTCTTATAGCACTAACAATCTTAATTAATTATTTATATTATTTTTAATTAATTTAAAATATGACTTTTTAAAACATCTTAATTAAATTTATCTTTTTGTATAAATCAAATATTTTTTATTACTTCCCGCACTTACTATTTTTAGAGACTATTAAATCTCACTTAAAAATCAACATCTTCACTTGATAATTTTAAGCCTATAATTCAATTCACTTAAATGGTCATCACCTGGAAATTGAATATAAAAGCTTATTTCAAAAAAAAGAAATTATTCAAGATAAAGAAGAAGTTAAAAAGAGTTTATAAATGACGGAGGCCCGTAATGAACTAATGGATCAAAACCAACGCATAGAGTATTTCAATACACATGCATTAAGAATAGAAATTAAAGCAAAGGTAGGCATTATAACAGAAGTATATAAAACTGAATAGATTATATGCTAATCTTCAAGCTGAATTGGATAAAATCCTGTCATTATTTATGTTATAACAGGAAAGAAAGTTAACACATACATCTAAAAGGTTTGTTGTCAACTTCTTTAAGTCATTAAGTGATACTTATACTCCTTAGTCCCTAAGAAGTTGAGGCATTTTATTTTTGCAGTTGCAGCCCAACTTAGTGAATTTTACATAGTTCATGATATTCTTAAAAGGATTACCATTTTAGATTATGACATCTAAGAAAACTTCATTTTAGCTATAATTTAACTAGAGTAGCACTAACCCACAAGCAACAACTGAGATGCACCTTAGGAGTTAAAAAATCAAATTAGTAATGGATCATAAAGGAAGAAGGAACAAAGTCATTTTAAAACCAAAAATAGAGGAAAAGAGGTATAATTGTGCACATTTTGGAACCAAAACGCTGCAACTGTGCATATTCTGAAATAGTTATGCGTATTATGAAATAACTGTGCAAATTCTGAGAAATTAAATTCTCTTTATATACAAATAGTTATAACTGGGCATATTTTGAAACCATACTGCTAATACAAAAACATGTATTAAAACAAAAAAGGTGAAAAAACTTATTAAATCTTGCTAACAAAAGTGATCATACACAATGGGCTATAGGCTGTAGCTTCAACACAGCATCTAGGGGGGATAATGTACATGATTATAACTATCAACAGATTTATTTGTTCACAAATCTCAACCCCCTGTTTTACTTTTCGATTATAATTACCAACAGATTTATTTGTTCACAAATATCAAGCCCCTGTTTTACTTTTCATTATTCATCCAACTACATTTTTTTAATACATGAATTATGAATATATATGGAGTGGGGATCATGTATGGATTTGGTTATGGTAGGTTTGATGCTTTCTCAATAGATCATCTCCTCATGCCTTGAAACAAATGTTTCTGAAGCTGATTGAGATGGCTCTCAATTTCAGTAAACGAAGTATTATATTACTGAAGCTTTCACAAAGTATTATATTACTGAAGCTTTTCAATAATAAAATTTGTATGGTCCTTAATCATATAAGTTCCTTTCAAAATAAGCTTTTTACCATACACATTTGTTGTTTCTAAAGATCTTTTTCTAAAGCTTTGAAAAATATCTCCCTAAACACTAAGTTTGTGTTGTATAAATTAAGAAACCAGAGAGAAGAGAGAGCTTGAATTTGGAAGGGAATGAACTGAAGATTAAGGAACAAGAGAGAGGGGATGATTAGCCATTTTGCACATGCATCATCAGCTCATTAAATCAAAATACAAGAATAATGAGAAAGGAAGACTAAGACAAACCTGAACCTTGCCTTCCTCTTGATTGTTCTTGGCGTCTTCCTCTTAATTGTTCTTGGCTCTGTATTCTTCCTCTGATTGGACTGCTTACTTTTGATGCTTTAAGAAACTACCAAAGGAATGTGATTCAAATCAGCTTTAGATAAATGCCAACGTGAAGGAGTTGAAGGATGTGAAGGCCGCCATTGCAAATAGGCACTAGTTAAGCAACATACTTAAAGAAGTGAGATAATATTATTATTATCATTTAAATTTTTAAAATTTGTTTAAAAATGATTTTGATATTGGTAAATTTGTTTTTAAATAAAAAAGTATGATTTTTAATTAATTAATTAGTTATTTTAAAATAGATTTAGTATCATCCATCTAATCTTAAATTTCGGCAATAGATAATTAGAAAAGTAAGGGATTATTATTATATTATTATTTAAATTGTTATTATTATTTGAAAATTTAAAATATGTTTAGAAATGGTTTTAATGTTACTAAATTTGTTTTTAAATAAAAAGTATATTTTTTAATTGATTAATTAGTTATTTTAAAATAGATTTAGCATCATTCATCTAATTTTAAATTTTAACAATAGATAAGTAGAAAAGTAAGGGATTATTATTATTATTATTATTATTATTTGAAAATTTAAAATATGTTTAGAAACAGTTTTGATGTTGCTAAATTTGTTTCTAAATAAACAAGAAAAAACTTCTCTTGTTAATTATTTTGTTAATTTTGAAACAAAATTAGCATTGTTTATCTATTTCTAAATTTTAGCAACCGATATTATTGTTGTTAATCTATTGGTAAATTTGCAATTTCATAAAAAAAAAGAAACAATTTTATATTCCATATCTAATATCATTGCTAAATGCTCATTTTAGAAACAGAATTGATTGTCGTTGCTAATTTCCGATACTAAAATGAAATTTTCTAGTAGTATTGTAGTGTAACAACTCTTTTGATGGTGGTAATAAAGTACTGGAATTGGTATTAAAGTTGGAAAGTATGGTGTTGCTAACAAGGTTTAAGTGGTGGTTAATTGGGTCAATTTAACCCAATGTTAGTTATTGAGCTAATGATGATTTTTGCATTGTGGGTATTTTAGGAGGTTCTAAGATCAACTCCATATTCGATGGTTAGTTAGAAGAGGTGGTAGGAGTTTCACGATATCATCATTGTAATGTGAATAAATAATATCAACTTGATGCTTATTTCTAACTTTCTTTTCGCTTCATTTCTACTATAGTATTTTTAATTCTTGATATTTTTACGTTCAGGACAAGCCCTCCATTCCTTTTTAAAATTGGCTTATGAATATGGAATATTAATATGTGATTTCTAATCATTGAAAGTTCTTGTATTTGAATTTAATATGAAATTTCTACTTCCAATGCTAAAGTGAGTTATATTGAATGTTGATAGTATACAAGTTGTGAGATTTATTTTGGATTGGAACTCGATGCTCTATTATGCTAATTTGAATACTCTATCCATGATCTTGCCACTAGAATAAGTTTTGATTTCTCAACTTTATTGAGTCCTATGATTTTGAAAGTGAATTTTGCATATGAGAAGGACTTAGTTACATAACACTACTAATTAATAATCATTTTGTCAGTATCTCAACTAACAAGAGATATAAGAGATACTAGCACCATGTGACGAACACACGGAGAGGAGGGATTTTATCTCATATTAGTTAAGAACTCATTATAGATTGGTTACTTACGTACAGGATTTATCTATGAGAGTTGTGTGCTCTTAATGGATTTGATAATTTACTCACGTGAATTATGTACTCTTGATGGATACTTTTTTAAATCAAAGTCTTTTAACTTGAGTATGTTTTAAATATACTAAATTTGAGAAATTCTTGTTACTTATTTTCTTGGAACTATTTAGCTTTATTGAAATTATTTTTTTAATGACTAGTAATTACAAACCAATTCTTGAATTTACAATGTTTCTTTTTGATGCGAGATTATGGCTAGACTAAAATAACGACAAAGCAACCTTACTTTACAGCAAATAATAAACTTAAGTATTTGAGTGTCAAATTGTATAAGTAAAGACTTTCAATAACAATTGGTAATTGGAATATGAGAATATGAGTTTTATACCGAGATTAATTGTACTAATTTAAACTAGTGTTTTAACTAATCTAGTCATTAGCAAACCATCACTAGAGAAAACAATTCTAACTATTCTAGCTTCTAATCTATGAAGAAAAGACTCAAATGGAACAAAATGCTCTAGACTTCGTCTCTGAAAGATTGTATTTAGAATTTGGTTTTCTTAACCAATACAACAAACACTTAAAATAGCAATTGGTGCTTTAGTTGAAAAAATTACAAAATCAATCAAAAAGACATTAATTGTAATAGAAAAAGTAGTCAAAATATTAGTTAGACTTTTGTTAGCCGGTAATTGGTTACTGATTGAATCTTAGTAGTAAATATAATAATATAAGACTATAACGTGTTTCTAACTCTTTTAGACTTGCAACTTTTTCATTTAGTTACTATATTTTAATAAAAGAGATAATAATATTTTAAAAGTTTTATTAATGAAAAATAATTATATTAATATATATTAATTTATTGTATTTTTAATAAAAATTTATTTAATAGAGATTAATATTATAATTATTTTTATATATAAAAGGTTCCAACTAAAAATTTGTCACACTGTTTGACCAATTTTTAGTTAAGTCTTTTTCTTTAACTATATTTATAATTATAATTCTTTATATTTTTTTTCTTTCCATTCTTTCATTTATAATTATATTTATATGTTAAATTAGATAATTTTTCTATGAACCAATTTTTTAGTGATAATTATTACTAATTATTTATCCATAATTATAATAGATTAATAATAAATATTTATCATAATTAATTAATAATATTTTTAAATTTTATATTCAATATCTTTCATTTTTAAATTTTATTTTCATTCAAACTTTTGCCTATGTATGTATAATTACTTTTTTTAATATTATTTTTCAACCATATATTCATTTCTTGTTTTTAAATTTCATTTCATTCTTCTATTCTTCATCTTCTTGCACTTCATTTTACTTTAAGTCGTAAATTTTGTAAATTTGTAATAAATATTAGAAATTTAAAAACTTAAATTAATCTTTACCATGAGTAAATTAATTATGTATATTCCCAACTAATCATCTGTAAAAAAAATGAAAGAAATGATAAGCATGAATGAAAGCAAAACAAAAATGAGAAATTGATGAACGCTGAAAATATAATAGAGAATGAAAGCTGTACAACCCAGTAGGAAAAGAAATATATAAAAATAAAATATGAGAAATTGATTAAAAAAATTGACATATAAAGGAGAAAAGAAAAGAGAAGATTAAGAGAGAGAACTTTTGAGAGAGTTACAGAGAACAAAATGAAGAGAGATTCAAAGAGATTTGCGATGATGAAGAAAGAGAACTTTAGAGAATGAAAACAAAATGTTAGAAATCAAAAAGAAAGAAGAAGAAAGTCATTTGTGTGTGTGTGTGTGTGTGTGTGTATATTATCAAAAAGTCATGTATATATTAAAAAACTAGGAATGAAAATTTGGCGCCTTTTAAATTCGTACTATTGAAATTGTTAAACTTCGCATCTGCTTAATCATATTCACGCATTCAAATTTGTGCCTTCTAATTTACAGATTTTGCTTAATCATATTCATGTTATATCATGCACTTGCTTTGGAGTTCGGAGAGTCAATAATATATTATATATTAAGTATATATATATATATATATATATATGTATTATCATACATTAAGTTAATATATGTTAAAGTTTTTAATATACATATATATATGATTTAATATAATAATTTTTATTTAATTTCATAAATTTTTAATCAATTAAAAATAATAAATTTACACAAATTAAAAGTCAAACAAATAACTCTGGTAAAAATTTACATATAAAAAACATTAATTGGACATGAGTTAATTACAAAAAGAAAATAAACAAAAATTAAAATTCACTAATCATCATCATCATCATTATATTTAAATTGATTTTTAGTATAACAAATATCTGACCTGTATGGATGTAGATATTTTTGTAAACTTGGGCTAAAAGTCATAAATAATTTTATTCTACCATAAGTTATTGGTCAACATTGCAATTTAAAATTTTGTAATTTCAAATATTTTTTTTATTTTGTAAGTATGATTTGTTTCAATTATAATTTTATTTATTGAAATATATCTGTGCATTGAATTGGTGTAGATATGCTTATATTGATAGTTAAATAAACAAATTGTTCAATGAAAGTATTACAATACTATCAATTCATTTTATCATCATAAAAAATATAATGAGCTCCCTTTCTCCTTGGTCCATAAAGAAAAAATGTAAGACTGGTGCCAACAGTTCATCACGAAAGAAAGGACTCACTAAGCTAAGATCACTAACTAATACTAATCTAATATTAATAGAATAGAAAATATTAATATAATAGAAATAGAACTATCTTTTCCGTATACTCTCCTTGGTTCTGTTGCTACCGAGGGCTTTATGTAACACCATAATAACTTAATTCCAATTCATCTCCCTCTAAGCTTGATTTCATATGATTTCCAAAGAAAATAACTAAAATTGTGGTATTGTATTGTTTTATATCGGGGTTTAAACAGTCATATTTTGCCCCGTGGGTCCCATGAACCCATCATTCACATTTTCTACTCAAACACCATTTATACAACTTGTACATAGCCTCAAACAACTCATAAACCACGGATATAAACCCAAAAACTGAGAAAATGCAATTTCTCAAATGAGCCCAAAAATCAGATTTTTGGCTCTAACTTTAAAAAATTATAACTAATTCTAGAAAAATGGAAATCAAGAAAATCATAATTCTCTGAAAAAATTTCGATGTTAACTTCATACTAAAAATAACTCCCAACCACAATCTCAGCTTTTGGACCATCTTTGACATCGAAAAAGAGACAGAGGTCCGGCTGTCCCTGATACTGGTGCAGTTTACTGTCATGAACTTTGAAAATTTGTAATTAATTCCACAAAAATATAATCTGAGAAAATTATACCAATTTGGAAAGCTACAGATGTTAACTCGAGGAGAAAAATAAGTCCAGATCAGTTCAGGAACTCTTGGACCTCGAAAACCAATGGAACAGTAACAAAGGTCGGAAAGCTTCCCTGATGCTGATACAGAGCTTCAGAAACTCGTTTCTCTCTCTACAGACCTCCAATTGAGGTGTTTCTACTTGATATAGGTCCTGTGGATATCTAGTTTATGCTCATAAAATTTTATGACAATTGGACACCATTTGGTCTATGAATGACATGGATTCATTTTCGGACTTGATGCACAGTACCATGACCAAACTATTAAAATTTCCAAACTTCAACAATTCTCCAAATATTCCCTAGACCTCCAAATATTACCCACTTTATCTTCTCAAGAAGCTCTTAATAGACTCTAGAGGCATGCCAAATTTCATATCAAGAAGAGCTCATCTAGTCATACTTTGACAAAGCTCACAGAATTGACGGTTTTGGCACCCACAATGGTTCATAATGGGTCCAAATGACCTCCCACATGCTCTAGCATCTTTTGGGCAAGTTTGAAAGTTTAAACATAGCATATATGAATTCCTTAAGTGGTCCAAATCAATATACAACTCAAACTCACCATGCTACGGGACAAAATGCACCATTTCACATAAGCCACAAAAGGGCCAAATTCTACATTCTCATTACTTTGGCTCTTTACACAGTTCATACATCATTTATACATATATTTACATTTGCTCATATATATACATCTAAAAAATAATAGGTGCATATTCATTCTGGCACCTCTTTACAGTAAAAGAACTAAAAGAACTACACATTTCTCTAAACATTCTCAACTAGACTCCTTGGTGTGCACTTGATTCTCCTTGAGCTCCACCTAAGATGTTAAGATGGGAGAAGGAGGGGGTGAGATTCAAGGAATCTCAATAGCTCATACTCATTCAAGAAGCAATCAAGATATATAAACCAGTCAAAGCATGCAACCAAGTCACAATGACACAACATATGTGTTTCATGCCATGAATATCATATCCATGCCAAGAATAGGCTTTAGGGACTTTCAGTCTAGCCTCACCAAAGCGTTGGGACTTTTGGATTGGCCTCACCTTTGGTTTAGGGACTTTTGGCTCTACCTCACCCATCTCAAGGGACTTTCGGTACCACCTCACCCGAGCAATTTTCACAATTCATATCATAAGCATATTGGTACCAAAGCATCAAGGTAACATCAAATAGCATGTCTCATCATACAAGCACATACACAAGCATACAATGACTATTACACATCCAAGAATGCAACAAGAAAGAGTAGAGAGCTACCTTATCGGCTAATACAAACCTTCCCTTTCAATTCCTCTTCTCTTTTCTTGATTTCACACTCACAAACTAGATGGAGTTGCTTCCTTTGAGCCTAAGCACAACAAAGAGCATGGGATTATTCTCTCATAACTCAAATAAACTCTCACAAAGCTAAAGGGGCTCTTCATCGAAACATACCCCTACTACTCATGTAAGAAACTAGGGATTCTCTCTCTAGAATTCCACTCACTCTCCTTCCTCTCTCTCAAGCTCTCAAAAAGGAAAGTAAAGAAGAAGAAATGAAGCTACATGAGCTCTACCCTTCCTCAAGAGTGGTTTTCCACTTTATCTCTTCTGAACCAAACCCAAATCAATCACTAAAACCATAGAAAGAGAGGGCAAAGAGAGAAGAATAACATGATAGGGAGAAAAGCTATGGAAATCTCAAGATTGCTTACCTCTTTGCTTGTTCTCCTTCCTTCTCTAGGTCTTTCTCTCTCTCCATAGCCCTTTTCCCTCTCTTAGTCGAAGCTTAGGTCGGTTTACAGAGAAAGGAAGAGTTTGGAAGCTTTAAAAAGTTAAAATCTCCTTTTTTACGTTTTTCCGGACTAACCCTCGCTACGGCGAGCTCGTGTCAGTCCCAAACCTTGGCTTTCGCTATAGCGCATGCTACGGCGAGCAAGCCCTAGTTTTTGTATGGGATACCCGCACTCGCTATAGCTAGAAACATTTTCGCTATAATGAAAAGGCACTCTCGCTATAGCTATCTCGCTATAGATAGGCTATAGTTAACAGACTTAGAAAATTTTTAACCTTTGAAAATTTTCAGCTTTTCTTTTCTTTTCTTTTCTTTTCTTTTTCCCGGTTGTTACACTTTACGCAATCAATCAGATCACATCAAATCATATAGATATCCATGCGATTATGCACTATTCAAATAAAAATCCATTTTCTGAAAGATCCTGCTTTTGTACTTTGGTGTGTCTTTGAGATCCTTTCAATAACCTATGTTGTGGTATGTTTATCATTAAAAAGATAGCATAAACATAGTTGAGGTAGTCTCTTAATCTTCTCAATCACTCTTTGTCAATGTTGTTCAACTCCTTGGTTATGCTCTATGGTGTTGTTAGTGAAAGAGTTAATTTCTTACTATAAATTTCTTGTAACATAAAGTGTGGAGCCAACATTCTTTGGGAGGGGGTTCAGATAGAGGAAAAGCATGGTAGGATAGGGATCCAACCTAGATATATCAAATTCCCTTAGAATTTAAGCCTAGGGGAAGTGCCACTTAAGCCAAAACTCTTGGATAATTTTAAAATTTCTATGTATATAACAAGTGGTGTCTTAAAAGGGGAAAAAATTATATATAATTTTTTATATTTTTACTATCAAATTCTCCAATTAAAACATAATAAATATATGATTTATACACATGATTGTATAGTTTCATAATTTCTTAATTAAACTGTACAATTCTCATGTTATTATTAAAGAATTATATACTTATTATATTTTAATTAACAAATTTAATATCAAATATATAAAAAACAGCATCTAAATTTAATCTGCCTTGAAATGCTAACAAGTCGAGATACTTTGAATTGCTACCTAGTCGCATTTTAGAAAATTTTTCACCTAATTTCACCATTAAATATAATTTTATTTGATCCTTTTGAATTTGAGATATTTGGATTATATTTAATTTGATTGATTGATTTATTTATAATAATGGATCCCTTTAATTATTTGAAATCCCTTGATTATACTTGATTAAAATTTATTAATTACAAAGAAAATGCTTTACATTATTATTCTTAATGAATGTAGTTTGATTCAGTTAATATTAACCCCATTTCCATTAGAATAAAAGTATTTTTAAAATGTCATAAAAATAAATAATTCTTACTTTCCCAACCAAAAAAAAATTCAAAATTCTTCTCATTAAATTTTTATAAGTGCATGGTTTTTGCTATTTCAATTAATATAAATTAATTACAATAACATTTGATTGACTTTATTTTTTTATATTTTATTTCATCGACATAATTCTCTTGATTACAATTATATTTGAAAGATTCTATTTGGTTTAAAATTTTAAATTTGAAATCTCCTCACTCTTATTATATACCCTTATGTATGCTACTTTTGTTTTTCATTTGTTTGTTCGTAGCTTTATATTATATTTGTGTAATCCTTAGCTAAGGCAAATCTTCTTTATCATTGTAAAAATTCTCATTTTTCGGAAGATGACAAAAACTTTCCTTTTCCTTTTAACCGACTGTGAATCTTGACACCTTTCAACATTTTAACTATGATTTGAATCATTCTATTTCTTTTTGGTTCAATAGTATTTTCTTATAAAAATAAAATAAATGAAGCATCTAATTATATTTATATTTTTTATGTCATACACATTTATGATCAATATTATCCATGCTATACACTCATGATTAAAAAAATGTGGCAACACAAATTCCTAATATTTTGATTATAGAAATTTTAAAATTCTAATAGATTCTTTAAAAATTTAATTACTTGAAAGAATTCCAAAATAATGTTTATAATATTCTTAACAATTGTAATTATTCATAATTGAAATAAGCTTTATATATAGATGTGTGTAGCCAATTGTAAATCCACTTTTTTAATTTGCAATAATGACAACGCACCTATCTCCAGTAATCAACTAACCGTAACTACATTAGTAGAATATTTTTTAAGCTTAACTGACACATGTTAAAAAAATTAATAAATACGAACTATTAAAATGAGACTATTTTATCACAAAAAATGAAGAGAATATACTAATCGACACATAAAAATATTAACATTTTTTCTTTTATTAAGACTCACTTTAATAACAAAAAAAACAAATAATTATTTTCTAAGTATCTTTAAAACAAATATGATCCAAAAAAATGATACTTTATGAGATTTCATTTTTAATCCTAAGGAACTAGGGGCTTGTTTGGTTGTTTGATGAAAAAAGAAAAAAAAAAGGTAATAATTTTTGTAATATTTATTATACTTTTATTATCATTATTTAATAGTTTTTAATTTTTTTAGTAAATTTTAAAATAAGAATATAAGAATTATTTTTCTTTTATTTTTTTCACATCTTTTTTTTCTATTTCTATACCTAATAATTCTGCATATTAACATAGGCTAATTAAGAGTTAATAAGAAAAACTCTTTACTATATATTATGGTTCAAACCTTGAGATCACTTAGAGACGTTTAATTTCTTAAAATATTAAGCCAACGCGGGATATATGTGCACTTTTAATGTTGTTTGAAGAAGGCCTTGATTGTTGCACAAACTAACTCCCTCTGAGAAGAAAGTCTGGATTAATGCAAAACTTATCCAATAATAACTTTCTGTACAATTTAAAAATATCATTTTCCTTTTGTATCATTCTGATTTACCATATATTCAAGGCACCAAAAATCAAATTAAGTTAATCTTGTAAGGCACTATATCTCTCGGAGGCATTCATATGTATGTAGAGTCAACTTACATTGTCTCAATGCTTGCTATACATGATTGAAAGGTTCCACCACTCTCACTCATTTGTTAGTAGATTTCATGAGTGGCATTGTAAGGCTATGCTTATAAAAAAGAAAAAGAACTCTTTCTTAGTAGTTGATAGTTATACTTATGAGGGTGAGTTACTAGTATAGTAGTAATATATGGACATCAACGCTGAGGAAATGAAGTGTGTTTCCATGATTTTATGGTTGTTGCTTTGACCCATAGCTGCTGGGATAATGGCTTCACTTTAGCGAGCAAAACTAGTAATCATTCTGTGAGTTCCGTACAAAGCTCATGTACTTTGTCTGATTCCCCACTGTCTCCTCTATAGCAGACGAGAAAGAAAGACGAGTGGGGGTTGATGGATTCTCACTTGAGCCAGAGATAACTCAGGCATACAAACAAGCCCTTATCAGAGATATATAGTGATCAGTACGTGTCAGTATATACTTTTGCTGTGAGTATTATGGGGAGATTCTGAGCTCAAAATCTAGACCACAAAACCTTGCTTTGATGATGAGAGGCTCCTCCTGGAAGTTTGAAAACGTGGAAGAAAAAGTAAGAGGAGGAAGAAGGTAGGAGGAGAGGGGGAGAGAGAGAGAGAGGATCTAGCTAATCGAGCTAGTGGGAGAGAAGTAGGGACCCACCTTTTTGGCTGATCAGTTCGCATATTATAAGGCACATGTGAGTGGCAGTCAAAGCTAGCTAGCTTGCAAATCCTCAGCTTTTATTATTTGCAAGCCAAGTTAGCTACTGATAACTCTGCCACAGCCCTGCATAGCCCCTGTTACTTCTACACCCATTTGCCAAGTGGCAAAATTTTATTAAAATTATATAATTCTTTTTATTTTTAAAACATACATAAATTTTCCTAAAACAAATGTCATTTTATACTTTAATTTAATTTTAATTTTTTTAATTAAAATATCTTCTTTTAAAATTTTTTTAATTAAAAAATAAATATATTTAATTAATAAAATTATTTTAATCAAAAATTTAAAATTGAATTCAAATATAAAATAATTTTTGTTTTTAGAAGAGGTATGTATATTTTAAAAATAAAAAAATTATAAATTTTAGTAAAATTTAAGAAAGACTCTGAAGCACCGGTACGCGTAAATTGCTCTCGTACCCGTACCGGATACGTATCCGGTACGGATACGCGTACCGTACGGGTACAAACGTATCTCGTACGTTTCATTTTCGTCCGTACGTTCCCGAAACGTTTCTTCCGTACCGAAACTTTTCGAAACGGCTTCGAAACGGCTCCAATACGGCTTCGAAACTGCTCCAAAACGCCCGAGGTTAAACGCGTCCGTTTCACTCGTCCGGCTTCACTTCCCTTCGCGTCGATTCTTGCTGCATCACCTCACTCATCTGAATCTTGATTCCTGCCGCTGCGTCTCGCCGTGCGTCTCCTCCCGAAGTCTGTTTCTCCGTCGTCTTCTCCGGCCATCTCCTCCCTCCATCTGTTTCTCCTTCTTTTTCTCCGGTCTGCTCAGGTGCGTTCTTCCTCCATCTTCTTCTCTGATGTCGAATTGATATTTGCTGAGACCTGAGATAATTGCTTAATCTGTTACTGCTACGTCTTCCTGAATCCTCTGTTGGATTAACTGAGCTGAGATAATTTCTTCTCTGATGTGTGTTTGTCTGTGACTCGACTCATTGACGCTGTGTTGTTGAGGTCTGCGATTTCGTATATGTCACTGTGAGTTTGTGTAAATCTGAGATTTTGTATGTTTCTGTGACTTTGTGTTGAGTTCTGTGATTTCTGGTTTGTATTAGGATTTACTTGAGTTCTGCAATTTCTGGTTGAGCAGGGAAGAACGAAAATTTAAGGATGCAAATTCTGGTTGAATAGAACTAAAATTGGCATGTAATTAGAGATCGTCCTTTCACGTTGAGGACAGACTCTGTTTTGGTAACCAAAAAAAAAATTAATTAGATAAAACTAAAAAGAATATGCAACTGGAGACTCTCCTCTCCAGAGAAGATTTCCTACGTTTAGTATAAAGTTAGATAGAGAGGGAGAGAAGAGAGAAGAACAACTCTTCTTTTCTCTCTTTCTTTATTTAATTTTAAATTAAATATAATAAAACAAATGTAGGAGATCCATATCTGATATTCTCTTGCAAAGGACAAATGGACAATACTATTTGAGAAACAACGAAAGAAGTTAAATTGAGCAGGGAGGAGTGAAATTGAAAACAAGCAAACTTGGTTGTATACAACTAGAATGGATACTAGTGTAAATTGTATATATAAACTGAATATTCCCCATTTATAATTTATTTTATTTTTTTAATATCTTAAATTCTTGAATATATATATATAATTATATTATATATATATATATATATATATTCCCGTACCCGTATCCTAAAATTTTAAAAATTGCCGTATCCCACGTATCGTGTCGTGTCGTACCCGATACGCGTACCCGTATCGGTGCTACTTAGAAGAAAGATTTATGTAATTTATTCAAAAATAAAGAAAAAAGGGTTTAGACTACATTTTTTTAATATTATAATAGAAAATATTTTCAAGCTTTATGTAGGTTTTTTTGTTTTTGATTTTTGGATTTTTTTTTTGTTTTGCATAGCACTAGTATATATAAAATTTTACTTTTAGAATGTTATTCAGAGTCTTAATTCAAATGACACGTCTGTTAAACATCAATGTCAAGAGATCTTAATATATACCTAGGTTGCTTTTCCATGTACTCTGCCTCTTTTCCCCCTCCTCTTCTATAAAGCATTGTACTTGAAAGAAAAATATCTCTTATATCTATATACACACAGACCCAGACACAGACACACACACACACACACACACACACACACACACACACACACACACACACACACATATATATATATATATATATATATAGGTGGTTGCAATTTAGTTTTATCGTTTAATATTACAATAAGTCGGTGCGCGCAATAATGTTTGAACTTTTATAATTAGATATACTCATAGCACAAGTTTATTACTGTATAGAAAATCAAAATAGGTTATCAATGGATCATTTATGAAAACTTATTTTGATAATTTTCATTAAGCCCCCGCACAATTAACTAATATACTACATATATTTTAAGAATTTTTGTTTTTACTGCACAATTAGCTGGAGTAAGAGTTAATAAATAGTTACTAGGATGTGTGTCAATAAATTTCACATTTCATGACGCAGAGACTACTCTGATATATTTTTATTAGTTGCTCCTACACAATAATTTGAATCTTTTGTTTTGGATTTAATATAAAAATATACAGCATATAATTAAAAAAATGTTGTGGAGCGTAGCTTCTAATATTGACAACAAATTTCAATATTACAAGTTTTTCCAGTAATCCATTTTACTACTCACATACCTAACAGTATTCACCTAAAGAAAACAAGATTAGAGCATTAACCTAATCCCTTTGAAATGAGGGAGAAAGAGACAACCACACTGACAGATCCACAAAATACTTTATCAAACACAATTTTCTGAGACTAATAATTGATTCAGAGCCTCTTTATACAGCCAAAGCATTTTGAACAGGAGTTTCATAGTATCCTAGCTCTCGACCTTTCTCTCTGAAGACTTATTTATCATCAATATGTTAATTTCTTGCTCTAGTTAATCTTTTCTGTGCTTTTTTGTATTCTATCAAAACACCAGTAAACCTTTGTTTTTCTCTCCTACGAATCACTTATATCCTCTGATTGCTCTGCTATATATACATGCATTTTTTTTATATTTCTAGGTTTACTGTTGAAGGGTTTCCCTTCTCTCGCATTACTTGCTAGTATAAATTTAGGGTTTCAAGTGGTTGATTTGATCCTTTATTCTCCTCTTCCACCTTCGTTTCTATGTAAACTGTGACACAAAACAGACCCCTTTGAGTTCTCACAGTTTCTATACAGACAAGAAAACCGAAGAAAATGAGAGAAATTTTGACCTCTGGAAACATCTATATCGTTCGCCTAATTTTGCCTTGTTTCTCCATCCACTTTTCCCATTTTCATTCTCTTCGTATTATGAGTTCTAGAAAACCGCAGAAAACCAAATTTTGAATCTTTTCCGCTATATTTTTCCTCACTATTTTCTCAGCAGTCAAACAAATGACAAGAAGTTTTCTGTAGGTTCGTGTTTTTGTCGACATTATCGGACACGAACTTCCCGGGATGTTTCCCTTTTTTTCCTGTAGTAATTCCCATGTCGAGGATTTCAACAAAGACGGTCTCCAATTTTTCGGACCATATAGATAGGAAAACTTAAGAAAGCTCTGAATAAACTCTGTTTTGTGCACAGAAATTGATTCCATATCGGGTCAAAATGAAAACAGAGTGAATCCGAAACCCTGTTTGTTTAGCTGGATAGTGAGAGTAACGTAAGTTATAGGCTATAGCTATCTACAGGTTAAAGACGAGAAGAAAGATACAGAGACAGAGAGATCTTCCATTAATGAATGATACTGCATTTATAGAACTCAAGCAAAACTCTGTATCGTCCAACTACAATAGTAGTTTTCTCTTCTACAGTAGTTTCATCTCGCCTTAATATTATTCAAGTGCACCATATTTTTTTATGGCTAAATTGTATAAATATTTTACCAGTAAAGCATAATATATTAATAATAATGAATCTTTTAAATTTTATTTTTTTACACATAATCTTTTTAGACTTTAGATTATATGTAAATAATTTCTTAAACTTTAAATCATGTACAAATAATTTTTTGACATATACTTTATTAATGAAATAACAGACTAATTAATAGTAAAAAAGTTATTTACATAAATTTAAAAAGTTTATTATTAAGTTTTGAAAATAAAAAATTTATCTAATAACTCAATGTTTAAAAGAGTTGTGTAATTTAAACCTTTTTTTGTCATTTCTTTTATATAGTATATCCAATAATAAAGATGATAATGATGCACATTTTGAGTGGACTGAGTCACAAGTTGACAAAGGTATGTTGTGATAGTAACCCTTAAATATATATTTCTGGCTGCAAATATTTGGAATCCCCCTCACATTGAAAAAAAAAAATCCAGGTCCAAAAATGGTAAAGTGGGATGATTTTCTGTAAAGAGGCAAAGAGTTGAAGAATAAGGATTAAGGGTTCACTTTGGATGCGCCTTGTTGTGTAATTTTTTTAGTTACCAAATACTGTTACGTAATGATATTGTTCCATTGCTTTTTGATCTAATCCAAAAACATACACTAATCTCCCTCCTTCGTCTTTAACATTAAAGGGTAATTTTTATAACCTATGTATACCAATAAAATATTGAATCTGTATGACCTGGATCTCAATGAAAGTTAGTATTATTTTATTTATTTATTTGTGTTTGAAGGCAAAGAAAAAAAGAAAAGAGATGGAAAAAAGTTGGGTACTTTCTATTATATTTTACTCTTTTTTAGTCTTTATCCACAGATGCTCCACAAATTGGCTGCAACTCTTTCCGTCAGTGTGTATGCCCCACAATCGGGGCTTCTGTTTAATCATTTTGACAGAAAAGAAAGAAAGAATAAATGAATATATTTAAATAAATCATATATGTTATATTTTATTAAAAAAATATTTTTGATCAGTTTTTTTAATGTATTTATGATTACTTTTGATGGACTGAATTTGCCTAAATGTTTTGATTAAAAAAATTTTGGCCTAGCTGTATGGTTCTTTTATATGTAAATTTTATCAATTCAAAGGAATTTATTCATTTCATAAAAAGAGATATTATATTTTTAAAAAAATATTTTGACATTAAAATTTAAATACATTAATACAAGATTAAGAAAAAATTATATTTTAAAAATCATTTGAGAAGAAAATAATCTAAACAAAATTGAAATTATCCTAATCTTAATAACAAAATTTTTACAGATTGTTTGGTATGTAAAATTGTTAACTATAAAATGGATTCAAAATTATTAAGTATAGAAATAGAAAAAGAAATAAGAATGTGAATAAAATAAAATAAATAAAAAATAATTTCTGTAACCCTACTTTAAAAAATAAATAAAAATATTATTGACTAATTATAACAAATATATAATAAGTATTATATGAACATATTATTTCTTCCTCTTTTTTTTTTCTAAGAAGGTGCACCCATAAGAGATTGCACCATACCAAAATGTAAATAAAAATATAAATGACTTACGGCTAAATAGTATTCATTCTGATTTGACCATTGGGGTTTCAATTAATTTCACCCCCTGTTGTTCCAAACATAAATAAATAAATATACATACGCAGAGACCAATCATGGAAGATGAAAATTTGAAACAGAAAAAAAAATAATGAAATTGTAGTAAAGGGTTTCCCGATTGTTGCCCTTCGGCTAAGGAATCAAGCTGTGTGAGAGCCACGTATGGCATGGGCCTTTGCTGCTCCAAACTATATAAATGCGTAACATATCCCAACACATACTTCAAGTTTTGGTATCTAATACCAAGTTCAGGCTAGTTCTCATGCAGTGCGCTCCCCCTCACACAACTTTCGTATCCATCATCCTCACCGTCCATTTCTCGCTCTCCTGTGGGACCCCCCATGTGCCTTACTATGGACCAGCTTTCTTGGCCACTTTCCTGCAAATACGATTTGGCGCGTCTATGCCACGCTCTTGATTCCATGCCCTTCATGGTGACAATGCCCTCTCTCTTCAATTTCTTTCTTCCACATACGTTTATTTCTATTTAAAATCAATATTTTTGAATTTTTTATGACTATCTATGATATACAAAATTATTAAGTATAACAAAATATATATATATGATAGAAATTATCCTCATACTCTTATATTAAAAATAATAAAATAAAATATTATAAATATTATTAAATAGTAATGGTGACAACATAATAAACATTAAATAAGTTACTCCTATCTCATTTTTTATAATTCGATCTTCTCTTTCTTTTCCTTCGTATTACCAAATATAACCTAAAGACCTTCTTAGTATGAGGAAGGATAGAGGATTTTTTTTCTTTTATTTTATATAATATTTTTTATATTTTTGTAATTATTATTTAATAATTTTATTATTTATTATTTTCATAAAATGAAGACATAATAATTATTTTTATTTTATTTATTTATTTTTATATTTAATATTTTGCGCACCAAAACACCTTTAAGAACATGTCTAGGTGGTTGCTATGGTGTATAGTCTGTTACTGTGGGTGCGTGTCTATCCGATCATTCCCATTGCTTCTTCTCTTCCCGATCGTATTTAAAATTCGCTTTTGGACAGCCGCAGTAACGTGTAATAGCGGCAGGCTTCTTTTTCGCGAACAAACCCCTCATTCCTCAACGTAAATAGGTGAACAACCTAGGGGCAATATCGTCCACTAGGCAAAACAAATAGAAACATACGAAGGGCCGAGAAAGAAAGAGAGGAAGCAAGCGAACCAAACCCTGATTATCGAGTTCTGTGAGATCTGCAAAACAAAAAATAAGAGAGATCTCCCCCACGCCCAACAGAGAACCAGAGAGAGAGAAATCCATTCTCGAATCTTTGTATCTTCCCTTTCCCTTTCCCTCCATGAGGATCCGCAAGAACGCCAAGCTCTGTGGTGGTGGCAGTGGTGGTTCGGTCCCTTTCGGTCTCGACGACACGTTTCAGACCCACGTGTGCCAACTGAACCAGTCGCCATGGGATGTGATCCCCTTTGGCTCCGACTCGCCCCTCCAGGTCCCTCACTTCCTCTCTATCTTCTATTTCCTTTTCCATTTCAGATCTACCCCGAAAACGCTTTCCATCACCCACTTTGGTCTAATTCTCTGCATTTCAATATTAGGGTTTTTCTTCCCCTCATTCTTCCGTATTTCCTGCTTTAGGGTTCTTCACACACCCTAAATTCTCCTTGTTCGATCGTGTATATTACTTCGAACACTCAATTAGGTCAATGATTATCGTATCCCTCGTTTCTCACTACTTTTTCTTGCTTCTCTCAGTTCGACGGAGAAGAAGATAGCTTCACTGGAAATGGAAGCCGTGGCGATTCTGCTGGAGCCGTTGAGAGGTAACCAATTAACCCCCATTTATTCTTCGATTCGCGCTTGTACTTATATTTTACATTAGGGTTTTTCTCTCCAGCACTTCTTCGATACTGCAAAGTAATTCTCTCAAATTTCTCGTTCTGATCAAAACGCAGCGTCGCGTCAATGATGGACGCCGAAGATCAGACGAAGCCGCTTCCCAAGATGGAGGATATGGTCGTCGTGCACGATAATGAAGCGAAGGTGCTCGACGATATCGATGAGAGAACAATCGCGGACGAAACGACCTCGTTTTGCCAGAAAACCGACGGGAAGAATTGGCATTGCAAGAACGAAGCTAAACAAGGTCAATTATTCTGTGAGCATCATTTGTCTCTGCTTAGGTCATACAATAACAATAATAGCTGTAGTTATAATAATAACAACACCTCTTCTTCAAAGAAAGCGGCGGTGGCGGCTGCTGCTGCTGCTGCAGCCGCCGCTGCCGGAGCACGGCGTGCGAAAGCACGTGCCACGAAGAGAGCTTCTTCTTCTTCGTCTTCTTCGAACCCATATGAATTCTATTACTATTCTGGGTTTGGTCCATTGTGGGGGAAGCGAAGAGGCGATAGAAATGGAGAAGGGAATCATAATCACAAGAACAACAACGAACAACTCAAAGGGGTTGAGAATTCGACGATAACGGAAGCTGAAGAAGCTACCCAGAACACTACTTCTCCTTCTCCTTCGTCTTCATCGTCGCAGATGGATGACGAGGAATTCGATTACGAGGTCGACGATGAGGAGGAAGATGAAGAAGACGACGAAGAAGACGCGAATGGGGATAGCGGGAAGAAGCGAATGAGGAAGCCTGTGAAAGCGAGGTCGTTGAAATCGCTAATGTAGGATAATGGGTGTTCGAAAGATCGAGGCTTTTGGGGTTTAATGTGTGTTGTTGTGATTGTTGTAGTTATTATTATTATTATCGTAATTTTCTTTTCTTTTTATATTTATTATTTAGGGTTATGTATGAGGCTAATTTTAGTTTCACATGATGATGTGTCGTTTCGTAGGTGGGGTTAGGCTTTCTCTGACAGTAGGAGGGTTTGTCTAAGGTGTGAATGGGGTGGACTGTACGAAAGTGTGTGAGTCAAAACGTTTGAAATGGAAGGGTAAATTCGTAAATGGAATAATCTAATTTGTAGTTTGTGGATGGAGCCTTTAACATCTCAAAGCTTTATCCGGAAACGGAGGATTGGACTTTTTAAATTGGCAGTTATATCCATGCATAAGTATATTGTGGCCCACCATATATGCCAGCTTATTATTATGAAAGTTGCTTTTTTTTTTCTTGGGAAGCGGGGGGAACGATGGACTGGTCTTTTTTCATGGGGTTTTTGTTGTACCAAATAATAATTAAATAAAAAATTATAATTAAAATTTTTAATTAAAAAATTATATTGAAAATTTTTAAAATTTGACATGATTCATAATAATTCAAGGATTAAAATTTTAAATTGTGTAAAAAAATTATAATTTAGGATTTCAAGTTAAAATTTTTTTTATTAGAGTCTATTTGAATAATTTTAGAATTTAAACATTTTTAATATAAATATTTTTAATGTGAGGTTATAATTTTTCTGTAATGAAGAAATTTTTTTTTACCTTTTTCTTTGGTTGAGTTAGGGACTCTTAACAAACAAGTACCAAAATTATAAAGTAGAGAGGAGAGTAGCATAGCATTGGCATGAGAGTCAAAAGATTTTGCGTAACTGTGGCATTAAATTAATAAACCCAATGCAATTAAATATTTCGCTACACGAAGGTTGATGGCTGCATGCGCTTTGTATTTCTGCTTATAAAAAGTTTGAATTAAAAGAATATATATTTTTAATAAAGTTTATATTTAACATACTTAATATTTATTTATGATTAGTTTAACTTATTTATTTTAAAAAAAATTGATGGCATTTTCTGGAATCTATGGTCATGGGTTGAGCAATGATTAATAAAAAATGTAATTATTATTTCATTTTACTAGTTTCTCTAGTCAAATAATGTCAAGCATAAGAGTTGTGCTTAGAATCATTTTAGGTTATGGTATAATTGTTGGGTGGCTAATTATTAAATCCCTTCATTCTAACTTGAGTTTATACAGTGAATTAAAATTAATCATAACGTCTATCCCTCCTATCTATTTTATAGACAGGATTCAATAAAAAGCTCTATGGGGTGATTCATACATCTCATGTAAATATATTATAAATACACCATGTGACTTAAGTTTGCGTGGTTGGAAGGAAAAGGAAGGAAAGAAAATAAAATGAAAGGAGAATTGGAGCTTACCTTTATTTAGTTTAAGCTTTGTGGAATTTATATGTTTTTTACACTATTTCCTTTCCTTCCAAAGTTGAAAGAAAGAGGAAAAAAGAGGAAAGAAAAATGAGAGGAAGAATAAAAATATAAATAAAATAAAATTAACATAAATAAAAAAAAATAAGAAATAAGGTTAGGATCAATATATTCAATCATAAAAGATAATAAAGTAATTCCATATCTTATCTATATGTATTTTATTTTATTTTTTATTAAAAAATAAGAAAAAAAGGGCCACTTCTTTTTTATCCTATCATACCAAACAAAATAAGAGATAATTTGTTCACTTTCTCTCCCCTTTCTTTTTCTTTTCCTCCCATCATCCCCTCTCATTTCCTTCTTAATCCTTCTTAAAAAAACAAAGCATTAGAGTTGAGCATTGGGTTGTTTCAATTTAAAATCTCATTAACCAAACCTAACTTGCAGCTATACAGAAGTATATATAGATAATTTTTTTTATTCATCAGTTTTTTTAAAAGAAATATCATGAGAGTAAAATTTTAAATGTGTCAATAAATGTGCTCTTAAAATTACTTATAAGAACGAAATATATAAGTTCAAAAATACTTCTAACCATAATAACCAAAATAAATTATTTGGACTTTAAACTTAAATTTTGATTTTTTTTCAAATGATATTAAAAATGCATTCAATTTAAGTATTTCAAAAAATTCAAACTGAGAGAAAGTAGATTTGAATTAATGCATTTGTGCACACACCAAACAGTGAGGCAAAAGGAAGTAAAAATATTAGGGGAAAAAACAAGGAACAAGAAAAAAAATGAAAGAATTATTATTTTTTATTATTATTATTATTTTCAAATCATAGGTGAATGGAAATAAGGAGCCCACAAGATATTAACTACATGATTGCAATTTCAACAAACATCATGAATAGTTTGAAAATTACTTATGTTTTGCAGCTTACGAAGTCAGGTTGCAATTTTAAATATATTGTATCTTATAAAGAAGGAACAGCATAGCTTTTCTCCTAGTGACCTCGGCCGGTTGCAATGATAAATCTTTTCTGTTTTCTGCCTAATTTTCTTAATGTTTTTGTTTTTTTTTAATTAATTAATTTGGTGGTTTAACGTAGCATCTTTTCTTTAAGTAATAAATTCCAAGTTTAATGTGGAAGGAGCAAAGTCATCTTAAATGACTAAAGCCTAAAGGGTAGTTTAAATCTCTTAAAAATTTGAGTTTTTAATTATTTTATGCATTTCAAAATTCGCACTTTGATATTTTATAGAATTATAAATTAAAAAAATTTAATAATAATAATTTTAAAATGGTTGTACCCGTTGAGATGTGAGCTCCCCTTAGATTTTTTAACTGTAGGGCTCAAGTGTATTTTAGTCCAGAAATATTGAATAATAGATAAAACTTAAATATAATCTTTTTTAAGTGTCTATAATTATATTTTCTTTAAAATTAAATTATAACTTATAAAATTCAAGAATGTATTGTTGAGTAGTAAAAATTTTTACATACTATATTATATAATTTAATAAGAAATATTTTTTAAAAAAATAGTTTTCAACTTTTATTCTTAAATAATTTGTAAAAACACTCTAAATTTACTTTTTTATGCTGTCATAGAAAAAAAAATTGAAATCTATGTTTTGATGGAACAAGGGACTTTCTTTTATAAGAAATGAAGGAAATTATATTTAAAAACGCATATTATATAAAATTTATAATAAAATATATTAAAAATTGAAAGACTTATCTAAGGTTCTTATATCTAATAATAAGTTTTTTTAAAATTGGTAGTAAATTTTTTAAAATTTGATAACAATAATGATTTTTAATTTTTAAAATTTTTTATTATAAATTTTATATAATATAAGTTTTTAAATATAATTTCTTTTAAAATATGTATTGATCGGCAGAAGGTTTTTGTCCTTTTCTTTTGGGAGCTAGTGTTTTTGTCGTTTCCTTTACCTTGTGATTCTATTTCTCTTTCTTGATCGGTACAAGGTAAAGTGGTTTAGGAAATTTTTTTGGTGATACAGACAAACAAAATTATATAAAACGATGACTGGTTTAGGAAATTAGGATAAAAAGATTAGATAAATTTCAAGAGAACAGATCCTTTCTTATCTATGAAACGATGAGCCTGTTTGAAATTATTTTTGTTTTAATGTTTTCAAAACATATGTTTTTAAGAACAAATTTTTTAGAATAAAAAAATTAAAAAATCTGTTTGAATCATTATTTTGAAAAGTAATTGTTTTCTGTTTTTTACTTGATTTTATAGAACAAAAATTACAGAATACTTAAAAAGTGTTCTGAGTTTTTTGTTTTTGAAAACAAAATTTTGTTTTTTTTGTTTTACAAAACACTTCGTTAAAAACACATTATCAAACAGGTTTTTTTGTTTTTTTGTTCTTAAAAACAAAAAAATTGTTCTGCAGAATCAAATCAAACAGGTCGATATGTCGGAGAAAAAGAAAAATATATGTGGGTTTCATTTTATATAATATATATATAAATATTTCATAAGATTCTCTTTTGAACAAGAAATTTTGTTTAAAAAATGAATTTTATGTAAAATTCACATTGAAGTTACAGCTATATTATTTTTTGGGCCAATATCTAATTTAAGCTATATTAATGTTATGCTTAATATTTTCATTAAAAAACAAAAGAGGTAACTTATCCTCATCTCAACCCCACGCAATATCTTTTTGAAGGTGCGCCTCAAAGCACAGTACTTTCTTTATTTCATTTTGTTTTTTAATTACACTTTTTTCCTGTTATAATGTTTTGATAATTTTATTTGTAGAATTCAATTTATTAATTTTTTTATAATGAAAAATAAAAATGTGCACATTTCAAATAAATTTTTAATAAAACTTTACTCTTAAACATGTATAGATAGCTATTTCTTATTGCCTAATTATGTTTCTTATATTTTAATAATGCGTTGCAGGATGTTAAAGAAATGTAATAAATTTCTGACTACAAAGAAGAACTTAAGATCTTCCATCAGTAAAGTTATAAAGGGCGTTTGTCGTAGAAAGCATAAAATACTCACTGCCATTTGAAAAAACAAAAATTAATGTTATATCAAGGCAGCAAAAATATGTTTTTCCTTTAACGAGCCTTATGTATGAGCTTAAATTTTTAAGTATATTATACAGATTTTTTTAAAAAATTCTGTTAAAAATATATAAACTTTATCTTTATTTTCAAAATATATATTTTAGTTTAATTTTATATTTTTTACAAAAATATTCTCTATAAAAATATATGTAAGAGTGATTAATTGAGAATATTTTGGTAAACAATTTTTAAAGTTAAACCAAAATGTACTGTAATTTTTTATTTCAAGAAAGTTCATATATATTTTAAAAATAAAATAGAGATTAGTAAAAATTTAATAAATCCTATAATAAGTCTATATAATTTAGTCTATTTTTTTAAATTTTGGGACTTTGGTTCTCAATAATATCAATAGTTTGCTTAAAATATTTTTTAGGTTAAATTATTATTTTAGTCCCTTAACTTTTTTTAATATTTCAAATTAGTCCTTTAACTATGAAATATTTTAAAATAATTCTATAATTTTATTTAACGTTTCAAATTAGTCCCTTAACTTTGAAATATTTTAAAATAGTCCCTTAAAAAGTTCACTTATTATTTAAAAACAAAACTCTTAGTTTAATCACTTGAATTAAAAAAACACTTATTATAAAATTTTAAAAACTAAAAATTGCTTAAAAATTCACTAAAATAAAATACTTTAAAAAATAATATTTATTTTAATATGAAATATTTATAAAAAATATTTCATATTAAAATAAATATTATTTTTTAAAGTATTTTATTTTAATGATCTTTTTAAGCATTTTTTAGTTTTTAAAATTTTATAATAAGTGTTTCTTTTTTTTGTTTAAGTGATTAAACTAACAAAGTGCTTCTACATGACCTTTTCAATAATTTTATCTATAAAAAAATTTATATATTTTTAAATTATTTGTTTTAAATATTTTATATTAAAATAAATATTTTAAATTGACTTCTTAACTTTTAAAATTACAGGACCAATTTGAAACATTAAACAAACAAATCATGGGTGAATGGAAATAAGGAGCCCACAAGATATTAACTACATGATTGTAATCCTAATTCTCTTCCTTGATCGGTACAAGTGGCTTAGGGAAAAAAAAAATTTTGGGTAATACAAAAAAAAAAGGATAAAATGATGACTGATTTGGGAAATTAGATAAAAAGATTAGATAAATTTCAGGAGAATAAATCCGTTCTTATCTACGAAACGATATGTTGGAGAAAAGAAAAATATATGTGGGTTTCATTTTTCATTTTTTTTCCATAAGATTCTCTTTTGAACAAGAAAAAAAAAATTTAAACGAATTTTTTGTAAAATTCACACTGAAGTTAAAGCTATATTTTTTTTTGGCCAATATCTAAAAAATTATATAGATTTTATTTTTATTTTTAAAATATATATTTTATTTTAATTTTATATTTTTTACTAAAATATTCTCTATAAAAGATGTATATAAGAGTAATTAATAGAAAATATTTTGGTTAAAATTTTAAAATTAAACTAAAAAATACGGTAATTTTTTGTTTTAAGAAAGTTTATATATATTTTAAAAATAGAAGAGAAATCAATAAAATTTTAGTAAAGCTCTAGATAAGGTTATATAATTTAGTCTATTTTTTTAATTTTGGGACTTTGGTTCTCAATAATATTATTAAAATTACTTAGTTTGCTTAAAATATTTTTTAAGAATATTTTACAACATTAAACATAATTCGTACATTTACGTATTATGGATCAATTTCAACAAAAATATTTACTATATATTTTTATTAAAAACTTTATAACTATTTGTGACAATATTTTTATCAATATAACAATGATAATAATATTGGTAAAGGTAGATAAAGCAACAATGGTCATGGAAAAGTTTACAGTGTGGTGGTGATGAAGCAAAGACATTAGTACCATGACAATAGTAATGAATAAGAAATGAATTGAGGTTAAGACATTAGCAATAGCAGTGAATAAGAGTGAATTAAGGTTCAGACATTTAAAATGAGAGAGGATGAGTAATATAATATTTTTATCGAAGCAAAAATATTTTTATATGAAGAGAATGTTATATTCCCACCTTAAAAATTGGTGACAATGTTCTTGAAAATAATTTTTTTAATTGTAATCAATATTTTAAAAATTACATTGGATATTTAATTAAGATAAGAAAAAGTTTATGACTTAATGATTCAACCGTGATGAAATTGAGGTCAAACCATTTTTTAAATATATATGAAAAATTAAAAATATATAATATTTGTAATTAAATTAATTATATATTATAAAATAATATTTAAAATAGATATAAAATATTTAAAATATAAAAAATAGTTCTAACATTTTACATACAATAACAAATTTACATGAAATAAGTTGAGTAAAGTCTATTAAATATTATAAATTTTTATTACAAAATGTCAAACTTCTATTTTAAACAAAAAAATGGTTTTTAACTAGTTTAATATCAAATTGGTTGAGTTTATCAATTTTTTTCTTGGTTGGTTTTGAGAATTAAATAAAACAATTCACTAATTTTTCGGTTCAATTAGCTAAGTCAATTCAAATTTTATAACATTGCTTGTACCAAACATTAAAATTTAATATTCCAAATCTCAAACCTTATACATAAAGAAAAAAAAATGGACTATCGCTTGCACTTAATAATTAAGTTCATTTTAATTTACATTTCAAGAGCAATGCTTACATAATTTATTTTTTTATCTAATACATAAATTACAGACATGGTTGTCTTTGAATAGTAATTGGTAATTAGGCCTTATTAAGTAGCTCATAGAAAAATGAAAATCAAAGTGATTCCAAGGGTTATGTGTTTGATTGCTATATTTAAGAGAGAAAATAAAAACTAATGCTACTGTGCACTTTTCCTCATATATGGCGTGAGTCAAAACCAACATTTTAGAGCAAAATGATACAATGATTATTTTGCCCATTTCATCGTAGAAGTTAACATACCTATTTATTTGACATTAATAAAAGTTTGTCTCATCTTCCTCTTATTGTGTGGTCCTCTGCATTGTATGTCTTATTCTTTTTCATCACCATTGCCCCACGTGTCAAACATCCTTACAACTCCTTCAATTGGCCACCGTCAAAGAGGTTGATATGCCATCCTCCACCCAAACAAGTATGTTTTTAGTCTTAAATTTTATTGAATGGTTAATCCATTCCCAATCAGTAATATAGTTTACATTGTCTAAAAGGAAATGTATTAATTTTTTTTTTTGGTCCTCTTATGATAACTTGAATTGCTATGGGAACCTTGGTATGCACTACTTTCTAATTTGTGGTCTTCCATGACTTGTGAATCTACTATGCTATTGGTTTTGTTGTAATGTAGTTCCTTTATTCAATAAATTGCCTAGGTTAATTCATCAATTTTTGTAGCTCCTTGTAGTAACCACTGAGTTTAGTTGTATATACATATTGGTTACAAAGTAGTCTTGGGTGTAATACACACACACACACATTGATCATAGACTTTTACCAAAACATGAAATGATAATCTTTAATAAATTAATGAAAGACACATCATCTAGATTTATTGTTTTGTGAAAAATACTAAATATTTCTTTATGTGCAATTAAAATTTAAATCTAACTATAAATTATTTCTAGTATTATATCTATTTAAAATAACTATATGATATAAGTTGATATTAGTTTATTCAGTTATGTGTCTTGTCCTATGTTGCAATTGTTTTGACCACTAAAGAGCAACAACTATTTTTCATTATTCCAACTATATAAATAACATCACACATGAATATTGTACACCATTTGGATATGAATGACATTAGCTGCGATATCATTTTTTATGTGTTAGTTTGGTTTTTGCTTGTCGTTTAATATAGGCATGAGTGGTTGATAAACATGTGCGTGACTTTAGCTTTGAATTGTTGTCGCTTCATGTATAAGTTATACGCCATTGACTTCAAAGTAAAGTTAGCCCACCTTAGGGGGTTAAAGTATAGCAATGACTCTACATGTCATGTTATAACTAACTTAGAATGTATAAGGCAACATTCAACTAACTATGCACCATGCTTAATCAAATCGAGTGCTTTAAACTTACAAAAAATATGCTAGTTAATGAGTAAGTTACAATATTTTTATTCATTCTAGTGTATCATGTTAAGAATAGATTAATGAAGGTGTATTTTGAAAGATTAGAGGAAACCATTAGTAAATACTTAAACTTGATATTGAATGCAATGATGTATCTAAATAGAAAGCTATTAAAAAAAACTTTAGCCTATGATAAAAAATGCAATCGATAAAAAATGGAAATAGTTCAAGGTAAAGTATATAGCAAATGACCTTACTTATGGTTTGTGTTTTTGTTTTGCTCACAATTGACTCTTTTTATTTTTAGAATTAATTTGGTGCACTTAATGAAACACACATTATAATTCAAGTTCCTACAATATACAAGCCTTGGCATCATAACTGAAAATGGTTAATTGCCACTAATGTTCTTAATGTCTGCTTCTAAGATACATAATTCATTTATATCTTGCTCTCATGGGAAGGATCTGTTGCCGATAATCGAGTTTTGCAGGATGCACTTAGTTGGAACATCATAAATTCTTAATTGCATCAATATGTACTTATATTCGCTTACTATCAATGTACTTGTTTCATGTTCAAACAATTGTCACAGTTTAGGTAAACGTTATTTGGTTGATGCAGATTACACCAATTGTGATAGATTTCTTACATCATATAGATGACAAAGGTACCACTTGAGTGAATGGCAATATGGTTGCTACCTGTCAACTCTATATAAATGTTTTAACATGAGGCATGCATCAGTCTGTGATGTGATTGAAAGGACATTTGTGATCTTGAAAAAATGATGGGAAATACTTAAAAATCCCTCCAGTTATCCAGTGAGGACACACAATAAAGTCATACTTGCTTGTGGCTTGTTGCATAATCTCATAAATCAGGAAGATAATGATGATGTATTCATGGATGGTGTAGGTGGCCTAAGCCATGTGGTACAAAATGATGGTGTAAGTGGCCTGGATTGTGTGATCACAAAGGAGACATTTGAGGCTTGGAACAGTTTTTGGGAGTGATTAGCACATGACATGTTTCAAGAGTTCACTACACATCAAGCATGTAGATAACATGGTTGTTTCTTATTTGAAAATTATATAGTTATTCACATTATTAATTTGTAATAATAATATGATATTTATGCTTGTTGATTTTTATTATTGTTAACAAATGTTCTCTCTAATGAGGTTATTGGATTGTACTATATTTCATTTGACATTATGTATTTTAAAAACTTTTATCTAATTGTTATCTATGGTTTATGATTATTTATGTAAAGATAACATTTGATATTTTTTTCTTTGACACATTTAATCATTCTCTGTGATGTAGCTTCCCTAGATAGATCACCTTTAGGTTTTGACTTTCAACCTAAAAACCATTAGTGAACTTCATTTGAGGAAGTGGTCCTTATTGAATGCCTTGTGGAGTTACGGATGGACCAAAGAAATATGGTGAACAATAACTTTAGGCCAAGCTATTTAAAGTAGTTGAAAGGAAAAATGGATGAGAGAAGCTTAGGTTATGGCCTTAAGGGAGTTCCCAATACATTGTCTTGGTTGAGGACACTTAAGCAATCATGGTCGAAATTGTACATGGTATATGGTTCAAACACCTTTAGTTTTAGATGGGATCCAGTATCAAAATATATATTAGCCAAAAGGATGCTTGAGATAACTATGTGAAGGTAAGTTGTATGCTTTACATCTTTCATTTGTGAAGAACTAGTGGCTTATTACCTTAGTGGCATATGTACTTAACAACTATTATATGAATTTTGAATAATATTATTATGAGAATATAATCTCAATGCTGTCTAATTCATAAATTTACATATTTATAATTTTTCATGTGTTTTATAGGCCTATAAAAATGTGGCACCATTTAGATACAAGTCATTCTTGTACTTTGATGATTTATGCATTGTTTAAGGAAATGAAAAGGCTAGGGGATAGGATGCCCAGGATACTGAGGACATCATAGGTGCATCTTTAAGAGGAAATCATAGTCTTAGACTAGAAGACTTCTTTGATAGCTATTAGATATATATGTCGATCAAGACTTAGCCAATTTAGATGTTGCTTTAACACCTACAAGTAAAGCCACCTCATCCTCTCAGAAACAGAAAAGGCAAGCGAGCGAGCAATCATGCAAAGATTTTATTGGAAGGGCTTAAGGACATAATTGAGAAAACGGATCAATGCTTGTCACTTGTTGTAGAGAACATATGCTAGGGTATCAATTGTTTGACACTCAATGCAAACCTTAACGAGAAAGTAATTGACTTATTGGTAGATTTGTTGATAATGGATGGTTTGAGTGGGACAAAGCACACTTGGCTCATATTTAGATATTTTGTGATAATAGGCTATTACGATACTCTCCCATGATACCAAATATGTTGAAGGCAAAGTGGAACAAAAAGTTAATAGGATAGAATGGTGCAATAATGTTAGTTTATATGTGTAAGGTGTTATATCTATTTTGATAGAGTATGTATCTACATGGGTAAGTAGACAATGGATCTTTTTGGGGTTGATAGGACCTTAACTAGGATAATGTATGTATTTTGGGTAGATTATAGTTCTGCATGGGTAAGCAATCTTAAAGCTTTTTTGTTGGATAGCTGCTAATGACCCATTTGGGTATTACAAGTTGCTAACTTAATCAACTCGGTAAACCCTTACTATTATGTATTGTGGATCCTTATTTATAATATATATAAAACTAATGTCACCTTGTTTTGTATTATTTTTGTCTTTTTGTTATATGGTATTTAAGATATATTAGCACACGGTATGAAGTGATTATATGAATATATGGATTGGTTACTGGTGATGACCTTTTGTATAGAAAATATGATTATTGAGACATATATTAATGGCTTGTATTTGAGATATATATATATATATATAATATTATATAATTATACATAATTTTATTATTTTATTATTATATAAAATTATACATAATTATATAATTATCTATATATGTATGTGTGTGCATATATACACACACACACACACACATGATTATATAATTTTCATAAGATTTGGAAATTAATTAAAACTATATTGTGATATATTAACATTTTTGTATGAAATCTATATTATATTTGATGGCCAATCAGAAGAATTGAATATTGATAGAGCTAAAGTGCTAGTCTAAAGGTATTAAGTAGCCAACAGATAAAGCCATTAAACTTTAATTTTATAAGGTATACACACAATGACCAATAACCCTATTTAGCAGCATCCCCATCGTGTACATTTGTGCAACAACCATAAAAAACATTATAGTAGATTGAGCAATATAACGATAAAGTGAGGTTAAAGTTTTTCAACTTATTATACTTTAAATTTACATAATTTTTTTTTAAATTTACCCAATGTCTTAATCGGGTCGGGTATCAGGCCTACTAAATGTCTGACTCGACCCTGCCCATAAACAGGTCTATTCTAAACTTATTATTGTCATATATACACATTATGATAAAACACCAATAGAATAAAAAATGATATACACTTTTGCAATATAAATTAAAAATCCAAATAGTCCCAAAAAAAATCTCTCAGAACCATATGCTCTTTTACAATTTCCTACTATATGAAGAAAGTACATGATAACCTTTGCTTTTTAGTTGTGCAATTTTTATAGAAATGTCACATTGAAGTTATGTTTTTTATCCATGTTAATTGAAACATAAATAATTTACAGTAAACTAGAAATCATGGTTGTGAAAACATGAAAAAATGAGAAGTCAACCTAGATATGATTGAATATTGGTCTAAGGTCCTAACCCCAATCAAGAAATCTACTTACCTACCTTTAATTTGTGAACATGGGATGTTGCTTGTCAAACAACCAAACCCTAAGTACAAAAGAATGAAAATGGAACATAAGCAACATTTATACGCTTGGTTAAAAAAGGTAATGATATATTAGTATTCATCCATTTTAGTTTAAGCAATAAATATGGCTATATGGCTAGACTAAAAAAACTTATTAAATTGCTTTTTTTTTTCTATGATTTTACAATATTTTTATTTCAAAGGGCATTTTGGTCTTTTACCTTTAAATATTTTCCATTTCATCTATATTTCATCCAACCAAACAAAAATATGCATACATAATTTTTTTTATTTTTTTGATTATACTAAATATAATTTATTCCATTATATTCCATTCAACGTTCAGTTTCTATTCCCATTAAAGAGAATTCTATGTATAAAAGAAGGCCTTATAGCATAACCATTTCATTTAGGTATTAAAAAATAGTTTGATTCATACACATACTATTGTGATAAAATTATGAGTTTGTATAAGGTATCTCAAAAATATTAAATAGTTTATAAAATTTAATATTTATATTATGAGAAGGAAAAGATAAAAAAAGAACTAAATTTATTTGTACTTTTTATATTTTTATTATTAGGTTTTTTAATTAAAACATAAGAAATATATGATTCTTAAATAATAACATGATATGTATATGATTTAGTTGGAAAACTATATAATTATTTGTAAAAACTAAACACCTATCATATTGTTATTAGAAAATTATATATTTTTGATATTTTGATTGAAGAACTTGATAATAAGTATATAACTAACTATGTATAAATTTTTTACAAAAAAAATATATTATAGTACATTCAAGATTTAATCTTTAAAAGATCATTTTTTTTAATTTAGTCTTTAATTTCTTAATTTAATCTTTAAGAGATTCATCGCTTTTTAATTTGGTTTGAGGTATTTATGTGATTTTTGATACAATAAAATTTAACTTTGATGCAAATTATTTTCAAATTAAAGGCATATGAGCAAATTCATATTATTAGTCAACCGCTATATAAATTCTGCTTTCACTTATTAGAGGAATCATTTTATTTAAAAAAATATTTAGAAAATTAAATTAAAAGAGTAATTTTTTAAAAATTAAATTAAGAAAATTATCATCAAACAACCAAATAAAAATAATAATTTTAATAACTAAATTATTCATATACTCAAAATATTAGTTAAAAGAAAAAAAAAAGAAAAGAGAAGTGCATCTGTGAGGCGAGTGATATTTTTGTAATTTAAATTTGATACAAGTTTTTTCATATGGCAAGTTTAGAACCCAGTTTATTGCTAAAAACAAAAAAATGAAAGACTCAACTATGTGCATTCAGACGTGCACGTGTCAATTCCTGAGTGCAATAAAAAGCTGCCTTACATTAATTACACCCAACGTTCAGAATTTTTTCAGATTTAGATATATGCTTGTTGTATACATATAAAAATGAAATTTTAGTTGTTTAGTGTATGTACTACAACTAATCCTCCTCAGATTTTTTTCCAATTCCCAATGTAGTTCAGCGAACTAGACTTTGTGAATTCGTTGAGGTGCATATTTGGATGGATGATGATGTTTTTAAAATTATGTTTTAGATAAAATAATAAATTATTATTTTTACATATTATAATTAGATAAATGAGATTTTTAATTTTTTTCATTGCAAAACTAAACACGTTAAAACTCATATTTTAACTTTCTTAAGTGACTCCCCAGCAAAGTTCTCATCTCAGCACATTGCAATAAAGATACATAGGTATTTTATTATAAGCATAAATTTGTTTTTTTTTCAAAGAATTTAACAAATCAACAATGTCACCTTGCACTTTTACAGGATTGACATTTGGTGCCCGTTTGAATTAGAGTTGTGCAAACGTGATTTTAGATCAACTTTTATTTTTAGAAATTTTTATCTAAAAAAGTAATTTTGAGAGGAATGATATTGTTTGAATATTGTTTATCAAAATCATTTTTAGACGTGTAATTATCAAAAAATTATGAATTTCTTGTTAATTTGTATGATTTATTCTTATTATTTCGTTTCATTAATTTTTGAATATAATGAATGTTGTTTGCACCTTTCACAACTAAGTCGCAGTTGCTGTTTTCTATTAATAGGAACTAAGCAAATGAGCTCTTGATTCTTCCACGCAGATATAAGAGGAATGAAGAAAGGGGAAAAAGAGCTCGATGAAACGAAAAAGGAGTAGATGTGGGAAGTCTAGAGCTTCACGAAGAAGATGAAATTGTTAGAAATGAGGAGTGCACGGATCACAAACGAAAGAGAAACATCCACCACCATTAAATTGTTCAACAAATAATTTTATTTATTTATTTTTAATAAATTTAATTATTTTACTTAAAAAACTTTCAATGTCAATGAATTAGAATTACATTTATTCTAATAAAAAATTTAACACTATACTTTGAGGATAGATTAAAAAATTGATAATAAAAATAATCTATGGTATACCATTGAGAGTAAATTACATTTTTTTTAATGTTTGAAAGAAATAAAAAATTTTAATTTGGTTCTTCAATATCATATATAAGACTCTTACTTTTGTTCTCCAACAATTTTTTTTTTTAAAAATCAATTTAGTTCCATTTTTTGGTAAATTGACTTTATGAATTTAACCAAGTTACTAACCTATACTAACAGAATATTTATGTAATTATTAATTGATGAAATGGTCATGTTCAGTGTCTACAAAAGTAAAAAATGAAGCATTATAGTCACCAAATTTGTGAACTTTTTACAAATTACACTCGCCATTTTTTTCTTATCTATACACTAAGCATGATCACTTCTTCACATACCGGTTATAGTTTGACGAATGAAGATGCCAAACTGATTGAAAGAAAGTTATTGAAGGGATGAAATTAAGATACTTTCACTTTAAATGATCAAATTCAAAATTTTGTAATATTTTGAAAATAAAAAGAGTAAATCAATGATTACTCCTCAAAATATTACTTTCTTCTTAATTTGATTTTTCAAAGATAAAATTTCTTAATTTAATTCTTAATCAAAATGATCCATTGTATTAAGGAAAGTTATAGTGAATCAATAGATTAGCTGATGTAATAATAAATGAGAGCTCATATAGTGTTATTAATGATTTGGACCTTTCCATGTGTCATTCTCTCTCAATCAATGATGTTTTGCTTGATTTTTTAAAATTTATCTAGTTTAGTAAAATGATAGAAATTAGATAAAACAACAACGTTCAAAAAAACAACTTCTAAACAAATTCATATAATTAATTAATAATTATATGATCTCTTATTTATATTATATCAATTGATATGTGACTTTATTTAATAGAAGGGGACATACCTTAATTGATTAAAAAACTAATTAAAGAATTCAATTAAAAAGAATTAAAATTAAATCATTAATATATTAAATAAAAAATGTAACTTACTCCATTGTCCAATATTATACTGAGAAAACTTGAAGCAAAAAGTTTGAAGTTGATAGGATGAGTCGCATCATCTTTAGTATCCAAATTTAATAGATAAGGATGAAAAAAGCATTGGATTAGGACATCACCCCATGATGTTGCCAAATGCGCCTTGAATAACAAACAGTGGTTGTCGGCATAGGACACTCTTTTTCGATATAATAGCATTAAGAAGCAACTTGTATAAATATGCATCAATACCTAAAGTAATATTCAAAAGGATGGTATAAATGCAGAAGTTGCGGGTAAACTTTGCAGAAAATTATCCTTCTACACACACACAGAGACCAAAATAAAAAAAAAAAGGATGTTAAAAATTATTAAGCACCCACTTTGTTCGCTGTCTCCTTGGGACTCACATTAGTATTTCTAGGGATAGCATTTGCCTTATCAACCTGAAAAGGACCATACATATAGCATTGGAAAAAAAATAAATTAATTTTATAGGACGGTACAACATTAAATATTAGTTTAAACTTTACAATTTAGAGCTTCTTTTATTTATTGAGCCATTTTGTTGGAAAGAAATATAAAAAAATGTGGTTGAAAAGAGTAACAGTGTATAAGACTCATTTTTTTTTCTTTTTAATAAAATAACATTTTATTCATACTAAAGGTAAACATGGGCTAAGCCAAGGAAATGTAGGCTTAGTTCAATGTCCGACGATTTGATTTGATCTAATACTACGTGGGATCATATTTTTTTTTTAATTTTTGATAAAAATTATAAAATAATTCTTTAAATATATTTTTATATAAATTTATGTAAAATTATATTTTGTCCAAAATTTTTTTTATGTAAGTCTCTATAATTATTTTAAAAAATTTTAATGAGATTAAGTCAACTTGGATCAAATTAACTAATATGGCTAGCCTACTCATGTAGCTTGGTCCTCATGCTTTTTTTTTCTCTGGTTGAGCCAATGGACAGTATAATTACTTCTAATTTGCACAGAGCAGGAAAGGATGTAAATTGTAAACTCTAGCTTGATTTCTTAAAACCCCACAACATGAAAATCAAGATTAAAGGATAAAAAAAAAGATGTATCATCTATTTTATCCATTAGAGGCACTTGCCTATCTAATTCCTATACATAAACACATCATCGATTACCTCAAAACACCAAAATCTATGATTTGCACTTTATTTAACGTAGAGTTGCTCATGGGTCCAGATCCCTGAGCCTGAATTTATGAAGTTTCAATATTGATATAAGAATTAATTTAAAATTCAATTTATAATTAAGTCTAATTCAATGAAACAAAACCTCGCTCATGTCACGTGCCATGTTCTTTAGCATAATGTTATGCTCCATATTGGATAGATGAGGGGAAGATTTTGGACATATAAGTAGTTGCGCTGCACATCTCAACAACTAGCTTTTAGGGAGAGTGTAATGATCCCGTGACAAGTGATATCAGAGCTGGACCCGCGTTTCACGTATTCTAGAGGTGAGTCCTCCGGTGGGCCACCCGTAACGAGGGCATTACGAATTGACCGAGAGAGCTGTTACGCCCACATCGGATGAACGAGGGGAGAGTTCTAGATATATAAGTATATAAATGGGTGCGCTACACACCTCAACAGCTAATTTTTGGGGAGAGGGTAATGGTCCTGTGACAATAAACAACCGTTCCTTCCACTATGACATCCAAATCTTGATCTTATATCAAATCGAATTGATTAATTTTCTTCCTTTTTCTTTTCTCTCCTATGAAAGCAAAATCTTATATTAACACATACCTGCTTGATTTTCCTCATTTCATACTCTTCTCTGAACCCTTCTTCCTGCTCTGTTTGTTGAAAGTACTCTGTCGTGAATGATGGATACATTCGGGATGAATAAGTATCTGTGCAGAAATAGGAGTTTTAAACAAATTAAACACTTGAAGCCAGAAACAACAGACTTTCATGGAAGTCTTCAAATACTTCAAAGCAAGCAAATAAAGTTTCCAACAACCTAAAATGCAATTGGACCTAAGGACTAAGCTGACTGCAATGAAAACAAGTTCCAGAACATCCAACAGTCAACCAAAATCAGTTTTAATAGTAAAAGTCATTATAACTAGAATTGGAATAGAATAACGGGTTCAACTGATTTATCATATCATAATCTAGTTTGGAGAAGTTTAAAAATCGGATAATTAAATTTTTTTGGTTTGAATAGTATATCTGACATTCAATCTCCTTAAAATTTTAAAGGATTTTTTTTTTTCAATTCAGCATAAATCAAGTTATAATAAGATAGTTTTACAAGTACCCACAATTAACACAAAGATAGAACTTACATCGAACTTTCTAACAACAAAAAAGATTTCCTGACTCATCCTAAGGCTAACTCTTCTCAAAAAATCCTGTACGAGAGATTTATAACAAATATGAAAGTTTTAGAGACTAGAGGATTATAAGGTAGTGTACTTAAAATTCTCTCGCAGCATAATAAAACCTGACACTAGGCTTAACAACACTGTTTGGGATGAAAAGCAGAAGCTCATAGTGGAAAAACGATTTTTACAAAGTTTTCTTCTGTTTTTCATCTGATCTTGGTGTGCCTTGTACAGAGAGGACTCCAGCTATTCCCTTGTAATTGACAATGATGACTGTTTGCCACTTGGAGTGATTTTACTGGCTCACTGAAACTAATAGAGATTTGATTTTGCAGGCCCACCTACAGCAGAGGCTGTCTTATGCTACTTACCATCAATTTTTCCCTCTAACCACTGAACACTTATATTTTGAAAGATATTTTACCACCTATTTCACCTTTTAAAACTGTAAAGTTGAATTTATATCTGAACTCTTCTCTAGTGGAAGCTTCTAAAGACTTTTTTCTCCACTTTTCTGCTCTAGTTGACTAATGTGACTGCAAATCAGAACGCTTTTCATTTGGTGGCTAATGGACAGTTCCCACTTGTGCAACTTGCTCCAACTACGTTATTTTTATATAGGAAATAATTTTGGATCATATCAGTTCCCTTCCAGTCCATTTGTGACCACTTTCTAATTAGTAATTACCGTTTATTGTAACTTGTCCATTAAAGAGTTCGAAAAATCAACTGCTGTAGAAAAAGTGAACAGTATTTTAATGCTTTTCTTATTTTTATTAATTAGTTTTGTTATCATTAAAGTTATTTTAAATTTAAGTTTACATAAACTCAAGTTGAGAAGAAAGCCTGTAATTTTATTCAACAATATTGCCCAAATAGATGAACACCAGTTTATTTGTAAGGTAGTGATAGTTAACCTCAAGAGGCTTTCTAATTAAAGAGGAAAAATAACAAACTCGAAAAAGATGCTAATATTTTAGGAAAACAACGAGAGTAGTCTCGAAATACACTTAAATGATAGCTTTTGGATTTAAAATCAGAAATTTATTTAGAAGTACCAAATGCCTGATGTATTTATGAAAATTAATAATTAAAATTAAATTTATATAAATAAAATTTATGTATGTGTACAATATAAATAGAGTTTACATATAAAATAAATTTTATTTATTGAATGTATAAATAATATAGCACACTGTGTATGAAAGAATTGTTCCTCAAATCATTAACCAGGTACAAAGCTAATTGTGATGATGACGGGCTCGAAAAAAACAGTTTTATTGATATGTAATACGTCATGTATTTCTTTTTCGATTAAAAGTTACATTTAATTAAATTCAACATGTCCATTGTGACGGACCAGCTTTTTGTTCGAATATTTGATGCTTAACTCGCTTTATAATATTATTTATTAGACATTCTACGTTTTTTGTGCATAATTAACAAAACTCTAGCTATCTAATCCATTAAAAAAATCAATTTTAATTATTACCTGAAGTTGATTCAATTTTAATCGCAGGATGTGAAACTCAAACCTGACTACCAGTTTGTTTATGATTAGTTGGTGTTCCATCTGGTATGGGTTCAATCCTTGGGGATTTTTTTTCGGTTATAAATTTGTGAAAAATTTTTTAACAGGCTTTATATTTAAAAAATAGACGAACTGAACAAACTGAATGAATCATAAAATGACAGGTTAGAAATTAGACTCGTTAAAAAAAAGAAAAAATCTGTTTATATATCTTTTTATGTTGATTTGAATTTCGCGCGCGCCTGTGTGCGTGTATATATATATATATATATATATAATAGTTAGGGGTGTCTTAGAATTTTACCTAAGTCTAAATTTCTTTTTCAAATAATTTTATGAATGTGTTTCGCCAAGTCAATATGATGAATTTAAAATTTTACTTCTAAAGCATTTCAAAAAATAAATAAATTGATAACAAGAGACATCTTGTCTTATAATCCGAGCTAACCACTTAGTTGATTTATCTATATTTCATATAATACATCAAATTGATATGAAAACCTTCTGTAATAAAATAAACTAATATTCTACTTTTTATAAGAAGAGTGTACTACTACTTCACATGATAAAAAAATATTTGATTCTTTTCCACATTTTCTGGGGATCCAAACAACCAACAAACAATAAAGGATGGAGAAGAGAGAAAGAAATATGATCAGATTGTTTTGGTCATAGAATAAGAATCAAATCCTTTTAAGTGCTAGCCCCTGCAACTTGGGAATCTCCTCAAGTAAAAGAGCTTCAGTTCTACGAATCTCTGCAGCCCTGTTCTTCCCATTTGTAGCTGCCACTGATTTCTACCAAAAACCATGAAGAGAAAATAAAGCCCAGTTTTTATACCTTTTAAAAAGTTTGATTCCTTTTTATTGGACAAAACAAATCCAATTTTCTTGGAGACCAAACAAACAGTAAAATAAGACAACGGCGGCCGGATTTTCTCCGGTCGATGGTGCCAACATCACGCTCCAGTCGGACAAATCAAGACCGCTCACACCAGCAACGGCTGCAGATGGGGCCACGTGGCCTCTGAACCCCTCCACAACGCAGCGTTTTAGCGAGACAGAAATTAAAATGCAAAATCTTCATCTGTCAAAATGCAGAACCTCGAACATGCTTGGCCAGTGTAGTTAGAAGAAGCAATGATGACGATGGCTGAAGGTGATTACTGAACTAAAGTCTATATATTTAACCCAAAAAAAAAAAAACACTTTATATCAGAAGCAGCTTGCCTTTTTTGTTGCTGAAGCTAGCCAACATAACATCACCTCTCACATAAACTCTTCGCTTATATCCCCCCTCTGGTTGTGTCCATGATCAATTTCAGCAAAATAAAAAATTAAAATCTGTTACCAGTCATATCCATTATTTACATACAGAGAAATTGAATATGGAAATGAAAAATAAAAAATAGGAAGAGAAAACAGATGAAGGTTTTGCATTTTGATTTCTATCTCGCTGAAACGCCGCATTGTGGAGGGGTTCAGTGGCCACGTGGCTCCATCGCGGCCGTTGCACACAAAACGACGAGAGGAATCTCAACGACGTCGTATAAACAAGCAAAAGCAATAGCAATCGAAACGAGCCCTAATCCTCCGTTGTGTTAAAAACACAACACTCCCTGCCGTGCCTCCCCAAGTAGGAGGATCATCCTTTTTTTTTTTTTTTACTTTATTAACCGAATTTTTTCAAATGTGTGAATTAACTTTTTTTTTTTTATATTTGACACCGAAGAAAGTAGTTTATTGTCTTTACTTTTGAATATCATTTTTGCCAAAATTGAAATTTTAGGTAAATTTTTTTATACAATTTTTATTCTTAACAAAAATCTAATAAATTCTATGTGTGTTGAAAAAATGGGAGTACAAATGTTGAAAAGAATTAATACATTTGTGTAATATATATGACAAAAAAATGTAAATTTGAAGTTATGTTTTGTTTTCTATTAGTATGAAAAATTAAAAAAAATAGAGAAAAATCCTCCATATGTCTATCGAGTGAATCTAACACTTTTTTTTAGTTCATTTTTAGTATGGGTACTTTTAAATTTAACTCAGTTAACAAAAAATTAAAATTCAGTTTTGGTGACACATCTTTTTACTAATAAGCATTGCATCATTTTTTTTTCCTTTTATTCTATAATCGTATTCTTCTTCCTCTAACAGTCTCAGTTCAACAAAAACATATTGTTCTATAATGATGTGAGATTTCAGTTTTGGTCTGACTTTAACTGCGTGTTTGGAAATTTGGTAACTTTTTTTAAAATTATATTTAAAAAAAAATAAATTATTAATTTTATACAAACGCAATTTGATACTGTGATTACAAATACACCCTAACTTTGAAGGATCGATAAGCAACATTCTCAAATTTTGTGGGCATTATTCACTCTTTAAAAGAATATTTTTATCTATCATATTTATATTGTTAAATTTTCCTTTTTTTTATTAAACAAAAGATACTCATCTACAATAATATGAATTTATTAAAAAATTCAAATAACCATAAATTTGATTCAAGATAAAATTGATGTTAATTTAATCTTAATAATTAAATATTATCATAGAATGAAATTTTCTGAAAAAAATGTGCGTAAGCCTTAGTTTTGGTTACTATTCTTCACAAAAGAGTCCTTAATATATTATTCTGCTCCAAAAATTCTTTAACTTAAACTCCGTTAGGGTTTGAGGTGGTATGTCGCTATTTCGTTGAAATTGGATTTCTTTGGCAATATCAGCCACTCCGTGTTTTCACTCATTCTTTTCACACATCATCAATGGTATTTCGACAAGCTGAAGTAATGAAAGAGGACCTACACCAATAGAAGTAGATTTAAATGGTTGAAAATTTAAAATTTTTTTATTTTGATTTTTTTTTATTTTAAAGGAAGCAAATATATGATGAAGAGTCTATTGGATAGGAATTAAAAAAATATTTTCATCTTACACTTTACTTCTTTTAAAATTAAAATAAAAAAAGATGATTGAAAATGAAAAATTAAAAAAAATTAAAATTTAAACCACTCAAATCTATTTCCATTAAAAACAGCGTACTGTTTTGCACCAAAAGAAGCAAAAGAGTATTTGAATCGCGGGAGTAATGTCCCAATTTGGCAATCTTCCAAGTAGTTCAAAAAGACTTTAAAAAAATGAGATTTTTTTTTTTTAAGATTTTAGAATTGCTAAGAGGGCATTAAGGGATTTGATAGATAAAATTTTTACCAAGCATCTTTTTGAATCAGAATCCTCTCCTGTTTTTCTAGGAACAGGATGATCCTGTCCCATTGAATCATGCTTCCCTTGTCTCTTTCTTTTTTAATTCATGCAATGCACGGCTCCCTGAGAGAGTAGGACCTTCGTGTTCTTGTGAATGGAGGGGATCTTGATTCTATCTTTTCTCCTTTAAAGTTCAAAAGAGCAATCAAAAAACTAGTAAAGAATAAACCTTTTACTCCAAGAGAAAAGAGAAAACATTAGCCACACACCTTTGGTACCATTTTGCATGGTACCAAGAAATGAGAATCTTTTTGAAAAAATAAAAAATAAAAAATATTTATTATCATTACTCAATAATATTTATTTTTTTAATCATTCATCTAATATAAAAATATAAATATTATTTTTTATCCTATCTATTTTTTTTAATCATTTTGATTCTATTCTATTCCTTTCTCCCATACCAAACATAGTTTAAGTATTTATGATAATAAATTAAAAAAAATCCTTGAACAAGAAGAAGGCCCTCCTTCCAAACGAAATAAGTAGCAAGTTTTTATGGCCTTATGGACTAGTAAAACTGTGGTTTGATTTGCTTTTTATTTTCCTTATTTCTTGCATTTTTTATATGCACCTGTTATAAGCGAGGACATAGCTTGGGTCTAAATTTGCACTCCCACTGGTTTTTTTTAAGGAGTTTATCCTTTTTATTTTCATTTGAATATTAATTATTAAATGAATCTTATTTCGTTTCTGAAAAAGAAAAGACCTTATTTTGGTGAGCTACTCAAGTTATTTGTTCAATTGTATTTCACAGATCTCTTGCAAATGTAGCATAAAAATCCTCAGTATAAATATATTAAATAATACATAGAAATTATGTTAACATATAAAGTAATTTTTTAAATAAACCCTAATTATGATATATTTATAAAAACTATCTTATCATTCATTTGATACTCTAATATGAGTTTTCCTAGCTATTTCCCTTCTTTTGTTCTGAAACCATATCTGAGGTTGGGTCTCCAACTCTCCATGGGCTAACACATTGTGGGCATTTCCCTTCTGCAATCTAGTGGGCTTTGATCACCATATGCATAGTATTGCAACAATTGGGCCACACTTTTAAGAGTTGGGCTGGTCAAGTTAGCCCATTTGTAATTAACTTGATAAATTTTTTTGTGTAGGATTAGGAATACAAGCCTTTCATGCAACAGGTAATTATTGCCGTTACATGTTGACTTGTTTTTTGGGGGGCAAAATATTAATAGCAAATTATACTAACTTTTTTTGAATTTTTTAAAATTATATATATACATAATATTTTTAAAATATATACAAATTTTTTTAAAACAAAAAATATTTTATATTTTATTATAATTTTCATTTTTTAATTACAATGTCTTTCGTTTAGATTTTTTTAATTAAAAAAAATGTATTTAGATTTATTGAAGATACATTAGTCAAATAATTTAAAATTAAATTAAATTATAAAATAATTTTTATTTCAAAAATGTATATATATATATATATATTTTAAAAACAAAAATATATAATTTCAATAAAACTTAAAAAAAATTTTGTAATTTATTCTATCTATGAAAAGATTACAGGCTCAAAGTATCTTTAACGGAAAAGACTCAAAAAGAAAGTGACGCCAATGATCAGCTAACACGTGTAATCGTTCAAAATCTCAACACAAAAACTGGTAAACTTCGCTTGAAAGGAACATAATACTTGAGTGTCGTGAACAGTATAACAATAGCATTTTTATATTCACCATGATACCAATAATTTAAATTTACAATAAAAATAATTTTAATAATGTTTTCAAACAACTCAAAGAAATGAATATAGTCTAAAAAAATGGATATATATTATTTCACACATTCAATTTTACAACCCCCCAAAAAAAAAGGTCACAATGCTAGGGTTAGGGTTTTAATTTTAATTATAAAGAGCTTGGCCCAAAGGTTTTTGCCTTTTAAATCACATGCTTTTTATTTGTTGCACTAGCAAATTTTCCTTGGTTAGATAAATATAGGATGTGTAGATTTTTTTCTTTTTTTCTTCAATAATGTAAATTTCTCCTTTAAAACAATAGTAAATTTCTCCTTTTGTCTTTTTATTATTATTAAGCTTCTCATTCATAATAATTTCTCACACCAAACTTAGTTAATATAAATTACATACTTGACTATTAGAAAATGTTTATAACATTTGACAGCCAATCTTAAATTATATTATCTATTATCTATAGTCTAAATATTTATAATCATTTATTTCTTTTGATAATAACATTTTATAATTATTTTATTTGATTTGATTCTATCAATATGTATATCTTCCATTATATTACTCTTTTACACGCGCATACACACACAATTGCAATTCACTTCACAAAAATATTTCAATTTTTATACTATTCATATTTTTCATACTTTTATCCAATTTTTTTAAATTTTCATATCATAAACAATTTTTTTACTATTGATATTGTGATTCTCCATATTATACTATTAACAAATAATTATTTAATATTCTACAATCAACCAAATTTTTTTTAGTATATACAAAAAAGAGGATCCGTACAATGCATGTACGTCATAACTAGTTGTTTTTAAGGACAAGATCAATTATACTTATTAATTACATTATTTATTTATTTATTTAAATGATGCAACAGTCCCAATCTTTGGTTTCAATTCAAAATGCAATAAGGCTGAGTGTCTTACACGTTCCTAGGCGCGCGTAAGTGTGGAGTCTTCACATCTCTCTACAACTTTACAAGGGCAAGCGAACTCAATAATAATAAAGAGACCAAAACAAAAACGTGTTTGATAAAATAAAATTAAAAACAAAGAATTTATTTATTTATTTTTTAATTTCAGATCCAGACCGAACTCCCGAAGAGTATCACTTCACTCATGTAGGATTTCCGCTAAGAGTATTATTGTTTAATTAATTAAACCCCTGGTACCCAATTCCGAGGTTCGCTCGTCTGCAGCTCCTTGGTCTGAGAGTCGGAGTCACTCCAAAAATAATAATTAAAAAAATGGCTTTCAATTCGGCTCAATGCCATCTTCCCAATCTGATTCTCACTCTTTTGGTGCTATTTTCTTGTTCATTGGGCATTCGCTGTGCTGATGATGAACTGGGAACTGACGACGCCTTTACTGTTTCCAGCTTCAGCTACCCTCACACCACGCTCAGGCCCTTTGATTTGCGATATATCAGAGGTGGGTATGCCAATTGATAGTAACCCTTTTGTTTTTATGGTTTATTTGCTCTGTTCTTGTTGTTCATGAAGCCTTATTCGGTGTGAAGTCTAATGGGTCGTAATTGAATTTTGAAGTACATATGGGTAATCTGTATTTCTCGTTCTCTTTGGTTTTTCTTGCCACTCACTTCATGTTTTCTTTTGATGTCATTCTGTCTTCAATTGGCATAATCTTATCATGTGATTCCAATCTTCCAGTTCTTGGTGTTAAAGAGTCGCGGGTTACTCTATGATCGAGTATATAATGAGAGGGAAATCACTATGCAATATTTTATATTTCTCTACGCCGTGGCTAAGTTCAGACTTAAACACCGTATAAGAAAGAGTAGCGACAGTTAATGGTGTTGATCAAATATAGATCCTCTGCTGTTGGGTTTCATATGCTGTTGGTAAAGTTAGAAGAAGATGGATAGATGAATGAGTTTAAGTTAAAAAAAAAATTAAAAAAAAAATTATAACACATTCATTTTTACACTAACTTCACCAACAGCACGCCAAACCCAACAGCAGAGGATCCTGGTCCGTGTTGATCATCTCAGTATTCTGTTTTCTATGTATTGTTAGATTCATTTTTGTTTTACTTTAAAATCATCGTCGGATGAGTGAGATTTTGTGAATGGTTCCATAATTCAATTCCCAAGGTATCCCAAAAAAAAAAAAAATTCTAGTTTATCATTCTCATAAAAATTTCGGGAAAGGGTAAATAGCTTTGTTGGCAATATTTTATCAGTGTATACTTCTTCAGTGAGACAATAATTGCATTGGAAGAACCGATATTGACATGAAAATAGGGTGCAATCTTATTTGATTTTGGGGTTCTTGTCTTTTCTCTTATTTGTAGTGCATTGAGTTATTGATGAAGAATTCCCATTATTCTGGTGTAGTTTCTCCTAATGTGAGTTATTTTGCTGTCTCATTTCTTGCCTCTTTCTATTCCTACCAGATCTCAATTCATATGTACTTCTTTGCCTCTGTTATCAAATTTAAATCGTTGGATTTCTTAATATATTATATTTATATCTAGCTAATATCCATGGAATCCCTACATGAGCAAGAAATGGATGATGATCAGCTCTACATCATTTACTTTTGATAATTTTCAATTGGAATGAGAGATTAGAGATGATATCACTTAAACTTTTTGCTCTGTTTTGGCAATTCAAAATGTTGTTTAAAAGATGTGAGTTTGTTATTAAAAGAAAAGAAAAAAGGGACTCTCAATTGCATATTTATGGGGTTATGGAAGATCTTACTCGTTTCTTCTTGTTTCCCCTTGTCCCAGTTGAATTGCCGCCTTGGTTTTCTGCAGTATCTATAGCCTTGAACTCAGATGTAGACCTTGTAAGTATATTTATAATTCTTGATAGATAGAATCACTTTAGAATATTAGCATGTGTATGATGGCCAGCCTGGGAATAATATTGTTCCTTCAAATTTAATTTTTTTCATCCTCTTCTGTTTTGATATTTCCCTTGTCTAAGTTGCCTGTTATTGCTTGAGGTAAAAATGCAAATGATATGACTGTCTGAAAGAAATTGATTATTTGTGTTTTTAATTTATCTTTCTTAATTCATCTAATAAAACCGTTCTCTTTTTTCCATCTTGTTTCATTATACTGTCTGACATATTTGCCTCCCTCATTTGTTCAGGATGCCTCAACAGTTGAAAGGGTTTCAAAAAGCATACTGCCAATAATATGCTTTAGAGATGGAAGCCCTCCACTGCCAGATGTCTTAAACACTTCTCTGAAAGATCCAGCCATTTCAGGTAGAAGCCACCTAAATTAGTTCAATTTTAAGTGCATAGTTTATCTTAAAGTACTTGTTAATGAGATATCTATAATTTTGTTTCGCCCATTTTGTTATATTTAGAGCATACTCTAAACTATTAGCGCAATAGAACCATTGGTGCTTTAATGAGCTGATTTTTCTTCTTGTGGTTCATTGTTATGTATTTAATTAAAATTTCTATTAATTTGCCAGCTTCACTATGATGGTTTCTTTTGGCTATCATGTAAGAGATGAATACTCAATCCAAGAATATGTATTGTTCTATTTCATGTCTTTTGCCTTTTGTTATAGGAATCAATGGTCTTGACGTGGAGCAGTGCTTTCCCATGCAGAAAAATATCACTATGAAATTGACAAATGAGCAGGTATCATTAGAGGTCCTTTTACTCGCTGTTATTGTTTTGCTTGCTTATGCTGATATCATATCTTCAAGCTCAGTGTCTCTCTTACTTGGATACTAGTAATGCCATGACTTTATATGCCTCAGTCGTAAAATTCCTACAATACTCTTTTTTTATTTTGGTTTTTTTTTTGGGGGGGGGGGGGGCGCTGTGGGTTAGTTCGCGGGTGATTTGTTTATTTTTCTTTTATAATAGAATGAAAATTTAACATATCATTGTTCAGATATCTCCAGGTGTTTGGTACCTTGGTCTTTTCAATGGCATTGGAGCTACAAGCACACAGTCGAAGATGGTATGGCTTATTATCCAAAAGTCAAATATTCCAAATATTTTTTCATAACTTGTTTCAACAGTTTAATAACCTTTAAGTCCTGTATTTTATGGATTTCTATGCTGAAGGGACAGCTATGGAAGTTGAAGCAGTTACTGCTTTTTCCCTTTACTTTTTACTTTGTATTATTGTATTTGTTCTTATGTTTGGATGTTGGTGTCAATGGTGTAATTCATTGTCATATTTCTTTTTTTTTTAAGCTATGTTTAAAAATTGATGATGTTATCATTTTAAATTAATATTGCTGTGATCAAATCTGTTGTCATCTTTTTTTTTTTTTGATGATTGCTAAGTTATAATTTTTTATCACTATTGTCGTATCAAAGTCTTCCCTAATAATAATATTATTATGGGTCTTAAACAAATACCCAATTCAATCCATGATTTAGTTTTAAGCAAACAATTTTATCTTCAATATAAATTGAATGCAGCTTAGAACACTGTGCAGAAGCCAAGGCAAACATTCATGTAGATAATTAATACATATAAAGTTTTCCTCAACTCTTTTGCATCAAACTCATGCTATCGCTTTTAACTAAGGGTCTTGATGCATCAGCCACATATGACAATAAGAGCTGCTTCAATGTCTGTGCAGATTATCCGAGGCCCAGCTTACTCATTCAGTGCTAATATAAGTGTGGAAGCATGCGCAAATTCAATGATGAGGGGCAAGTTCTGCAACAGTACTGTCTATCCACTTTCATGCTCAGCATCTAAAGTCTATAATGCTTTAGAAGCAAACAAGTCAATGATGGAAAACATGGTGACATGCAGAAATAATTTTGAAACTGTTTGTGTTCAGGAAGGTTTACCAAAATTATATTCCTTGGACATAATGAATGTGGTGGAAGAGATGACCATTATGGCAGCAAATGTCTCATCCCACATTAGAACTATAAATAGCACTTTTGGTGCAAATGATGTTAATTTAATGTGTTTTGCTAGGCATGGTGCAATACCTTCAGTAACTTTGCATGATTATTCTAGTAATTTAAATAAAGCTCCTTTGGTTATTCGGTCACCCCTGATTGGTCGTTGGTACATTAGTATAGTACTAGTTAATCTTACAAAAAATGTTGGAGAGGCTCAGGATAGTGATGTAAGAGTTTGCTATTCCATGGAATCACAAGTGCTTGAATGCCCATTTGGGAAAGCCGGACCAAATTGTACGATGGAAAGCTACGTACTTCAGGTAGGATTGTTTATAAAATGTACCTCTGCCTCTATTTTCATTCATATTGTCACCTCATATGCTTTCTTTATAATGCATATAAAATGTGTCAATGTGTCCTATCCAAATAAAGAAAAAAATCTGTATCAGGGTGATATTTCTTGTGCTAAGTGATTTTTACTGAAGGTATAAATTTTATAGGTAGAATGAAAATATGATTAGCGGTACTTGTATCTTGATTCTTGATTACAAAAATATAGATGCAAACCTTTGAAAGGATAATATTATATAGAAGTATCCATTTTCTAGTAGCAAATGAATGATTATGATAACATCTAAAATGTAAAGCTGTAAAATCCGTTCAAGTGTAAGTAGTATGGAACATGTAGAAATAGGAATGTGGCTTATCCCTGTGCAGGCATGGTAGCATTAATGTGGTGCTTATCTTCTTGTATTTCTTCTTCTCATCTCTTTTCTTGGATAAACTGAACTTGGTCTTTGTTAATTTGAGATTTGAACTTTTTATCCCCAATGTTGAAATGAAAGATTTATGAACATGCTCAACATATGAATATTATATAGAACTTTAAATATTGGCATGGAGTTTTCACTTATACCATCCAGGAGGTTACAATATCTTAGAAGCTAAAGGTTATTAAATTATTTTTCGTCCCTGGTTTTTTGACATAAATTTAAGATCAAGCACGCATTGTGGTATAATAACTTCTGTCTTGATGCTTGAAGAAATTTAATCACAGGAATATTATATTGACAAGGTGAGAATGGTTGTTTGCAGACAGTCCTAAGGAGAGGTTCAACCCCCTTTGAATCATATTATTTACCAATTGGTGGAGAAGTGCCCTTGGATTCTGCCAATTTTCATCTTGAGCCGCTATTAAGCAATTCATCATATGGCAGAGAACCTGATAACATCTGGACTTACTTTCTTTTGGACATTCCTCATGGTGCAGCTGGAGGAAATATTCACATTCGGCTATCCTCAGATTTGAAGATCAGTTATGAAGTATATGCTAGATTTGGTGGATTGCCATCTCTTGACAACTGGGATTATTATTATGCTAACATGACAAGGAGGAGTGATCCATCTATGTTTTTCGTGCTATATGATTCAAGTGATGACAAGGTTGATTTTTATATTATTTATGCTAGAGAAGGAACGTGGGGTTTTGGTCTAAGACATCTTAGCACCAGTAGTGTTTCTTCAAAGGGACAAACCATCATGTCTCTTTCACTTGAACGATGCCCAAAACGATGCTCCTCTCATGGGGACTGTAAATTTTCTTTTGATGCTAGTGGACTGACATCATTCAGGTTTATTTTAAGCGCTTTTCTTATTCTTAATTGTCTGTCATGTTATGGTTCAATTGTTTATTTCTATTTGCTAGGCAAGAATTATAAATTTCAAGCTAGTGACTAGTGATTGAGGCACTTTGGGGGGAAAAATGCCTAATTGTGCAGTTTCCAGATGCAATGTCTTGTGTTTGTTCCTCAACATTTTAAGGGATTTCATTAATTTACATGTTTATTTTTGGCCTCAGCTTCTGCTCTTGTGATCGAAACCATGGAGGCTTTGACTGTAGCATCGAAATTGTATCGCATCGAGGTGGGTGTCCATTCTAGACACAGATTAACCTTATTTTGTTCTTTAAAATATCTTTGCTCTGATCATATTTGTAATTATCTTAGTTGCTCCTTCTTTTCTTCGCCATGTTATTTTTATCTGGTTTCCTGGCTCTATATTCAACTTAGAAATAATTTCCTTCAAAGAGGAAGCATCTAGCTGACAGGCTAAAATATGTAGTTTTCAAACACATTTAAGCAGTATAACCATCTTTTTCTGCATGTGCCTGTACATGTACTTGCTTCTAATTATATGTAATTTGCATGATTCTAGGAAGAAGTAATCAACTCATCAGCTGTGGACCTTGTGGTTGTTTAATCAGTTCTCCCACCCTTTTCCAAGGAGTTGTGATCTTAGAAAGAAGAGTCTCCGATAAGGAACATAGACTATGAATTAATTTCTAATTATATAAAATTGAAAGCCAAATATGCTTGATCCTTGTTCTGTTCTTCAGTCTGTCAAATATATACACTTGTCAAATTTTGATATCAGATATGCTGCAAAGCATTCTTTTTTTTTTTAATGGTAATGTTTTGTATATTTTCCTTCCTTAATCAAGTAAGTGAAAATTTGTGTAGGGCATGTACGGCAATCAATTTTTCTCATTGCATCTAATGCTGCAGCCATACTTCCTGCATATTGGGCACTTCGGCAAAAGGTGTTTCTTGCCCTTCACTTGCTTTTCTTTCTTTGGTTTTTATCATAATTGATGCAAGAGCATCAACGGAGAGAAGAGAGAAGAGAAACTGGAAAAGGAAACAATTCTAGTAGAATATTCAACAGAATTCAATCCAAGAGTATTCTCCTATAAGTATCAGTATAAGACTCACGTAACCTGCATATCTCACACCCACTACTGACCTCACATGCTTTTCCCATTACTAACTAACTAATATTCTTGTTCTCAACTACTATATCCCCCCCCCCCCCCCCCCCCCCAACCAAAAAAAAAAAAAATCCTGGTCCTCAAGGATTAGGTGTTGGAGCTGTGGTGTTGAACTTAGGACTCTCTTGAGCATCATGGAACTCTTCATCTGCCCCTTCTTGAGCCATGATCATAAAGATATGGGAATTTGTACAATAATGATCTGCAGTGTATTTCTTCGGATACTAGTGACACAGGCCCTTCTCTCTGCATTCATCCATTTCCTTTTGGTGAGTTGCTTTACTGACTGATCAGCGAATCCACTGTTTTGGATGATGCAGTCCGGGCTATTGTTTTGTCAAGAGGGACAGTATATTGTAGGTTGGGTTCTGTAGAGAAGGGTTTGGTATTAGTGGATTTTGAAGTAATGGAAAGGCCTGTGGCTCATACAATCTGTGAAGGAACCTGGCTTCATGGAGACTAAGGGAGTATGGTCGTGAATGGCGTGAATTAAGGTTTCTTGAAGGCGAACCAGGTACATCATATTGGAGAGAGTTGTAGGCTTGGACAATCTCACTGAAGCCTCAGTGTCAGAGTGCAAACCACCTAGGAAGCAGCTGATGGCTAGTTCTTCAAGCAAGTCGATTTCCAATGGGAGTTCCTCAAATTTGTCCTGCTATTTGATGACCCTTCCCTCTTGCTTCAGATTTTTGAGCTTAGCCTTGGCATTGACCCTGAACACCTGACCAAATCTGGCATTCATTCATAGTTGTAAAATACCCATCCCAGCTGACCTCTGAGATCTTCTTCTTTAAAGAATTTTGGTGCCAGTGAAGTGCGTTGCCTTCAAGGTAAACGCTCACCAATCGCACACGTTGATCCAGATGAGTGTCATCTACATCAAAAAATTGTTTGCACCTATAAGACCAGACATGGAAGTTTGCACTGTCGAATTTCGGAAATTTGATTCGAGAAAATTTCGTAGGAAAGAAGTAGTTGCTGTGATTGCTGCCAGTGTAGGAACCAAATTGCAGACAAACTGCTGGTGGCCGACGTCCGTTTGTGCTCAAAGCTCAAGTGTTCTGCTCAACGTGGCCAATCGGAGCTTGTTATACCAGTTTCAAAGCTATCTCAGTGAGGAAAGCCTCCATGCGCGACATTGATTGCCTGAGATCAGTCATCTCCACTCAATGCTGCTCAAGACAGAGTTTGAGATCTTGTATGCAATCTTGAGAGCGAGTGTCATGAGAGGGACACGCCGATGCTGGTGCAGGAACAGTACTCTGATACCAATATGATGCAAAAGCATTGGGGGACCGAGAAGAGAGAAGAGAAACTGGAAAAGGAAACAATTTTATTAGAATATTCAACAGAATACAATCCAAGAGTATTCTCCTATAAGTATCAGTATAAGACTCATGTAACTTGCACATCTCACACCCACTACTAACTTCACATGCTTTTCCAATTACTGACTAACTAATATTCTTTTCCTTAACTACTATATTTCCCTTTTCCCCACTTATTCCTGCCATGTAACAATAATTTATATTGACAAGCATTTTAGAATTTAGAAGGACTATGACTTTCTTGGGTGATGTGAGAAATATTCTTGAATCTCGTAGTTGTAACAATGTCTCTAGCCTTCCTATTGTTTTGTTGCATCATGAACTATTCACACACATATAGGAATTAGCCTTCTGGTGTCATCTTGAAACCATTAAGACTAGTATATAAACTAATATGTTGAGGAGAAAGAGTTCTAGATTCTAGAATTTAGATATTTAAATGAACAAACTGAGATGGAGATTAGCAATTTCAGAATCTTGTTTCATAACTTTTTCGAAATCAAATAATAAAAGGAGTATTTTTATGTTAACTCAAAGATCATTACTGTTAAAACTCCAATTAAAAAAAAAAACTTGATCCCTTGTATAACTTTTATGTTGCAATTGAACTCATAATTTCCTTCTTGCAGGCATTTGCAGAGTGGATTTTATTCACATCCAGTGGAATTTCAAGTGGACTTTACCATGCTTGTGATGTTGGCACGTGGTGTGCATTGAACTTTAATGTCTTACAGGTTAGAGCTCTGCTTCCAGTGTTTGTTTAATCTGTGAAAATAAATATTTTTGAACTAGACATCTTATTGAGATGGGATCAAGAAAGATGATTGACTGCCTAAAGGGAGTTGTGTTCCTAATGGATGCGATAGCCATTGGGGCCAATCATAGTTGGCATGTATACATCCTCATTTGAGGGGTGCAAAAAGTGACCTTCTTCAAAGAATAGTGAGATCTTAAAAAACAACAAAAAAAATACACTGGTGTGATTACTTATACTTATGGGAATGTACTCTCTCCTTGTATGTTAGTTTAGAAGATTACAGTGGCTTTACATATTACATAACAATCTTTCAGTTCATGGACTTCTGGCTCTCTTTCATGGCTGTGGTTAGCACCTTTGTGTACCTTGTTACCATTGATGAAGTATTTAAGAGGGCAATTCACACAGCTGTTGCTATCCTTACAGCTCTCATGGCTGCAACAAAAGCAACCAGGTATATTGAACTATACCACACAAGTTCGTGTAGTTATTCACAGTATAAGATGTTAAAGTACTGCTAGGTAATTTTCTATAGTGAATTGTGCAGGTCTTCTAACATTGTTCTTGTGATCGTGATTGGGGGCATTGGTCTTCTTATTGGATGGTTGATAGAGATCTCATCAAAATATAGGTCACTTTCCTTTTCAATAAGATTTTCATTAAATTTCCTTCACAGGTGAGTTCTCTCTACTTAATTAATGAGAGTACGCATAGACTAAAATTGATGGGAGAGTTATTCTTATCATATTGCACTTATGTTGATTGCTTCTTCTTTATTAGCCATAATTGTCCTCCTCTTGTTAAGTTTTGGTTGATAATACTAGCTGCATGCTACTGTTCAGGGCATGTTCCTCAATTCTCTTTAGTAGCAGCCATCCCATCCGCGATATGCCAAAACTTATTTAGTGTCAAAATGTGTAAGAGCATCAGCTGCTACAGCTCTAGGTGAATAAATACTAAAATATATTTACATCTGGCAATGATTCTGAAGGAGAAATAAATACTTACTGTATGAGCTCTACAATTTCTCTCCCTCTTCAGCTTGTTGGCATGTTGAGCTTTGATATGCGTAGTAGCACTCATTTTCTAATAATTATTCTCTAATTGCCAATTTAACCTGATAATGGAGCCTATTTGTCATGTCCTCACTGGTCCAAAAAGGACCATTTTTAAAAATTTTCCCCCTTTTTTCCTTTGCTTGAGTTCTGTTTTCTCCTTCATTCAGTAGTTGGTTTTGTTTGTCATGGGGTAGGGCTTTAATGTTATAGCTATTGGTGCTGACTGCTGAAAGAATCAAAGAGTGGATAATGGTATTTCTTATAACCTAAGCTTCAATTTGTGTGGAAATAGAAGAATATTATTGTACATGAAATTGATTGACTTACTTGGTGTTGCACCCTGTGTGTCTATTTATAAGTATGAATTAGGTTAAATACAAAGGATAGCACAAATAATACAAATAATGACCCCAATCTGATATTATGGTGCCAGTATAGATTGAAATTTCATTATGTGGCTAATCTTTTCTTGACACTATTGAACCTGAAATTCATCACAAATTAGAATTAACACACTTATTTTATCCTAGCCATTGCACTCTCACTAATCTAACAGTTAGAATTTCTATTAGTGGAAGAGAAAAGTACTATTTGGAGTAATGATCTCTTTATAACTGGCTCAAATGTCATTGAGGATGACAACCCTTCAGGTCTTTTCAAAGTTACCTTATGTGTGTGCTCAGCTGAAAAAACTCATGAATATCTTCTAGACAGGTTATTTAATGCCGAGTCACTTCTAAATTAGGAATGATGAATTTCCACTGCAGCTTGCAAACTATAAAGCAATGGCTCTGTAACCTTGTGAAGACACTTCTGAGACGGTTCCGGTGGGGTTTCGCTCTGGCTGGTTTTGTGGCATTGGCCATGGCAGCAATAAGCTGGAAGCTTGAAACAAGTCAAAACTACTGGTTTTGGCATAGGTACAATGTCACTAGTTTCCTTGTGTGCATCATCAGATTTGGATTCTTGATTTCTTTAAAAATTGACCATGTTAATTTTAAAGAGAGATAGACACATTGTATGTGAGACTTATTTGAATCATAGGATCTCTCACACAATGTGTCTATATTATTTCGAAATTAACACTAGAAATAGAGAGGATTTAAATCCATGTATATCTTTTTTTTTTGGCCCCCTCTCACTCTTTCATGTTTTGCCCTTTTACATTGTTTACAGCATGTGGCACATCACAATATACACATCTTCCTTCTTCTTCCTTTGGTCAAAGGCAAATATTGTTGATAATGAGAGTCAATTACCCGGAAACTATGCTCTGACTCGTCAGGAGAGTCAATTAGCCACAAACTATGCTCTGACTCGTCAGGATTCACTTCCAAGAGGCAGTACATGAAGATTATCTATGGGATAGATAGGCGGGTGTAAAAAGGGTAGAGGTTTAGAGGATTTAATATTAAGCATGTGGAAAATTTATGGCTGCTCACTTGAATAAGAAATCGTCCGAGGAGCAAATTCCAATTCCTGAGAAGACATCAAGGAAAGCAGTCTATCTCTTGTATATTGTTTTCTTCTTGAGATTTGCTGCTGCCATTCTTTTTAGGGTTTATTTTTTGTTTATAAATGGCTCTGTGTTCAAAGGTAGGCGGATGATTTAAGAAGGGGTAAGTTTAGTGGTAGGGAAAGAGGTCGTAGATCAGAGCTTTGACCATGTAATCATTATTTTTAAGGTAACTCATTTGATCATTTTATTTGTTTTAGAAAGTTCTTTATAATTCTTAAGCTGGGTACTTTGTGGAAGTTTGAATTAGTTTAAACAGAAGGAAAAGAAAGAGAAAAAAGAGAAAAAGAGGGGGGGGGGGGGGGAGACCCATTCAAATTCAAACTATTTGTAAACACCTCCTTTGACCCCTTTAAACTTCTATGATTTAAAATTGTGTCCATTTTTTGGTTAACGAAGATGTCACTTGCACACGCTTTCTCTGATCACATCATGTGTTTCTATTGATTTGGAAGTAAGTAACGGTGGTTAAAGCATTTATTGAAGAAAATAAAACTTGTACCAGAATAAAACACTCCAACCTAAATTTTTAAATGCTGAGGGATGAAAATTTTATGGGGATATTTTGATATTTAAAATTGAAGGGGTGTTTATAAATGACTTATAATTAGAAAGAGGTATTTTTTCCCCCCTTGACTTTTGGTAAGAATGTTCATATTTTTTATATTTTTATTGTCAGCTTTTATTTGTAAAATATAACAAGTATATAATTTAATCAGAGAATTATATATTTATAATAATATTATTAAAAAAATATATATTAGTAATATTTTAATTAAAAAATTTAATTCTAACATAAAAAAAATAAAAAACTTGGTAATAAGATATAAAGTAGACCTTACATTCGCCTTGTGTGTATGTTTGCGTTTGTTGCTGTCATTTCATTGCAATTTTCAGAACTTCCTGCTTCTTTACACAACTTCACGTGATTATATAGTAAATATATATTATTAAAATAAAATATATTAAATAAATATATAATTTTTTAATTTATAAAATATGTTTTAAGATATTAAATTTACACAAATAATTAAAAGTTAAATACATAAATTCAATAAAAATTATTCCTAAGACATTAATTTTGTACAGGACTTAATTACAAATATCTAATTTAATTATAAATAAATATAAATTAAAATTTATTTATTATCATTATTATTATTGTTCTCTTAATTTTTTTTTTGTTGATTTGGACAAATATTTTCTTAGAAAAATTAGGCATAAAATTTCTTCAATGCGTTGATTTGATATTTGCATAGATTGCAGTGATATTTTCTGTTGGTGAAATTTCATTATTGTTTCTATAATTATTATTTAATTATTAAAAATAAAAATATTATAAATATTTTTTATTTATAAAATTATTTTTATTTTTATTTTTATATTTAACTTTTTATATATCAATCGGACATTGGTGATAATTAATATAGGCTGAACAAATTCATGTACTACACCTTGCCGAGATACAACTTCTTGGTAATTGGGAAAAATTTTGAGATTGGGCTCACTAATGTATTTATATCCTGAAATCTCTAATTATTTTATGTGAAACAACTCTGCGACCATACACTAAACCTTTATTTATTTATTTATTTTTTCTCTTACAAATTTTTTTTTGATAATTGTTATGAAGAAGAAGCAGAAAAAAAAGAGAAAGAATAAAGATAAAATAAGAGGTATATATATATATATATATATAATAATTGAATATATATAATTAAATTAAATTGATATTTGTGAAGTGTGAAGCTTGTCACTGTTTGTACCTCTTCTAGGCTTCACATAGAGCGTGACTTTTCAAATTTTAATTTTTTTATAAAAATTAATTGAATGTTTGTGAAGTGGGTACGTGTTGGTACATAAGAATTGATTGGGGATTTATCTTTCCAGTGAAACAATAAATAATATTTTATTAAATATTATTGATATACATATTATAATACAAATAATTAATCTTCATTTTTCATCTTGATTTTAACTAACCTTCAGGGTTCTGCTTCTTGTCTTCAGTCCCTAGATTCTCTTTATCTTTGGAATCCACCTCTTCTATTTTTTCTTTATTTTATAAGCTATTACCAAATATGTCATTATCTAATCAACTAACATGAGTCTCATTATCTTGGCAAGCATTTTCTAATGTATAATGAACATCCACCAAATCCCTTGGTTTATTTTTAATAACAACACACCAATCTAATTTATTTCTATTTCATGGAATATGCCACATAATAAACTTGTACAAATTATTTTATAAACACAAATGAATTAAATTTTTATACCTTATACTATGTTTAATTTCAATAATTTCATATTATTTGTGTTTATTTATTTCACAATTCATAACAAGATCAAACCAATCATAATAAAATAAGAATAATTTTTTTCATAAGTTTTCCAAAAAATTGTACTTGTATCACTTTTTTAAGGATGTCAACGCAATCATTTTCTCCATCTATCTCCTGTGACTTTTACACAAACTTTGCTATTTATTGTTTTATTCTCAATGCTCCAAAAGTTT